>PVLD010000105.1:0-398154 GCA_004027595.1 Dinomys branickii | reverse complement strand
CTGCGTTTTGTTCCTCTGTTTTCCCATTTTTGGGTATCAGATTCAAAATGTGGAGCTATAAATTCCACAGACAGTTCAGCAGGCAAAGGTCTGCTGCAGAGGCTGCTCCAATGGTTACTTCTCTTTGGGAGAATGTCCCTTAAGCTGTCTACTGAGATTTCCGCTTCTACTCCCTACCCCAAGACCTGGTCGGGGCGAATAAACAGCTCGCCACCCCAGGATTCTTGCAGATAGGCCACTCAGGTGTTCCTTCCTGGGTGGAGTTCCTTCCCCCCTCACAAAACCCGTTGGGGCGCCTAAGTAGGTCTTCCCACCCGGGATATCCCGCAGTCCTTGAAGCTGCTTTGATGTCTCTCGCTGGGCTGAGCTTCTTCCCGATTCAGGAAAAACCGGTTAGAGTGCGCACTTAACTCACCCTGTGATTGTGCAGACAGGAGTGCCGTTCAGATGTTTTTCCCTGGATGGAGATTTTCCCCGACTCAGAAATCCCGCCGGCCGGTCGTTGTTGCTCCAGTTCGCGCAGCGCTGGCTGCGGGGGTGGGGTTCTGAGCGGGATCCCGGAGCGCTGCCCGGTTTGGCGCAGTTTGTCCCAGTAGCACGTTCTCTGTCGGGTTCAGGAGCTGAAGCCGTTCTTCCCTCCGCACTCGCTCTCTCGGCTGGTCGTCTTCTTCCCGGAAGTCCTCATTTCTGTCTTCATATTGCTGTATTTCATTGTTTGGGTGGTAATCCTCTGGGAGGTTCTCTCTCTGCTGCCTACCCGGTCGCCATCTTCCCGGAAGTCCTTCAATGTCTATCTCCCCAAGCAGATCATGAAACCCTTGGAGCTGGGGGCTGGGGGCTGGGTTTTACTTCTGTGTCTCTGGCAGCCAGGGCAGTGCCTGGAGTCAGCTGGCCTTCTGAGGAGTAGATGCTTGCTGCGGCTGTGAGTCTGCGACTTCAGTGAGTGGTAGAGAAAACGGGGAATGAATCTGTAGCTGGTCTGTTTTTCAGACTGTGTACTTCTCAGCCCAAGGAACAAGGCAGCCTCCCAGGAGGGACAGCTGGGCTTCAGTGTCTGGTCTCCTTTGCCCCACCAAGGTATCCGCAGTAGCTCTTATATCTCTGGGCCAAAAAAACCTGGCAAAATTGCCCTGTGTGAAAGCTAACCCCAGCCTGGCTTTATTTTTGGAGGTTGAGGGGTGGGGCCAGCAGGATGGGGGTGCGGGAAGCCTTCCCATAGGGCAGCTGTGCCCTGACCCCCCAGCTTCACTTGCCCTATCTGCTAAGGCCTCTCTAGTCCCCGCGGCAAGTCTGAAACAAAAAACAAAGGCAACAAATACCTTCGTTAGAGTTCAAGCCTGGTGAGAGCTGGAGGAATTTAGTGAGCTCCCTGCTCTGCTTCTGGCCCCTGCATCACCTAAGACCCTGGAGAGGACTGAGGAATGTTTGGAAGAGAGGAACGTGACCAGACCTGGGAAACTTCCCCCACTTAGACTCAGCCCTAGTGGGAAGGTGGGTGTCATGGACAGTAAGAGCCTTTCTTCCTTAAGTCTGCACCCCCAGGACGCAGCAGGCCTTGCTTCCTTGGTCCTTTCGGGGCTATGAGCTTGGCAACCACCCAGGGTTCCTTACACCCACCCTGCTGAGAGCCAGGCAGCACTGACAGCTGCGGGGCGTGTCCCGGGGGCCACAGGCTGCTAGCTGCCCCCAGGCTTCCTTGGCCCCACAGCTGAGAGGGAGCCTGCATCCCTCCTGCAAGTGCACACAGGGGCTGGGGTCATATCAGCGGTCAGCTGATGTCACAGTGTGTCTTGGTAGAGGTGAGGTGGGTGGACACGCACACCCTGCCTGGGGACTGGATGGTGAGGTGACAAGCGGGGAGGACAGACAAGGACCAGGTGGTTAACTGTGCCCTGCAGGCGTAAAAGACCAAGTCACCTGCAACTAGGGTGTTGCTTCTTTGGTCAGAGTGCTCTGAACAGACTAGAGTGACAAGCAATGTGACTTCACTTAAGTTTTTTGAACAAGTTTTTTGTTTTTTTTTTCTATTTTGTGTGTCACAGGACAAGAGCATGACAGTGGGGCTGGGACTGGCCTGAACTCACCACACTTGGTAGGTCATGCGCACAAGGCATGCGCGCCAAAACTACACTGCCCTTCCGTTTCCCCTTGGACTGTGGCGGCGTGACTGCTGAACTGGAAGACTGATCCCTGCGGTCCTCTGTCACGTCCTTGAGTAAGGTCCCATTTCATGGAAGGCAAATTTATACTGGCCTAGAGTTTCCGAACTTATTCTCTCGGCGTTCTCATAGGTCAATCGATTCTAACTCTCCCTTCTCTGTCCTCAAACAAATCCGTCTCCTGCCTCAGTGCCTTTGCCCTTGTGCCATTTCCCTTTGCTCCCCAGTCCTTTTCACCAGTCAACACGCTACACATCTACTTAATGTGTTTCTTCTCAAGAGTGAATGTAACGAGGTCCAGGACTTTGCTCTGTTTGCCTTCGGTGCAGACAATAGTGACCGGCAGAGGATGGACACTGGGAGGGGCCCGACATCTGAGGGAATGAGATGAATGCTTCGGATGACTGAGGCACCTTCAGCTTGGGTATCTTCAGCGCTGGATTTTAGAAAAGAAACATTTCTGGAGCTTTAAGGGCGTGTTGCAAAGTGTCTTTTTTGTAGATACAAGTGGCTAAGCCGACAGAGAAGCTTGTCTGCACACGTCCTTGTGGTATGCAGCCATGTGCACCACACAGAATTATTCCAGGGGAGACAAGCAGCGAGGGGAGTGCTCGTGCACATGCTCCTGTGTTTACTCACAGCGATCAGGCACTAGCACAAGGGTGCAGGGTCAGAGCTGGAAAGACCCCGGGCAAGGGTCAGGATGAGACATACCTTCTAACCCCCTGGCTGGGCTCTTTCCACCTGACCTCCAAGGATGCACTTTACCTCTCCTCTCTAATTTTAGGTCATTCTCTTGGGCCAGATCTCTTGGTTTCCAGACTACTGCTCTTCCCCCCCAAAATTTCAAAGCAGATTTTCATCTCACTGCAAAACTGGCTACACAGTAGCCTTGACGGACTGAACAATGACTTGTTTTATGTATTTTATTTGTGCATATATTCATAATTAAAATGGGAGATATTGAGACAGGAACCAAATTAGGCTTGCTTGTGTAAACAAACACAATTTGTTACACTGTCACCTAACTTTGGGTCATTTCAGCCTTATTTGTGTTTTTTATTGTTGTTTTTTGAGACAGAGCCTATATAGTTCAGGATGGCCTCAAACAGCAATCTTCCTGCGCGATGCCTGGCTTTATTTAATTTATTTTTTAATGTGACTCAAAAATGTTTCAGAGCTCGTAGGGACCTAAGAAGCAAGTTCAGTGTTTTAAAGTCACTTTTAAAAGTTATAGTTGCTTCCAATCCTAGCCCTCAGGAAGCTGAAGCAGGAGGATTGCTGCAAGTTTGAGGTCAGCCTGGGCTACATAGTGAGATCTTGTCTCATAAAATCAAACCAAAATGCTGGGAATACAGCTCAGTGGCATAACTACCTCCCTGGCAAACACAAAGGTCCTGAGTTCAATTCGCAGTACCCTCTCAAAAAAGAGAATGAAAAAAACTAAACAAACAAACAAAAGGTTACAGTTGACACAGAAGTCACAACCACTAAAGAGTGCTATTTTTGTTGAACACCAGTAGGCCTGAATCAACTCTGTGGAGCCTCTTCCAATTTGAAAATTATTCGTTTAGCGTGATGGTCTTGTAGAGGGGAAACCCAGCCGGTGAAAAGGCTGGGCTGGGAGTAGGGCACGCATGTCCTGCTTCCCGCTCTGCCAAACATCATAGTCGTCCTCGTCTCTGTGGTGGCGCTGTTTCAGGGCTTTCCCAGAAGGCGAGCAGACACAGTGATACTCCCTGCCTTTCCCACTGGCTCAGTAGCCGCTCAGCTCAGTCTCGGACAAACACGGCTTCATTTTGTTCTCCTTCTCAGCAGTGCTTGAAAACAGCTGACTATTTCTCACCCTTCTCTCCCTGCCCTTACTTCCTCTTTCAAATAAATTTGTTCAAGTACTTACTAAAAATAGGCCTATCGGGCTAGGGACAGGATCAGAGCACTTGCCAAGAATTTGTGAAGCTGCTGGTTCCATCCCCAGCAACACAACAAACACAAAATTTAAATAGGCCAAAACATGAAGATCTGGAGTTTTAAAACACAAGTCAAGTCCTCCAAAGCAGTATTTTTGGACCTAGCACAGCAACTAAAAGTTGCTGCATTTAGAAAAAGCAAGCACTAGGAGATAGTGTGTGTTACCTGTTTCAGGGACACTGGAGAAACCAAGGTAGTGAGAGCTTGAATGCAGGGCCTAGGTCATTTTGGAGTAGGGACAGATACATCCCAGAGATGGCACTGGTCACTCAGTTTCCATATTTGCCTTCTTAGATTTCACAAGCAGAAGTTACATTTCTAGTTGGAATTTGACCTGGCTCCTATGAGCAAGTATAAAGTGGTGGTGCGGTTTTAAGGCCACCCTCTCTGGAGATGGCAGCAGGAGGCCACTCCAAAGTGTTTTCCATGTTCCTGTCTTCCATAGACTGGGAAGTGTTACTTCTCTGTTTAGATAAAGACTTGATGATGACTGGCTCCACATCAGGGTACCGGGCCCAGAAACCACTTTTCAAGATCTACAAATCCAGCAGGTTCTTACCTTTCATGACTTAAGTTCATGCTGGAGGCAACTGATGGTAATGACACCACACACAGATAGTAACGTTACCATTTTTATTTACAATGGAGTTCCCAAGTTATTTGTGGGTGAAGAATTGGAAATTCTCATCTTCCTTCCTGGTCTCAGGGGTGGGAGGGCTGTGCCATAATAGATCCAGATCCAGGGTGGTACCCAATGAGTCATTTTTGGGTTTGCCACAGACTCAGGGAGTTGCCTGGCCACATACACACTTGAGAGGGAGCCAGGCCAGTTCAGCGGAGCACTCTGAATCAAGCCAGTGGGCACAGGGAGAGATACGGTAGCCAGAAAAGGAGATCTGATAAACCAGAGGGTCGAGCAGTTATTTTGAACTGAGGAAGAACATGCTCTCTTCATGCAGCCACCTGGGCCAAAGGACTCTGCCAGTGCTGTTTTTGAGGTCTTCATTCTCCTTACTGTATTCTAGGATTAGGTGGAATCGTGGATGCTGTGTTGGTATACAGAAGGCTTAAATCAAGGGCTTGACAAAGCCAAGATGGGACAGGAAGAGGGCAAATACAGGGCCAAGCTTCAGCAAGGACTGGATGGGTGGGTATGTGCTGCATCCTAATATATATATATATATATATATATATATATATATTTTTTTTTTTTTTTTTTTTTTTTTTTTTTTTTTTTTTTTTTTTTTTTTTTTTTTTTTTTTTTTTTTTTTTTTTGAGACAGATTCTTGCTATGTAGTTCAGGCTGGCCTTGGACTCACTATGTACCCCAAACTGTCCTCTTATCACCGTGATCCTCTTGCTTTAGCCTCCCGAATGCTAGGATTATGGGCACATGCCACCATGTCAGGGTTTCTAGTAAGGGTATTACAATGGGAAAATACACACTTTAGTCCTAGTGTGACTATTTCATGATTCCTGTTATGAAATAAGTGCTGGCCACTTTTAAAGAAAACTTAAATTTATCCTAATCGATGAATGAATGAGTTCCCAGCCTCTACCTTCAACTAAAGTGCATGGTGTGTCTTCGCCTGTGGAGAGCACCGAGAGACAGGCACGAAAAGAGACAAACCCTCTGGCTGCAGGAACGTTCTTCAACCAAGGTTGGTTCTGAAGGAAGAACAGCCTGAGGAAACTGCTGGGAGAGTCTGGGGGTTCCTTAGCATCATACTTGTCCTACGAGGGCTGAGGGGAGCAGATCCTGTTTAAAGAGAGTAGGGAAGTTGGCTGTGCACCTGGGTGAGAGCTGTAGGAAGAAGCTGTCTGAGATACGAAATCTCAGAATGTAAATAACCTGTTAGGAAGCTGTTTTGAGCTGAAACTTGGGTCAAAGCTTGGGTTTTCATCCATCAATAAAATCATTAAAAAAAGTTATGGGAGGTGAGAGGAGAGTTGAATCTTCAGGGAAAAGCAAATAATACAAATGTAATTCAATTTCTAAAAAGGCATGGGGGGCTCTCTACCACCCTCACCTCAGGGGGCAAAGCAAACAGAGCGTGTGCTGTACTGCAGGGCCGAGAGCCCCGAGAGGCAGTGCGTCAGGCTGCGGGGACCAGCTGGCTCCTGTGCTTGTTCCGAGGTGGCGATGGCAGCATCCTTTTTAACGCCAACAGCCAACAGCAGTCGGCGTTGAGAAAACGTGGAGACACAGAGGACAGCAGAGTTACAGGTGGGCATAGGTTTTTATTCTCAGTGCATGGCAGTATTGGTTTCTGCTCATCAGCAAAAAGCTTTATCCAAAAGATTATTCCTCTTGAAATTCCTCTTCTCTTCTTCTTGTCCCAGTGGAACAACATTTTTGAATTTCAGATTTGCCAGTTCATAGCATTTTCCCCTAAGAACCATATAAATACATGCAAAACATTGCACAAAGAGCTTAAATAATATCCAAATGCAAATACAGATCAGGTGCGCTGTTAGGCTGAACGGCAAATGATGGCCGCACACACTAGGGGACACGCTGCTTTGACACCACTGTTTGTCATGCAGACCACAACAGTCAGTCTTTTGTTTGGTTTTCTTTTTTGTACAAAAATACCAGTGCTTGTTATACTAGTGCTTGAAAAGAAGAAACTCAATCCTATCTGCGTGCTGATTTGAAAAAAAAATAACAGATTTGTTGGCACATATATATGGCATATTCACATACAGCATATATACATATGGGGAGAAAACATGAACAAAGGCCAATTCAGTCACGGGAAGCTCATTTCCCTCCATCTTTCCTAGTCAAGAGGAAAGGGAGCCAGGTGTGGTAGTGCGTGCCTAGGAGGCTGAGGCAGGAAGATTGCAAGTTTGCACCTAGCTTGGGCAACTTACCGAGACCTTATCTGAAAAACAAAAAAAAAATTTTTTAAGGGCTGGGGATGCTGCTCAGTGTGAAGGCCTTGGGCCCAGGACAGGGGAAAAACCAAAAAATAAAAAGAAATGCAGAAAGGGCACAGCAAGTCTAACTGCAGAGTTGGGAAGGCAAAAATTCTGGCATTGAGTTAAATGAAAGGGAGTCTGGTCTATTCTGAGGGAGAGGTTGGAAAGGCTTAAGAATAGCAGGCATTGTCAGTGCACAGCCCCGCTAGTGCAGTGGGGTGGCCCCGAGCCCTGAAAGGTGAGTGGATGTGCAGACTGGGGTGGTACCACGGGTGGCTTCAATTGTAAGGCAAGGAAGGCAAGAAAGGAGAGCTACATTAAGAGGTTTTCCGGCACATTCAAGTTTGCCATACCCCTCTAGGATTTCGGCAGTGAGGTAATCACTTGGACTTATCTGTGCAAACTCTTCCCACTAAAGCTCAAAGGGAAGAAAAAGCACAAACCCTAAAGAATCCACAAATGGAGGGATTTCTGGATGGCCTCTCTCTTAATATTTTTAGAGATGAGAGACTCATTTCAGAGCACAGAGGATGCCTGCAAAAGACACAGCCCTGATACTGTCACCCAGGGCTAGAACTGTTTTTCCTACCTGGTATTCTGTCTCTCATGTAACACACTGCACAAAACTTTCCCAGGGGAGGAAGGAATCACAGCTCAGATCCTTGCACAAAAACTCACTAATGGAAAATTCCAGGCGAACAAGGAGTGAGAGAACCATAAAAAAATTGTGAACTATAAATCAGAGCATCCTTGCAGACCAGGAGAGATTGTCTTTGGTACCACTCTGGTAGCTAATTTCTCAAGAAACACAAACCCAACAGAAGGCCCCCGATCCTAACCACTAGCCACAGAAAAGCCTGGCTGTCCCTCCCCGCAGGCCGGGGGAAGGGCACACTTTCACGCCCTGGCAGCTGCGTCTGTTTGCTGGATGTTCTCCTCACCAGCCATTTTCATGGGTTATCAAGACAGGAATCTAGGATGACATTTCCCCCTTCTCCCCATCAGACCCTTATTCAAATCCAAAGCACCACTTTGGGGAAAAGCATTATGAATTATGCCATATTTACTCACTGCCAGTGGGATCACTAAAACTGAATAGAAAAAAACTTAAGATATAAAAACATATGCACAGAAACAAACTTAATTCCATATGAACACAATTTATATTTAAAAAGCCTAGAACCCAACAAATTTTTTCCCTAAGTATAAAGATGGCTGTTCGGAGGAAGGAAGTACAGTCAGTGTGTTGGTTTTTCAACCAATTACAAATATACTAAGTCACCCGTCATGTCAGTCAGCTGGCTATGTGCTCCCTTCCACAGGGTTACATGATGGCACTTACTTTATTTTAAACCTTTTAAAGAAAATACGTACGGCTGACTCAAAAATATCAGTTTCTGATCTAAAGAAAACTATATTTTTTGCACAATATTCCTATATTTTCTCTCTGTGGAAACTAGGACACACAAACACACACACAAACACATACAAACCGTGGACTTTAAAAAAGTAGACACAAGACCTCAGGAGTAACCTGTCAGGCACCGTGAGAGTCTTTTGGGGGCAGGAATGGTAAAAGGGCCTCCCTAGCTTGGTATTGGCTTGCTTCTGGCTTGATCTGAGGTAATAAAAGACTTGACAGAATTAAATCTTCCAATGTACCTAACAAATGTGTGTGTGAACACTTAACATCTTGGGTGAGCTGGTTTCTTTTCCCCATGAGTATTTAAGACAGAGAAAAGATTGCTGAAACTTGTAATCCTCATGAAACCGAAATCAAAGTTGTTTTCCTGTAGTGACAGATTATGTACTATTTCTTTATTCTTCTTACCTAGGACAGTTAAGGTGCGAGGGATGAGGGTAGATAGGTCTGGAAGAAAAGGCTAGGTCATAGGTTCAGGTCACCTTCCTCTCCCAATGGAAAGCTGGCAGTTCCTAAGAGCCTTAGGCCTCCTCCTTATTTGCGAACTCTGGAAGACGGGGCTGGGCTTCACTGACCTAATGGGAGGTGGGAACTGGGGACATCAGCTCCTCCTTCACCTGAGAGCTGAAGTCAGTATCAGCAGGGATAAAATGAAGCTCCTGCAAATGTGGCTCCACCTTGTCCCAAGAAGTCTTAGCTGAGTCCCCAAGTCCTGAGTGGTGGGTGAACGTGGGGCAAGGAGGGAAAGATGGCACAGGGCTTTCCTGGTCGGCAGGTGGACCACGCTGCAAAGACAGCGCTCCACGGGGATGTGCTCAAGGGGACGGAGAGGAGGAGGAAGACGAGGCAGGGGCTCTCCAGGGTGGGGTTTTGCTCCTTAGGTCGCCCCAATGCCAGGGGAACCTCCCCCTTTGGATGTCTATTTACAAAATCAGAATGTTCACAAAAGCCTGTAACATTCTGAGTCTGAACAAGCAGCGGACTTTGCAAACAGCAGAATTAGGAAACTGAAGAGAATGTCAAAGCTGGTACCAGGCACAGTTCTGCTGCCTGAGAGGTTTCCTTAGACCCTGTCACAGTGGCTCTTCAGCTTTTCAACACTCACTCCCTCAGCATCAGGTCTTATCCTGGAGGAGCCCTGGAGATGGCTTTGAAAGCAGCAGTCACCCTAAGGAGGACCCTGCGAGTCTGACTTGATGGTCTGTCTTGTCCCAGGCCTGCCAGCTTCTGGTTCTCAAACTCCAGGATCAGCTAGCAGGCAGGGCCATACCAAATGCATTCTTATGGAACAGAAAGATGCTCAGGCCCATGGCAAAAACTGTATGCACCTGTATTAGACCCTGTAAGCTTCATGGTCAGTAGTGATCTCCCTGGCACATAAGGACTGTGCACATCTAACGAGATGGCGTTCAGGAAGTAGCTGCCAGCTTGGCAACACCAGGGAAATATTCTTAACAGCTATTAATGGCTTTTTTAAAAGGACTCTTTAGCAAAGAAATCCATCTGCCTCTACAACCAAGTCAAAGGTTCCATTGGGGCCCGAAAGGAGAATGGTCAAAGTTGAACCAATTTATGTTCCTTCCATTCTCTTAATTATCACAAATTTCTGAAAAGTCAAGGGATAGAAGATAGGGTCACAAAAGACCACAAAAAAAAAAAACCAGAAAAAGCTACAGGCCTTCAGGTGTAAGTTTTTTAAAATTGGAAAAACTTTTTAAAACCCTCACTCTACTGGCTATGTATGCAAACCATCCTTACATCCACAAATTTCACCTGTGGGCATCTCTCTCTCTAAAGCCCCGGCTCACGCATGGCAGACGCTCAGAGGATAACATCTGGAAGGTGGGGATGATGACTATGAATACCGTGGGGAATTCGGGTGGGGCTGATGCCAGGAGGATGACTCATTCCCTTACAAATGACAACTGATGCCCCCAAGGAATAGATTCTACAATTACCTGCCTGGGTCCTGCTACAAACTCAAGTTTAAGTTGAAATCCTTGCAGGTCTGTGCTCTTGCTTCTTCACAGTCAGGTGGGGGGGGGGGGGGCTCACACACTTAGGAGCAGTTGATGTGGGAGTGAAAGTCCCATCATCACCTCACAGACAGGACAGATGAAAAAGCAAGCAGGCACGGGAGGGTGGGAGTCAGGGAATGGAAGTTCAAACCGATGTCTCCAGGTTTTGTAGAGGGCTGTCCGAATGGGAGGCAACGACTTGCACTTGGCTGCAGTCCACCACATTGCTGTTTTTGTTAGCCTGTGCAGTGACCTCATCATCCAGTGGGAGCACCCCAGTCCCAGTCTTAGGAACCTTGTCAAGATCTTCGTCCTTTTGCTCATCCAAAAGTGGTGTTCGTGGCGACTCCTCATCTATGGTGAATTCAGGGTGGGTCATGAAGTTGTGGATGGAGTTTTGGTTCTTGGGTTTCTGAATGCTTTCATGGAGGGAACTATGGAATGCTCTGACCACTTTGATCTATACCAGGGGAAGGAAAAGGAGGATGAGAAAATAGGGAGGTGAGAATTGGGCAGCAGCACAAGGAACCAATGGTTTGAGGAATGAAACAAAATTCAAGCTACAAAACATGGTCATTCAACAACAATCAAAACCAAATATATAAAAAGAGATCATAGGGCACTATAAACGTCACATGGCCAAGCTGGGCACAATGGCTCATGGAAGGCTGAAGCAGAAGGATTGTGAGTTCAAGCCCAGCCTGGGCAATTCAGTGGCTCAGTGATACCCTGTCTCAAAAACAAAACAAAATGAAACAAAAGAAAAAGCTGGGGATAGAGTTTAGTGCAGAAGCCCTGGGTTCAACCCTAACCCCAGGGTTAAACCTTGAAAGAAAGAAACAAAGAAATAAGAAAAGAAGGAAGGAAGAAAAGGAAGGAAAGAAGGAAAGAAAGAAGGAAGGAAGGAAGGAAAGAAGGAAGGAAGGAGAGAGAGATAGGAAAGAAATAGTACATGGCTTAAACGTCAAGCACTAGGGTGGGATGAGTGATGGCAAACAAGGGTATGTCAAAGTTGTATTTTTAAAAAGTAGAGAACCCAGAACAAAGTTAGTGTTTCCAAGCAATCCACTCTTAAAATGAAACAGAAAACAAAAAGACTCATTAGTTCTTTTGGATAGAGGGCAAGGACGTTGGAACTAGGTGCAAATTAAGAGCCAAACTTTAAGAGAGAATGCACACGTGGATTTCTGCGTGGAGGTCACTTTGTGAATGTGGAGTGGAAAAATTACACACAGAAGTGTAGTTGTCTGTTTAAAACCCTCAAAGAGCCAACACATACCAGTCTGCACATAACACATATCAAGTGACAAGTGATCATGGATGCTGCAGCCAGGCAGACAAACCAGTCTTCATTCAGTGGCATGCAGTAAATGAAAACTCTCCAGTTTAATAATTTGCCCACCTAGTCAGACGACATGCATGCAGTTTACATCCCACAACCTCCACTGTGTCCCCTCCCTGGAGTCCTTCTTTCTTTTCCCAGAAGACGTAGATGAAATGCAGGTGTCAAAAGATGCCTGCGCCCTGCTTACTAGGAAAGCCTGGCTCTCACAACTCAAGTTCCCACGCCTCACTCTGATCCACAGTAATGTGCCTGATCGTGCTGTTCCTTCCAGTTGTTCCCAAGTTGGAAAGAGGCCTGTGACCGTATGCGGGGAATGGAAAACAGCTGGACCGAGAAGAAACCTGATCCAGGAAGCGGACTATAAGCAAGCAGTCTTTTTGATGGGGCAGGGGAAGCGGGCGGAAGGAAAGAAAACAACTGGCAGCTTTACTGGGCAAAAGGAAATGCAGTACCCTGTGTCTGTCCTGTGACACAAAAAAGGCAAAGGCTCAGTCAATTCAAGGACAAGAGGGAAAAACCTGACAATAATTGATCCCTGTGAACAGCTCCTGCTTATCCACAGGCACCAGCTCTTTTGGCAGCTTTGCGTGTCTGACCTGGAAGGTCTGTCTGAAGCACGGCTCAGAATCTAGGGTGGTAGAATTGGGGTGGAGGACAGACTTGGAGCCCAGAGATGCTGGAGAGGGAGGATGGGGAAAGGTAAGTGTGTAGGCAGCTTTAGTTTTGGAGAGGTGACCAACCCTAACCCTGTCCCAAAGTTCTTCCCATGGGAAAGAAACGTGAGTAATGCGGGAGAAACCGTTAGGGTGGGGAGGAGATGAAGGACAGATGAACGCTGCCGTGGGTACATCTTTTTTCTGCTCTTTAAGCAAAAATATACATATGAGGAGAGGACAGCATGTAGAGCCAGCAGATCACACGAACAGACAGGTAAATTGGAGTCCCTTTCCCTGTACTTCCTATCATCGTACAGAGTCCCCAAGAACACTACACAAGGCAGCCTCACCATCAGTCAGTCCTGCGGGCCCCGCCTGCTGCAGTGGAGGCAGCCTGGCCACGCGCCCCTGCAGGCCAGGGCTCACCTCACTCCTCTGCAGCCTCTTGGTCCACCCAGGACTGAGGATGCTCAGACCTTACAGCAAAAGACTTCTTGTTACTAAACGCTTCAGCCCAATAGCATCAAGGAACCTGGGCGCACACTCACCATGCGGAACAGAAAGCGAGCACCAGCTCTGCCATCCTTTTAGGATTCTTGCTGACCACCTAATGGGGAATTTTACCATCACACTGTTTCTGCTCCAGATGCCGGTGAGATTGGGCGGGAGGCTCTATCTAACCTTCAGGGAGGGCTCAGATTACCTACATCGTATCTCAGAGCAAGGCAATTTGGATTAAGTGAGCCCAAACTCCATAGTAACCTTCTCCTTTGGCGTCGGTAAGCACAGGCCTAAAGCCATCTCTTCTGTAGAAGTGATAATGGCCCAGTTTTTGGTCTGCTCTTTAAATCTACAGGAAAGCAGGTATCTTTTACACCATCAGTTCATCGTCTTTATACCAGTGGTTTTTAAACTTCTTGCTTCTATTTTCTAAAAGCAATTAAAAACTTCATCGAAACAATTATATATGAAATCCATTACCAAAAAATAGATTTTAAAAGTTAGGGTTGGAGTGAGGGTCCAGAGCCCTGTTTGTTGGCTTTTCCTCTCACCTGCTGGGGTAACCAGTAGCACTGTTACAGGCAGACAAGTGAGGGAGAGAGTTGCCAGGGGGTAGGTGGAAAGATAAGGAAACTTTCTTTGGGGGAGCAAGCAATAGTCATCCAGCTAGACTGGAGGACTTCTGGAGTCTAAGGGGGAACCAGCCACCTGTAAGGGAAGCTCAGGAGGAGGACAGTCAGGGAGCCAGGGCGCACCACCTGTCTAGGGGGAGCAAAGGGTGAGGAGTAGGGTGCATGGGGCTGTGTGGGAATGTTCCACTCCAGCTCAGGCTAAGGACACAGGCTGGTGGGCAGGCACACAGTACGTCACCACCAGCCCACCCAAGGCTGGTGTCTCCTTTTGCTGGAGTACAGTGTCTGGTAAGGGGGCAGTGTATGAGGATAAGGCAGGGCTAGTGGAGCGGGTATAATGAAAGCCTTGCACACTCCTCTCAGCCGCCCGGCCCTTCTCTCCCTGGACATCATTTCTCAGAGCCTCTGGGAAATGTCTCTTTGGGGGCTGGCTGAAGGCAGCTCTCATGATGCAGGAGCCCAACCAGGCTGGCCTTCAGATTAGAGCTGAGTGTGAGGGCTACTTTGTGGGGCTCATGAGAGGCCAGATGCAGACTCTGTTGTCTCACCTAGAATTCTACTCCCTTTCCGGGAGCCAGAGGAGGAGAAAGGTTGGGTAGTTGCTAGAGAAATCGTACGGATCTATTGAATAAAGTAGAATTTATTTGGAGACCTGGAATGGGATTCAATGTACATGGCTGTAACTTCCAGAATCTCCAGTGACAAGGCGTAACTGGAGAAAGAGCAGGCATGGTTTTTCTCTTTGAGAGGAGTGGCTCAGGGCGACCCTCTATCAGCACCTCTGCGAGAGCTCATTGAACTCTGCCTCTTTATTCTTAGTCTCCTGCCACTGTCAAATCACTGGGGCATCTGACACTAACTCACCCAACCAGAGAGGGGTCAGTAACAAAGACAGAAGCTAATTAGACAGGGATGGTGAGAGAAAGCAAAGGAATTAAGAGGGGACCATGATGGATTCAAGCAAGAGGTTTTTGGATATTTGCAGGTAAGACCTATTTAGTGCTTTCTTGCCTGCCTTCAGGCCTAGAGACAGTAGGTAGCTCTATCCCTACTCCATGCCAAAACACCCCTACACCCATGCCAGAACACTCACAGTTGGCTAAAGAGAAGAAAACCTTAAGACTGGGCCAGCTCATAATCAAGTGAACCACAGGCAATGCAACTGGTCTTTCTTTATCCTGTGTCCCAGGGTTAGGGGATGGGGCTGGGAGTAGGGGAGGAAGCAACAAACTGAACACTCAGGTATTTGGAACTCACAGTATGTTTAATATGAAGGAACTCCTTCCTCACCAGGAAGCTGCTTCCTCTCTCCTCTCTGCCTCCCATTTGGGAAAGGTAAAATGACCAACAACAGGAAGGCATTAGCAAAAGTCCTACAGTTAACCAAAGAGAACGCTAGCTCTTAGCTTGGTAGGTGACAGCATTCCAACTGAAAGGCTGCCTGAGATTGGTAAAATGATTAGACTAGAGGAGAGCTGAAGCCAAAACAGGGATGCTCTCAGAAACTCCTATAAAGTTTTATTTTTTTGTCTGTTCATTTTGTTGAAACAGGGTCTCACTATGTAGTACAGGCTGGCCTTGAACTCACTTTGTAGCCCAGGCTGGCCTCAAATTCACAGTAATTCTCCTGTCTCAGCTTCCTGAACACTAGAATTATAGGCATGTGCCACTATACCTGGCTTTCTGTAAAATTTTAGTAAATGAAAAAAAATTTATTTTGAACCTTTCATATAGTTCTCTTCCTGATATGTGATTGATTCCTATACCAGGTTTTAGTTTAAAGCTCTTGAAAAGTGAGACAAGGACTCCCGGGTTTCTACACTTGAACTGAATGAATCTCTTCTTTCTTCACAGCTAGTTACAGCCTTTATGCTTATGTTACCAGCTAATGATGCAGTGATAGTCAAATGATTATTATTGACCATGTTTAATATTGGCTCACATAGGACAGGTCCCCTGGTACAGAACCCAAGGGCACAGTAGCTCCTTTCCTATCTTTCCTGAGAAGATCCTAAACTTACCCCCAAGAAGGAGACTTCCTTCCTGGGTTCTCTTTGGCCTGATCTCACCTCTAAGCTTAGGTGGGAGAGTTTAGATTCAAAGGAGCAGGAGGAGAGGAAAGGTGTAACAATAATATATGCAGACAAAGCAAAACCGAAAAGGACAAAACAAAAAGGCAAAGCGAAACAAACACCGCAAGAAAAGGAAGAAACAAGCAATGCAGAGGAACAATCAGAAAACAGAACATTGTTTAAAATAGTTTAATAGCTTTCCAACATTAAAAAAAAGTAATGTAATAAAAAGGATGCACAGCCTGGTTTTAGAGTGGGATTTTTGTCTTTTCTTCCCTTAAGTCAAAGTGTCACAGAGCAACGCAAAAGGAAAAGATATCCCTGGTTGGTTAAAGTGGATGCCACGTGCTCTCCTGTGGTCATTTTAGCAAATCATGCATCATAATAGACTATCACTCACTGCCCATAGGAGGAGATGGAGCAGCAGCAGCCACAGAAGTGGTGGGGGGAGATCTGATTGGTGCAACTGCTGCATAGGATGAGATAGGAAGGTGTTTTACATCAAGGTGATGACCCATGTTCTGCCGCTTTAGGGCTCCCTTATAAGCGACTCCCGTCTGGAATGTGTTAATTACTTCAATCTGCAAAGAATCAGAGAGTGAGACAGCTTTGCTCCACAGTCAGAGAGGGGCACGGGGAGGAAGGTAGGGTCACAGAGGGTTGGGGGTGGGGTGGGAGCTGCAGGGTGGGGGAAGGGGGCCGAAGCTGGAGAGCAAGAGAGGGATTCCCTCACACACGAAGGAGTGGGGATGGAGGGAGGGAATGTTAGCTGCATATCACAATTCATTTAAGGAACCATTTGCTGTGGAGTCTTAACACCCAACCCCAATCCAGTTTTCTTTTCCCCTTTGGCTTCCAGTGGACACTTTAGCTGTACAGGTGTCCAAGGGTCCTTAAAAATTTAAAGGATTTCTCCCACTCCACCACCCCTAACAGCTGGGCAGAGACTGGCTGCTTATTCGTGGTTTTGACCTGTGCTCTTAAAAATAAGGCAAAGGACATATTTCTGAATGTCAAGGCTTGGGCACTTCTAAAACAAATAAATCAAATACTTATTTATTTGTAGATTTCCAAGAAAATAACGCACTCACTTAAAGGGAATATATTAGCCCATACATAGTTGGCGATGGTGGAAAGGCCCCTGGATGGTGAGCTGATTGGCTCATCTTCTGAGTATCTTCCCCAAGATACCCTGTCTCTGGCTAAAATGCACCTCAGGAATCCAGTGGCCAAGGCTCACAAATGCCACTAAGCTGCATTAAGGCGCTGGAGATCCAGAAATATTGGGCAGAATAGTGACAATGATTCAGCAGCTGGACTGCGTGGGCGGAGGAACCAGGGAGCGGTGGTGAGCAGCAGCTCCAGGCCGTCCGCACAGTCCCTGGTTTCCAGAGCACTGCTCCTCAGAGACAAAGGCAGTTAGTGCCACTCACTGCTCTGCAATGGCCTCAGTCTGGGGCCTCCATCGAATCTACCACCCGTGTCCTTGACCACAAGGAACAAGAAACAAATCAAAAGGGATTCCTTTATCGTTCATAGACCTGGGGTCCTCCTCTTGGGAAAACCCACATGCATAATTCCAAGGGTCAGTTCTCCAGGAGTGCAGGAAAGGTGCCGAGCCCATTTCCCTGACTTCATTTTCAGGAGAAGACGGGTGAGCAGGGGCTTTGTGACTCAGAGCACCTCCTATCTATAAAGCTTCTCGAGAAGCTGCAAAATGCTTCAGGTTGATTTCTGAATTCGTATCAGAGTCTGAGCTAGGATATCACCCCTTCCTCACATGCTACAGTTTCCAGTTGCAAAGGACTGAGGAGCCTGACCCTGCAGGAGGAAAGGGCTTGCTCCCAGCAGAGTCCCAGCTATGTGGAGAACGGCTGCAGAGATCCTTCCTCAGTGCCTATTAGGGCTACAAGACCTGACCTCCACAGTGAGACTGCATTCCGGGTTCCCCTCCCAAGAGTTAGCCTTTATAGTCCCCAGATGTCAGCTTTCCAGTATTTCTAGCCCCCATGAAGCTCAAGAGTAAAGGAGAAGGGAAGAACCGCCTAGAACTAGGGAGAAGAAACATCCCAACCAGGACTAGGAAATAGCTTGGCAGCCCCTCTTGCCCCGAGTGTGGCCATGAGGATCAACAATGAGGTAGCAGGACACATAGTCAGGACCCTGCTGAAGGTAAGGACCGGGGGCCACAGTGGGCTTCAGATGTCCAGGACGCACTAACGTGCCTCACACTCAGCCTCGACTGCTCACGGTCAGGTGCACACCAGAATGGCACAGATCTGCTCATCGTGGTATCTTTAACCTTTGGCTGCCTTTGGTGCCTAGGTCTGGGCCTTAATGCCATTCCGGCTGACTGTCTTGTGCTCCAACAGGGAAAGGCAGGATACCTAAAGCTCGGGAGCAGTAACTCCAGACAGACAGGAGCACAGTCCAGGGAACAGAAACAGGCAGTGGAAGGGAAGGAAGCCCCAGGACTCCTGCTTCCCCAAGAGAGAAGACTGGCAAGGAGCGAGGAGGCGCTGGAATGAGGGAGTTCCTAGCTAAGGAAAAAAAATTACATAGTAGAGGAGGCGGCAGGTGATCCTGAGGGGAAGAAAAGCAAAGAGGTTATTTGGAAAAAAAGTGGACCCAAAAGAAAACCCTGGGGACTTTAGAGATGGGCCCCAAGGCACCAGGCTCTATGGACGCCCAGTAGACTCAGCTCCCTGGAGGGAGGGGCGGGCAGACATGAGAGCTCTGGATACCGTGAGGCAGTTTGTGCAGGTCCTGCTGCGAGCTCCCTGGCGGCTGGAGAGGCTCAAACGAGGGGGCGGGGCCCAGGGTTCCCCCACCTCGCTCTTCCCACATTTCTTTTCATCTGCTGTCTCCCCCGTGGGAGATGGTTCCTACCAGGTGTGCGGTTCAGAGTATTCACTCCATCTCTCTTCTCTGTGCATGAAGGAGGTGGGGCTGGCTGGGGAGTTTTCTACATCCTCTGCAAGGCCAGTTTGTGAGAATGAGCCAATTTGGGGATCTCCAGCCAAGTGGCAAAAACAGGCCTGTGCTCTCTGGAAAGTATCCTGGAGATCTCGGGATTGACAGTTTCTCAAGCTGAGGATCTTGGGAATAAGACAATGAAGGTGTGCGGGGTGGCAGCGGGGAGGAATTGTCAGTGCCTAGACTGCCATTTACCCGGGAGCAGGCAGTTACAATGGAGGCACAGGAAGTGAAACGAAAGCAAAAACAAAAACAAAGTTACTCTAGGGCTATAGGCAGGGGATTTAGGAGCAGCCGGAGCAGCTTCTATCCCATTTCAGAAATTACAAGAAGGGAAAGAGTTTGAAGAACTGAAAGCTTCTTTCTTTCTGGGAAGCAGCCTGAATCCTGCAAAAGATACTCAGAGACTGTTGTCGTTTACACACAATCATCAAATTCCCCACTATGGCCTTATATTTCAAGAGGGGAAGGGAGGAGAGGGTGAATTTCTTTCTCAAAGATCCCTCCAGATAGTACTGATTCCCAGAACAGCAGCATGGGGATGTCACATGAAGTGACTGCTGAGGATGCCGATCAGGGGATTTTATGCCTCTGCTTCCTTCTGGAAGAGAGGAAGAGGCTGCACGTTCCCCACCTTTGGACTAGGGACAGTGCTTGCAAGAGACCCTCTGCATGGAGTTTTCCAGGCCCCAAGGGCTGGCAGAGTGAGCTCTGGAGCCAGTCCACAGCTGAAGTATTCTTAACAACAGGCCGCGGTCTGGGTTCTACAGCTGCTCTCTGTCGGAGGCGGCCATGTGAACTCCACTGCCCTGCTGGCCCTAAAGCCAGGGAGCGAGGGTTGCCTGCTGGTAGTGAGTAGCAGGCAGGGAGGAGACGGTAGCTGCCAAACGTTGCTGCTGCCCTCCCACCACTTCTGGAGACAAGGAGGTTTCTCTTCCCAGGGTGAGGACAGGCCACCAGCAGAGTACCTGAGTTTGGATCCGGTTCAGGCCACGGAACCAGAGGATCTGGCCTCGGCGCAGCTCCATCTCAGCGAGGTCAATCTCATACAGCCCCTCGGAATCCTTGGTTATGTCCTCTTTGGTAGTGCCATGCCCAGCCTCCTTCAGGAACTTCAGAGACTGGGTAGGTATCGCAGAGATGACCTGAGGACAGGAGCGGCAGAGCTGTCAGTTAAGCTACCGGGGACAGCCTAGAGAAGGTTACTCTTTCCTGCCGTCATGTCCACCAGGACAGCAGTGGGGAGTAGCAGCAATCTGCTCAGGCAGGTAGTCACCAAGTGCCCACCAGCTGCCACGCTCTTAAGAAGCTTTTCTGTATTTATGAAAGAGAACTTACAGCCTAGTAATGTACCCACCATCTTCCTACTTATATAATTCCTCTTTCTGTCTTAGATCTTTCTTTCCATTTGGCTTTATGTCTTTAAAGGAAAGAGGACTAGAATACATAGAACACACCCAACAGGGACAGAGACTAGGACCTGGGGGAAATAAATCGGGAGAAGTCACTTAGACTGGTCTTCAATTCACTATGTAGCCCAAGCAGGCCTCAGACTCATGGTGCTCCTCCTGCCTCAGCCTCCCAAGTACTGGAATGACAGGTTCGCGCCACCATGCCTGGCCCGTAAGCTCTTACACTTCTAGCCCTCCCCCACTTCTTTCCAAGCAAAACTCCATTAAGAAGTTCTACTAGTGTCTCAGAAGCCACGTATTTGCCAGCCTCCAGGCACGGTCAGAGAAGAGACCTAAAAACTCTGAAGTGATGGGCAGTTATCACTCCACCCTGGGACCCTGTGAGTTGGAGTGAACTCGAACACTTGCACAGAAGAGAGGAGAGGGCGAAGTAAGGAGCTGAGAGCCTGCACAGTTGCGTGTTCCATCTCGAGGAGGACGGGAGGTCTGCACGTGGTGCAAAAGCATGGGAGAGTGCGGCAGTACTCACCTGGCCCCACAGGAGTTCTCCAATCCCAATCAAGAGACACCACATCCACTGGGACAGGCTGAGCTTGGTGCAACTGAAGGGTTTACCCCCAAATTCCACAATGAGGACCTAGAACAGGGAAGGGCGGCTCAACTTCAGGGACGAGACAGACAGGTCGCTACCTCTCCAGCCAGGGTCACCAACAGCATGTCACGCCGCTGCCTGGGGATCCTTGTGATGCCAGTCCTGATCTGCTTGCTGGAGAACGGGAAAGGAGGTCGAGGAGAGGTAAGGACATGTATGGAGTCTTTACAGAGCCTTCTGGTGGGGAGATACACAGGGTTCCTCTGACTGCTGTAACTGACTAACATAAAATCCTGCAGAGTGGAGGCGGGTTTGAGCTTCTTGTGACCAAAGCCAGTAGGAGACAAAGAGAAGGCAAAACAATGGGGAGGAGGAACCGAGGGTGAGGGGCAATGAGGGAGGGATCCTGCACAAAAACAGAGCAGCAGTTCCTCTCTTGCACAGTGTGTTCATAATTCTTTGCATCCTTCCGGATGTTTCAGTGTCTCTTCAGACCTGACTAGGACAAGGGAGGGACCAGGGTAGCCATGCCCTTGACTCCACTCCCCGCAGCAGAAGCCTAGGCCAGGTTCAGTATCAACTACATGCGCACTGTCTACTGCTTCTCCTGCTCTGTGAGCTGTGCTGCTTTCTACCCCAGGCCTCTTCAGAACAGAGGGGAATGGAGCCTGGACTGCAAGGCATGTACATTTCATGTGCACCAGCAGGAGGCCCAGGAAGGGCCTAGGAGAGAGAGATACCTTTCTTGGCCACTTTGTGAAATTTCTGTATATTTAGAAAATCATGAAAGAATACTGTAAACCTTACCTTATTTGCAACCAATGTGCTGCCTGGCACTGGAGCCACTGACGTTCTGGGCCCTGCTTTTTGAGTAAAGTGCAAATGGAAGGCAACTTGGAGCCCCAAAGTGTCAACCCCCAAGCCGCAATCCCCCTTACACCATTACTCCTTTCCTCGGGGACTTAGGGAATCTTAGGGTTCCAGCCTGCACCTTCCCAGGGCCCCAACTGCAGAGAGTCTCACCTGGCTGATGAATGTGCCCAAGACCACAGAGCAGAAGATGAGGTTGCGGAAGATGCCTGCAAAGACATTCTTCTCTCCATGGATCTTGCGCGAGTTGATTTCATTGAAGAGCTGCATCAACACAAAGGTGTTGAAAACAATAGTGTAGTGCTGGCTGGGCGGGGAGTGCAGCGGTGCCTTCCTTCCACTGTCAATGTCAAAGAACTTCTCACCTGGTCGGGAAAGGGCAGGCATTGCAGGGCACTTGTGGCTCAGCAAGTTCAAGTTCAGCACACGTTGGTGTGGTCATGCTGGTGTCTTAGGGCCATTAGAAAATCCATTCTAATTGGTCAGTTTCTGAGCTATGCTTGTTATCAAGTTTATTTACTTGTTTGTTTTGCAGTACTGGGGACTGAACCCAGCTGACCTATACATCCCTAGCCCTTTTCTATTTTGAAACATGGTCTCACTAAGTTGCCTGGGTTGACCTGGAAATTGCCTCAGCTTCTGAAGTAGCTGGGATTGCAGGTGTGTGCCACCCCATCTGGCTTAATCAGGTCTTTTAAATGTCAGCCCTGGTCTCAAATTATCTGACCCCACCTCTCTCTTGGTTTGTTTTATGATATCTGCTTTCTCGCGGTAAAGATGGTGGTGAGACTGTGTGCCCTGCAGCTGTGGGAATGCACAGGCAACACTCGGTAGGTGAAGCTGCTGCTATGCCGTCTGTGTGCTTCCACTCCCATTCCATACTACAGTGTGGGCGAACCTATGGCACCCGTGCCGCTCAGGCACACGGAGCCCTCTCTGTCGGCACACGAGCCAAATTGCCCCAGCGTCGCCCCCGCAGCCAAGCGTTCAGGTGTAACTGCCGCGTCAGCACCGTTTAATAAGTAGGTTGTTCTGGGTGGCGGTTTGGGCACTTGGTCATTGTTATACCTTCTTCCCTCAGGCCAGCCTCTGCCCCTGTCTCCAGCTAGCACCCCAACTGCTGCCCGCCCCCATCTGCGGCTCACCGGCAAAGACCAAGAAAAAGATGACAGTAAGCTGATAGACTGCGTGGCCCAAGATGTTCTTCATCATCGTACGTGAGATCAGAGGCTTATTCCGGCCATAGGGGCGGCGCTTTAACAGAGACTCTGTGGGGGGCTCTGTGGCCAGGGCCAGTGAAGCAAACGTGTCCATGATTAGATTAACCCACAACATCTGCACGGCTTTCAGTGGGGAATCCTGGTGGGAACAAGAAGCAGTCTTGTTAGTGTCCCCAGAACTAACCCTACCTTGGTCACCAGCCCCACCTGCCCCTGGAAATCATCTTTCTCCCACTCTTTGCCTAGACTTTGAATCTAGTCACCTATTGGCTGAGTGACCTGGAGAAAATTATTTGAGCCTTGGGTTCCTCACCTGTACAATGGGAAATAGTAATACCTACCTTCCAAGCTGGCTTTGGGAGAACAGAGATAACACACTGCAGCGCACACCGCAGCAGCTGACACAGTGCTACATTCACTGTAGGTAACTACTAACACTCCACACAAGTAGAAGGAGAGAACGGACCTAGCTAGTCGAGCTACTTCCTGCCCCTACACCGCTGGGCTCTGCGGTGTTCCTCGGCTACTGCTTCCTCCCTCCCACCTCAGCCAGCCTCAGGTCCTTCACCTGAGTAATGCAGGCTCCAGTGAAGGCCACAATCACAGCCACCACATTGACAGTGAGCTGGAACTGTAGGAACTTGGAAATGCTGTCATAGACATTTCGTCCCCACATTACTGCCTTCACGATGCTGGTGAAGTTGTCATCTGTTAGGATGATGTCTGAGGCCTCCTTCGCTACATCTGTGCCTGCAATACCCTGGGGTAAGACAGGAAGAAGGCAGTGAGGAGCTGGAGATTGCAGGGCTTCTCTGAAGCCAGGCCTCATTTCCAGACTTCCAAGAAGCCTCAGAACCAGGTGGAAACACTAGAGGGCGCACTAGATACACAAAAGAAAATGAAGGGAGAATGTGTCACTGTCACGGTACAAAAATTGGGCTGTGGCTGAAGCCACTGCTGACTCCTGCACCCAGACAGAGCTGCAGTGTCCGGGGTAGCCCCTCCTCTCCCCCTCACCCCCACTGCTCTGGGAATGAGTTAAAAGGCAAGGGACAGGTCCCACCCTTCTAATCTATCTCTCAACCCTTGCTTGGAGTTCTTCTGCCCCTGCTCGCGTCTGATTTAAATTTATGTCTCCCCCACACTTGTGAGAAGCTCTCGAACCCGGGCACACGGTGGTCGGCCACCAGGCCACATGGTCAGGAAGGCACACGGAAGGCCAGCCCATGTGAGAAGCTCTAAGAGCAGCATCTGGCAGCACGGTTCAGAGGCTCTGTCCTTGCTCAGAGCCCGGCCACAGGCGCCACCAAAGGCTGCCCAAGTGTTACGGCCGTGGGAAAGTCACGCCTCGCTGCTGCCAGCCTTCCAGTTTGTTGTCCGTGCTCTCAAAAGCAAACCAACTTACTGTTCAATCTGCTTATGTCGTTTTTCTTCTCAAAAACTAGTGCTTTTTCACAGCCCTCTGAATCACTCATTCACATTTAAGAGTATAGACTTATCCCCCGCCCCATCTCCCCAAGCCTGAAACATCCTCCTTCTCCATCCATTTAAATCTTATCTTGGGTGGCACATGCCTGTAAACCCAGCTACTCAGGAGGCTGAGGGAGGGGGATGCCAAGCTGCAGGCAAGCCTAGGACCTTAGAGAGATCCTTAAAAGTAAAAAACGGTCTGCCGCTCAGGGGTAGAGTGCTTGCCCAGCATGCAAGAGGCCCGGACTCAAGACCTAGCACCAAAACAAAACAAAACAAAACAAAACCCTATTTAGTTTTAAGGTTTCATTTAATGAAACCCTAACTGCTTTGTGAAGTGCTCCTAACACCCTCAGCCCACGTAGCCTCACACATCTGTAACTGCCCTAAGCCCCAAAGGAGCTCATTCCACACTCTGTTGTGTACTAACAGATGATGTCTTCTTTATCTGGTAGCAGTGTTTTTCCATCTAGATTGTAACAAACAAAGATCTGTTAGATAAAACCGTATAGCTCAGTTTCCTCCGTATATCAACTCCCTAGTACATCCACAGGCTGCCACACTGTACAAAGCAAGGAGGGTACCTGCACGCACCACTAGGAATAATCTCCAAATTGTATTGTTGAAAAAAGCAAGGTTGGCTGGCTAGGTGTGGTGGCTCATGCCTGTAATCCCAGCACTCGGGGGTGAGGCAGTTTGAGGCCAGCCTGGACTATACAGCAAGATCCTGTCTCAAAAAAATAAAAGCAAAAACAAAACAAAACAAAAAAGCAAGGTGGAAGAATGGTAGAAAGGTTCACAGTGTGGCACCACTTATGTAAAGGGTGGGGCACAAACATCAAAAATGCTTGACCGTACTTTAAAGAAGCAAAGGAAACTAAACCAAAAACTTGATTAAAAAAAAAAAGTTACCTGAGGAATTAAGAGGGAAGCAACAGGGTGAAGGCAATAGGAACAAAAGCCAGATTTCTATGAATATTCTTATTTTGTATATTTGACACTAGAACAATATAACTATTTTTATACAAATAGAAAACAAAATTAATTTAAAAAGCAATCCCTAAAATGGAAAGCAACATGATATGAATGAACTACTATAGCCAACTGGTAGCAAAATTGCACAAAAGAAAAATGGTTTAAGTGACTTTTAGTAATTTAAAACTTATATGCTTTCTAGTAATTCAATGATACATTCCTAATAAACTGTATCTACAAGTAAAAAGAACTGCAAGAAAAATATTTAACTGTTTTCAATAGTATCATTGTTATTTCAAAACCATCACATATGTTGTAAGATAGAGCAAATAGTAATTATGTGAATGCCATTAGAAATCAGTATTTCTAGCTTAAAAGCTACAGTATAAAATCAGGGGAGTTAAACTGGACATGGTGGTACACATCTGTAATCCCAGTGCTCTGGAGACTGAGGCAAGAGGATGACCGAGAATTTAAGGTCAGTGTGGGCTATATAGTGAGATCAAGGGTCACCTGAGCTACATAGGAAACCCTGTCTCAAAAAATCAAACAAACACAAACAACAACAAAGAAGAAACACCAACAACAAAAATCACAAAAATCAGGGAAATTAAATAAAATTAGAAAGTTAAAAATAAAAACTTAGAAATTGGTATGTTAGAATTCATAATTCTAAATTTGAATGTGAAATACTGTTCTGAACTAGCAAGGCATTTTACCTTTTTTCTCCCCCATCTTTTTATTTTGGTTCTGGGGATCGAACTCATGACCTCAGCCTTGCCAGACAAGTGCCTAAGCCGCTGAGCTATATCCTTGGCCCCTACCCCCCACCTTTTTGAGACAGGGTCTCACTATGCAGTTCAGGCTGACCTTAAGCTCACTTAGTAGCCCAGGCTGGTCTCAACTCGCAATGATCTTCCTGTCTCAGCCTCCTGAATGCTGGGATTACAAGCATGCGCCACCACACCCAGCTTGGGACATTTTATCTTTAAAACAAACACTGAAACAAAACTGAGATGTAAAAGCCTATTTCGTAATTTTCTCCACAGAAGAGGCCTGGAGGCAATGATGTACTCAGTGCCGAGGAGCGCCCTTGCGCTCTGACTATGTTCTCTAAACCCTATTTCTCTTAAGTGAGGTAGGACTACTCAGAGAAATAGAAGATGTAGAGCTAAGGTAAGAAACACATACAATGTGTCCGGGACATTTTAAGCAAAAGACCAAGACGGAGAATAAGGGCACCTGGAATTATATCAAAAGGACTCGGAAATGCTCAAGAGGCTTCCCCTGGCTAAAGATTGATCAATGTAAACATCAAAATGATAAAAGCAAGGGATTAAAATATATCAAGTATACCCGAATACAAGTATTTTTAATGATACTTTAAAAAAAATCACTAGTTTTTTTTGGAGGATCCTAAAAATATCAACTCATTATTTTGAAAACTGTTAAAGAGAAAGAATCAAGCATTTAACCTGCCTTCCATGTGGGAACTGACCCTCATAGTAAACAAATAATGGATAAAGGTAAGTTACTTTGGTAAAAGTATTAAATTAGTAAGTAAAATCAAGCTGGGTGTGATGGTGCACACTTATAATCTCAGGACTAGGGAGGCTGAGGCACGAGGATCTCTGAGGGTTTGACGCCAACCTGAAGTACATAGTGACGCCCTGTCCCCCCAAAACCAGTAACTAAATAAATAACAGAACTGGTTTGTATGAGAAAGGGTTATTACCGTGACAGGCATGTTTACTCGTCTAGCACTTAACTGGTGTTTCGGAACTTGGTTCTCAGATTGTTTCTGGTCAGCAGTGAATTGATTAAGGGTCACTCACTGGGTCTCAAAGGTGCTCACACAATGTTTTATACTGAATACCTACTTTCCTTCTGGGAGTCTGGAACAGGGAGAAGGCACCAGTCCCAATAAAACCATGGCTAATGGGCATGTGACCGGCTTCCCTGGGCAGAAGCATCAGAGAAATAGTGCTGTTTTTGTAAACGGGGAATAGACTCCACGTGACCCCTCGTGGGAGGGAGAACGTAAGCATGCATGGAGGAGCCACCTAGGTTCTGCCAGTGTCTTTTTCTCCTGTGACCTGACTGTACCCTTTTTACACCTCTATAATAAACCTTAGCCTGAGTGGAGCTGTATGCTGAGTTCTCTGAGTCTTGGTGAATCTGTGAATATAAGGGTGTCTTTGGGACCCCCGACACGGGGATGCTAGACACTCAAGGGTCCTCAAACATTAGGATGTATCAGAACCACTGAGAGGCCTTGCTCAGCCTGCCAGCTGGGCCCACCTGCAGGCTTTCTGATTCAGTAGATTGGGTGAGGCCTGAGGATCTGCGTTTCTATGGGTTCCCACGTGTCACTGGTACAGCTGTAAGGAGGAACACATTCTAAGAGCCACTGCTATAGATAAACTTAAGGGATGTGTCAAACAACTGCAATGCACAGATTTATTTGGACCCTGATTTGGACAAACAGAGCAGAAAGCAACATTCACAAGTGAGTTAGGGAACTGCACTCACTCACTAGATATTAATGATAGTAAAGAATCATGACTTCTGTTATGAGAAAATGGCATTATTCTTTGAGGCACATTTTATTGATATATATTATTTAGGGAAATGTACTGAAAGCTTTATGGATGAAATGACCTTATGTCTTAGATTTGCTTTAGGATAATTCAGCGGGGACAGTGAATCTGGCAGTGGTGATGATATGTCCGGACCCAAGGCTGGCTGAGTGTCTAGTGGCTGAAGCTGAAGGACAGGTTCACGAGGATTCAGCACACATGATTTTCCCAACTTTTACATACTCTTAAAGTTTGTTAGCGTGAAAACTTTGTTTCTTAAAAAACGTGTCCTCTAAAAATACTTCTTGGTTTTCCTTCCACTGCTTAAAAACAGGGATGGGGTGGAGCTCAGTGGTAGCGCATAGCCTCGCACGTGTGAAATGCTGGGTTTGATCCCCAGCACCGCCACAAAACGAAACAAAAGCATCCATAATTCAGTTTGCGCAGGAGGCTTACAGTCATAAGCTACCTCCAAGTGAGGACGCACTCTGCAGCCTGGGGGATTCTAAATGTTCCTGAACGTCAGAATGAGCTACCACGCTCGCTCAAAACAAAACAGAACAAAAGAAAACATCTGCATACCTATCCCATACTCTGCTGAATCAAGATAATTCAACTTTAGAACACATGTTTTAAAACGAACTTTCCAAGCAATTCTGATGCTGCTGTCCTTGTAAGTGAAAAGCAGAGTACTGAGCAATGCTTGCCACATAGCAAGTGTTTTGTGCAGAACACGAGTTTTCTGTAATTTGCCCAAGCAAAAAAATTGCTGCACTCATGGTCAAGACTAGATTGGTGTTGTTTTGCCGGGTGAGGCTGTTTGCGGCTCCCTACCTCTCGTCCACTGTGCACACTGAAGGGTCCCCACCACGCACCTTATTCTTGGCCCGGTAGCAGGAGAGATGGAGCTGGAGAGGGCAGCTCACTTGGGAGGCGAAGGCGCCAGAGGCAGCAGCCACTAGCAGCTATGCTGGCTTCCCCGTGGAAGACACTGCATGACTAACAACTCCGTGCTGCACTTACCATGGCAAAACCCACGTCTGCTTTCTTCAGGGCAGGCCCGTCGTTGGTGCCGTCTCCAGTGACAGCTACCACCTGCCGCTGTTCTCCAACAGTGCTGTCGATGATGCCTGGGGAGGACAGCATGAGCCTGTGTGCTGCCCAAGGCCATTTGCCCACATTCTGTTTCCCGAGGAAGGTGCATCCTGTGCCCACCTCCAGCCCCAGCCTCTACCGCTCTTTCCATTTTCTTCTTTTGCTCCCTTTCCCATGCTAAAGCTTCTCCAGCTGCCACTCAAGGGCAGTAACTGTTTTGTGGGCAGCACCCTTGCTAGGAAAGAAAGTCCTCACACAGTGGCCTAAGTGATGGGGAAAGCACCAGATGGACTCAAGGGCAGAGCGCAGGGCTCAGCCACACCAGTTCTACCTGCCAGCTGGGCGCTTTGGGTAAGTTACCTGTCTTTTCAACTTCCAACTCCTTCCTGACAAAATGAGATGGTTTTACCTGTTGTGACTAATTCACAGTACTACCAGCAAACAAGATACATAATGTGTACAAAATCCAATTTTACTATATGTCATACTCATCAAGGGCCCAGATACGCGCTAAGTGGAATATTTTCCCCATTAGCCGGGGAGCTCTCCTAGAACCTCCCTATGCAGGAGAGAAGGGTTCTTCTGGCTGAAGCGCTTACTGAGCTCGCTCCAGCCTGCCTCCATCTTCTGTGGGCCCTGACTCAGGAGCTGACCTCACCTTTCACCAGCGTGTGCTTGTCAGTGGGGGAAGATCGCGCCAGCACCCGCAGCTTGGGCCAGATCTTGTCCAGCTTTTCTTGCTCGACCTGCCAACACCAGACCGCATCTGCATCAGCCATGAAGGACGGTCACTTAGGCACGCTGTCTAAGCCACAGGACAGGCGGTTTGCCATAGCCCCACAGAGCCGAAACTGCCAGCTCAGCTCACCAATGGTGGCCGCTCACACCCCGTTTGTCTTCTTTTCCCTCCCCACCTCCTACCTGGAAAAGAGCCCGTATTTTTGAGACCCTTGAGGAGGGTCAGGATTTGCTGCTGGCTCAGGGGGCTGACATGATGTTACTGGGGTCTTGGGTTTGATTTTCCTATGCAGACCAGGAAGCTTTGGTCTGTTCCCCTCAGACCACCTCCTTTTACAAACTACTCCTAGCCACAGGGCAGTGACATGAGAGGGATGAGGTAGGGAGACGGTACGACTGAAAAAGCAGAATGACATGAAAAGTTAGTGACACTGCTTCGAAAGAGAACTTGTGAATGAAGACAGTGAGAAGATAGACAACTCCCCGTGTCACCATCTGATCTGCTTTGGTAGGAAGGAGCATCTCAGACGAGCAGATTTCAGTTTAGCATCCACCCACTTTCTCCCACAGGCCCCGGAGGCGGTGTGCTACAGCCGGCCCTTCCCTCCTCTAGTGAGGTGCTGCTTCCTCCCCCCAGGACTCACCTCGCCTTTCTCATTTCGGATGAGTCTGTTGAACTCTTTGCCTTCTAAGCACAAGAAGTCATCTGAAGGTGTCAGAATGCCACACTTGGTGGCAATGGCCCGGGCTGTGTTGACGTTGTCACCTGTCACCATTCTGACAGTAATGCCAGCTCGTTTGCATTTGGCAATGGCTTCCGGAACCTTTGGAGAGTGAGGAAGGGGAAAAGGATGCCAATACCCGTAAGCTGCTCCTTTCCGGCTCTCTTCCCGGCGGCTGGCAGAGCGGCGCCGGAGAACCTGTGTCACAGGGCCTGGGCTACAGCTTGTCATTTCATAGCACGCGCTGCCACCTTGCTTCTGCTCATCCCACAAGAGCCATTTCACTTATTATCCCAGGAGCTGTGTGTGAACACCCGTGCTTTCTCTTACGGTCCAGACTCCTAAGCAGGGCGCACTGGTGTTTGGAGATGTGCCTGGCAAAAGTTCTAACCACTCTGCCTGCCCAGCCCAGGCGCCCCTCATATATGCTCTCCATAGCTTCCCTGGGACATCCTCGCTGGCCTTGGCCTTGACAACTACCAGGCTGACTGTCTGAATTTCCCTGGAGCAGGGATACGCTCATCCCCTGCGTCTAGGATAGTGCTCAGTACACAGCCACCTTGAAAATAATAGATTGGTCGAAACAAGGTGGCTAAAAATCAGGTTGGTTAATCTTGCCTCTTGACCAAATATTAAGTCCAATAAAACCACCATTTCTTACCACTCATGAAGGAATGCCATGGCCTGTCAAGTGGGCATGCCAGGGAACTTGCCCAGGGTCACAAATTGACAAGGAACTTGTACCCACTTCTTGTGACCCGTGGGTGGCTCCTTAGATCACACTGGGCTGGTGCTTAGACCAGTGGCCACTGGAGACTCACTCGTGCTTTTTTGTCCTTTCTCCAAAGTCTCACCTCTGGACGCACAGGATCTTCAATGCCCACCACTGCGATACAGGTCAGTTCCGTGAGGATCTCATTCTCATTGTCCCATAAGGGCTCTGTGTCATCGAAGTCCCGGTAAGCCATGCAGATAGTTCGGAGCCCTTCACAGGCCATGGGCTCGATGACAGTGCGTACCATGTCATCTCGATCTTTATTCTTGAACGGCAATGCCTCCCCTTTCTGGTCCAGGATTCTGTTACACCTGGAAAGATACACAGTCAGAACGCAGAGACTCCTTTCCTGCTCAGCCTGTTTCTTCAGTCATTACAAACATTCTGACAACTCTGCGTCATTCCCAAAGACCTCACTCCTAGACCCAGTGTTTCCGTTATCCGTTATTCTGCTGAGTTCCTCTTTCCAGGGTAGGGTGGCCCATGGATTGACCATGGTCCAAGGTCTAGGTGGGCAGCGAATTATGACTCTCCCAGGTTAATTGCTCTTACCCACATGGGAATGCAATGCTGAATCATTTGTGGATCACTTGCTCTTTTTGAACCTTCCAGAAGTAGAGAAATTTTTAAAAATCTATAATTGTACACAGGAGAGTGCTAACCAAGAATGTACTGATCAAAAGAAAAGGCAGTTGAAACCAAGTTGGGGCACTGCTTCATTAAGTTCTACTGACCCTGCACCCAAGTGGAGTCAATTCGCAGTGACCCATCCATCCATCAGTAGTCCAGCCACTTTTGAAGTTATGCAACTTACCTGGAATCAGAATTGAGAATGGGAAAGAAAAGGGAACTTGGAGCTAACACTGCTATCATTTAAGGTGCCAGGCACCTTATGTACATTGATCACTTAACCACAGTGAGATCGAGTTTATTCTGACTGATTATCTTTGTTTTCAGATTAGGAAATGCAAGTTTAGATGGTCCAGGTCTCAATCCTGACTGTGCCTCTATTAGTTGTACCTCCTTGAGCAAATTACATAACTCCCCTGTGTTCGCATCCGTATGACAGAATAAACAGCACCCACCTCATGGAGCTATGAAAATTAAATGAAAGGAGCTTCCTGAAGTACTTCAAAGCAATGCTTGGCCTGAGCACAAGCGCAGACGTCAGCGTGATGTCACCACCTAACTAAAGGGCTCACAGTCGTCCAGACCAGCCCTGCCAGGGGTGCCCTGTGCTCCCTGCGGGGAGGGCCCTGGGGGAGAAGCCCGCAGGGGAGGGGCACTCACTTGCGCAGGATGATCTCTGAGGCGCCCTTGCTGAACATGCGGAAGCCCCCATCGGGCTTCCGGATGACTGTGCTCATGGACTTGCGCACGGAGTTGAAGGTGTACACCTTGTAGAGTTTCTCCTCTGGCACCTCATTACGCACAGCCTGGTAATCGTGCTTCAGGTCAGTGACAAAGCCCAGCAGAGCACATTCGGTTTTGTTGCCCACCTGTCGTGGCAGACCTCCCTCCTTCTCTGGAGGCTGAGGGTACAGACACACACAGGATTAGAGAAACCACTTATGACTCCCCGACAAAAACCTGACATAAGGTGGGGGGTAGCTTAGTGGGAGAGCTCTTGCCTACTCTGCATGAGGCCCTGGGTTCAATCACAGCACTGGAAAATAAAAATAAATAAAGAATTGAAATTAAAAATCACAAATACACCCGGAGCCCATATAAGGGGGACAGCATTTGTGGGTGCTATTTTTAGAGTGATGGACAGTGGTCTGCAGTGAGCTTGGTCTCAGAGCCACCCTATCCCTGGGAGTTTTGAGTTTGTTCTAGTCACGACACAGGTGTCTCACCCTGTGTGGGCCTTACTCTAACGTTCTCTTTGTTTATGGAAGGTGAGTAATTTTTCTCCTGATAAGCTCAAGTCTGCTGCAAGCATGAGGTACCTCTTTACAGACACCATCTCTCCAGGGCAATCAGGTCACAGACTCCTGGAGGGCCTCAATCCCAACCCTCCACTTACCCCAGTCTCAACCTGAACATGCTGAATCAAGAGTAAGAAAGGGATCGAGGATGATAATTCAGGCAGAACAGGGAGGGATTTGTCGCAGAGAAAATTACTATTCCCTTCCGGCCGCCCACTCCGAACGACTAGACACAGGGCAAGCTTACCAAAATCTTAGACGTGTAAGCACTGTTGATAGAAATGCCATTGACGATAAGGTCCAGGGTCCTGGGTGGTAAGACGTCGGGGCTTGGGACCTGACGGTAGTGCGTGCCTCCCACGTACGCCTGCACCACGGTCATGCGGTTCATGGTCAGCGTGCCCGTCTTGTCAGAGCAGATGGCGGTGGCGTTGCCCATTGTCTCACAGGCATCCAAGTGCCGCACCAGGTTATTGTCTTTCATCATTTTCTACGAAGGAAACACAAAAGCCTTGAGAGAAGACCAACTGGCCTCAGGCTACGTCCCAGCCCACGTCTCTCCACATTTTATTTTCTAGCCCTATAGGAGTATGCAAGAGACTGTTCTGGTGAATCGTTAAGATTCTACTGGCTTATTTAAACACTGACAGAGCCGGTGGAGACGGTCTCTCCAGTGCCAGGGATTTCTGCTCTTGTGACGGACCACCCGAAGTTTATAGGGGATGGAATGGCTTATCCCTTCACCGAAGGCTTCAAGGTACCCTCCCACCTCTGTCCTCAAGTTTGCTCCAGTCTCACCTTCACAGAGTAGGCCAACGAGATGGTGACAGCCAGGGGCAGCCCCTCTGGCACAGCCACCACCAATACAGTGACACCGATGATGAAGAACTTTACGAAGTACTGGATGTAGACAGGAGTACATTCAGGTAGCCACGGTCTGTTTTGGATCACGAAGTTGTCAATCACAAAGTACAGAATCAGGATGACAACTGTGACAGCTGACATGATCAGACCTGTCCAGGGAAACAAGTCACATGAACCTAGGCTTGAGGACACTCTCAGGGCTCTAACCGGAGATGGATTAGTGTAAATTGTAGCCTTCCTACTAATTTTTAAAACCATCATCTTTAAGAAGTCAGACTAAAATCTTCTACCCATGTTCTGTTGCTTCTATACTGTGGTGTAAAAGAAAAGATACTGGTTCTAAAGACAGTGGCTCCAAAGACCCAGGTTCTACTCTCAGCACTGTACCTGCTTAACTCATGGCTTTGCACCAGTCTAGCCTGTCTGGTCCGGTTTCCTAGACCAAGTTTCTCATTCATCAATAAAAGGGTTAGTCAACTTTCTGAAACAGCATTTTACAACTGTTTTCCACAACTCATAATGAGACAATTACATTGGTTCAAACTAATAGTTTACCAAGTCTGACTTCTCCCAAATGTTGCACCAGTCACAACTTGGTTACAGAGATGCCCCAATAACACTAGCAAATCTTCTAGGCCAGCACCCTTACAGACAGACTTTCTAAAGAAGAGTACTTCCCAACCCTACAGTGCAAAAACGTATATGCCACTTGCTGGGGGCCACACAAACCCTTCACAACTTCTTCATAATGACCCTATGAGAGGTTATTTTGTACTCCCAAAGAAAAAGGCAGGGATGAAGATAACAGGAAGGCTGGGAGAAATCTGTTTAATGTTTGAAACCTGTATGTCAGGCTCAATAACTTGTTTCTGCATTTGCAATTCATCTCCATACAGAGTTTACACGCAAGAGATTTCAAGGTAGTCAAAGGTAGCTGGGCTCACCTCTGACAGAACTCCCTTCAGAGTGCCAGGTGTTCTTTACGTGTGCCACCCTGTGTGGCAGCCACGGGCCACATCCAGCTACTGGTCATTTGAAGGGAGTGGAGGAACTGAATTTCTAACTTCATGTAATTTAAATGGACACAGTTGCTTGTGGGTGGTGGCTGCTGTGGTGAGCACCACAGGTCCTTACTGCCCAATGTGTGCTTAATGAATCAGCAGCACTGCCATTATCTGGGCAGTTACTAGAAATGCAGAATCTCAGGCCCTGCCTCAGACACATGCTGAGCTGAATCTGTACTTTAACAAGAACCCAAGATGAACTATACATACAGAGACGTCCTGTATTGTGGCAAATACAAGATCGGGCAGGAAAAATGCACAGGGCTCCGGATCCTATCCAGAGGGACACAGGCACCAAGGGGCCCTCTTCTCAACCCTGGCTCCCACCACTGAAAGACTGGTGAGCGAGAGGAGACTACAGAGGCAGGTGATGGAGAAGCAACTTGCTTACACAGCACAGGACGCACTTAGCAGCCCCTCCTCTGGAGAGCCGCTCTGACCACTGTCTCTTCCCTCCAGTCTTTACTCTGCATTCATCACTCTGGGGGCCATGTGCTACTGCTACACGTGGGAACGGCCTCCAGAAAACTGTGGCTTTCTATGTCTTTAAGGAATTTACAAGCCCACACAAGAGACAGGCGAAAGCTCTTAAAGGGTTACTTCTTACTAACGTGTCTCCCCTGCTGTGACGTGCACTTTTTACTTCCCATTTGTTTAGAAGAGAGGGCAGCCATGAACCCTTACATGTAGGAAAGCATTTCTCTCTGAAAAAGCTGAGAACAGCCAACCAATGGCAAACAGGAACACAGCCAGCCAGATTGCGCTGGGAGCTTAGAAACTTCAGCTTCCTTGTGCCAGACTTGGTCGGTGCTGTGAGTATCCACACTGGTAGAGAACAGGAAGCTGGCTTGCCCCGACTCACCAGCCTTTCCGATCTGAACGGCCAAGCGCGTCAGCTTGCCCTGCAGCACCGACTTCTCCTTCCTGGGCACCTTGATGATCTTCTTTTCCTTTTCCTCACTGTCAGTCCCCTCTTGGCTATTGAGTGGCTGGATTTCCAAGGCCACTCCATCCTGGGTCTTTGCTACAGCGTACACACAAATGCAAGAAGTAAGCAGGCGAGGTGATGACCCCGAGTGGCAGGCAGATGGCAATCAAAAACTCTTGTCTTCTTCCTGGAATATACCTTAGGCCCCTGACATCAGTTCTGACCACTCCCATCCCATGCCAGACACAGAACTTGCCTTCAACCCTCCATTGGGCCTCTGGAACAAAGTCCATTAACTGGTAAAGAAATGGGGGTACTTTTAGGATCTGGCTTTCCTCTTCAGTGGCAGCTTCCTGGCACCACCTTAGAGCCCCAGGCCAGGTTTATCCCAGTAAGGGGATTAATCATGCCACTAAAGACTGTCACCAGCAACCATCCTTCCTGGAATTCAGCGCTTAAAATAGTGAATGTTTACTGCAGAATGGGGCTGAAGGGAAAGGCTGGCAGAAGTTTCTAGGGCACAGGGGCCCTAGCTGCCTGTTACAAGGTTCACCTTTCTCCCTCTATGTGGACTGCCAGGGAAGAAACAGACTTTCATATCCAAGGTATTTTTTTAAGCTCCTTCTTTTATAAAGTGAAGGACCAGGGACGGAAATCCCTTTTCTCCCCTGTCTGAGAAGTTCAGGAGGTAAAGAGTAGGACCCAGGTTAAGTCTTTGGAGGAGAGGAGGAAGGTGATATAAAGGGACCCCCAGAATAAGAGAAAGCAGGGATAAAGAAAGACATGTAAATCTATTTTGCTTTTTGAAGAAGATTTAAAGACCGTTAAAGGATCATTTTGGTCTAGCCCTGGTACTCTGACATGATGACTATTTCTAAAGACTACTATGACATGGGCTACAAAAGGAAAAACATCTCTTGATGTCGTCTCATGAGGGCAATTCTCGCTGGTTCCCAGTAGTCCTCCAACTTTGTCCCTACAGAGCTCAGTCCCTTGCTCAGGACACATTGCTGGAGATACTCTCTGCTGTCAGACTCACAAACAAGACAGAGACGGGATGCAGACACAGTCACCCAAAGAGAGACACACGGCAGATCAGGAGCAACAAGACAGACTGTGGAAGGAACAAAGAGAGGGGGGAGAGAGGTAGAAAGGGCTCTCCCCAAGTACCCCAAGAAGACTATCAGAGAAGGAATCCAGACGAGAAGAGGACACTGATGAGGCAACCAGCAAGAGGAGGGTGCAGGGACTGCCCACCCCGACGCCCTCCACCTGAACTCTCCCAGCCCAGAGACTGATGACGGCAGGGGTTTAAAACAGAGCAGGCTTAGCGCCCTAAGAAGAGCAGATCAATATCCCACTCTGATGTGAGGTTCCATAAGCCAGCAGCAGAGGGCACTGCTGTCCCGTCTAGCCTGAGACTGGTCCCCTGACCCCACCCCAGATCTCTGCACCTTCCTCAAAATGAGCCATCTGGGCCACAGCAGCAGATAACAGATGATGAAGAGGGAAGGCGAGAAGGCAGATGGCTTGGAAAGGTCTGGTTTGAGCGTGGGCAGGTAGAGATGGCAAATGAGTGGGTGGAAAGGTTACCTTTGTTGCGATTTTCAGGGACTCCTTGTTTTTTACCTGTTTGAAGAAGAAAGAAAAAAGTGGGGTGGAGACCCAAAGTGACTATTAAGAGATAAGATTTGCAATTTGTCAGTCCTGCTCTGAGCCCAGAACAGCAACAGAGAAGGAGGTGGGCTGCAGGGAAAATAAACAGAAAGGAAGCTCACATCTTCGCTCTTATTCACTCTTTCTGGAGGCTCTAAAGAATCCCTGGGGCACTCGCAGTGTGCTCACACAGCTAAGTACAAGCTCACACCTGAGCTGCTTTCTCTTGCGTATGGCTGCTGCAGGGAGGGTGCCCTTGGGAAATAGGGTGAGGCCAGGGATCTAGAAGTGGTAATGCTTCCTAGGTATCGGCAAAGGACCCGAAAGGTGTCTCGTGTCAATTCAACAGCACTGGGCAAGCTTCCTCCTCCTTTACCAGCAGGTGGCTGTGAAAATGATGGTCTAGTTTGGAGAGAATGTGTTCTGTTTCCTTCGGTATACTGCTCTCCACTAAATAGCTCAAGATTATCCTCTGGCCAAGTGGTACACATCTGTGACCCCTGCCAAGGGAAGAAGGAATTCTAGGGAGAGGTATAATTTGGTGATAGTATCTTTTTCTCTTTCTCCTGTTGTTCCTGCTTCAGGAGCAAGGGATGGCAAAGACTGGCCTAACTTTGGGACGGACATGACCTTTCTTTCCACTCTTCTAGCTGTGTCTCTTCCATCAAGAGCCCAGGGTTTCAGCAGTGATCTATTTTATCATTCTGATCAGTTTTCTCTTAGCTGCGACGGTTCATTTAATTCTCCTGTCCTTGAGGAAAGCAGTGGGGGGAGGCGGCGCACAGAGGGCACTTGGCGTTGCACCTGCTGGCTCACTGTGAGCAGGGTTTAACTCAACCCTCTACAGCCCACCAAGGACACAGGGATCTAGGCCCAAAAGCAACATGGGAGCCTTGAGCCAGGATCTGGTTTTCATCAGAGCTCCCTGGACAGCCAAGGTTTATAGCTTCATCTCAAAAAGGAGTTTGGATATCTGCCCTCCTCATTCTAACAGATGCTACAGCCAGGCTACCCATCCAGGTCTGCTATACTGCTTCTAGTTTGTCCATGGGGAGGAGAGGGCAGAGGGTCTCATTCCAAATGCCTGAGCGCCCTTTACCTTTCTTTTTCTTCTCTTCTTCATCATCGTCGCTGGCCCCTAAGAGGGTAAAGATGATTCCCGTCTGGGAGTTGATCCCCACAGCAGTTACTACCATCCGGCCAGAGCCTTCCATCACGTGAGTCCCTGCATCGGAAAGGAGATGATGGGAAGGAGTGTTGTTCTTCGATACCTACCATGATTGGGTGTCACGGAAACTTACAAAGTAACACCTAGCTGGCTGTGGTGGCACACGCTTGTAATCCCAGCACTTGGGGAGGCTGAGGCAGGAGGATCATTATGAGTTCGAGACCAGCCTGGGCTACCTAGAGAGTTAAAGGCAGCCTGAACGGCATGGTGAGAACCTGTCTCCAAAAGGGGGTGTGGCTGAGGATACAGCTCAGTAGTGTAGCACCTACCTGATAGGTGCAAGGTCCTAAGTCCCATTCCCAGTAACCCACCCCCTCTACAAAAAGCCTGGCCCGTGGGCAATGATATACTTATCAGAGAGTTAAATGAGGACAGGGAATAAATCCCCACAGCGTCAGTGCCTGCCTGGCGAGCGTGAGGTCTCGTGAGCTCGGTTCCCGGAAAAAGAAGGCAAGGTAAATGGAGTTGGGCCCATCTAAACAGACTGGTCAGCTGAAGGTCGGGAGGAGGACGTGAGCGCTCCAGACTAAGCTCTCCCTTGCCCCTCCCACCCCCAGACAGCCGAGCCCCTCCAAGACCCTTACAGCACTTGTGTTTCATAGAAAGCCTCTTTCAGGGTGCCCAGGAGTCCTCGGACTCAACACCTCTGTAGGCTGCTGCCTCAGCTGAGCCCATGGGAAGGAGCAGAACAGAACTGGAGGAGAAAGCAGGTCTGGGGCTCCGGCCTGGCCGCCTGGGGGGCAGCAGAATGGGATGTGGGCGTCGAGAGGCTATACCTGAGAGCAACATGGGGTCTTTGTCCAGAGACTTCTTGACATGGTCTGATTCCCCTGTCAGAGAGCTCTCATCAATCTTCAGGTCGTTTCCCTGGATCAGGATCCCATCTGCGGGCAGCAGGTCACCTAGCGTGGAGAGGAATGGCAGGCAGTGCAGGAGAGCAAGTCAGAGCCTGGCGGAGGGTGGGCCTCAGACTCTGCCTCTCATCTCAGGGCTGCTCCATGGGTCACCTCTACAGGGTAGGGTAGGGTATACCAAGCATATACAAGACCCTGATTTCCAGCCTCAGCACCACCAAGACATTCCTGCAGGTATTATAAATTCAAACTGTCACTGACCCGAGTCTCCTTCCTATGGCCTGATTATTCTATACTTTTAATCCCAAGACACGGTGTGCAAGTCTGATGACCTTTGGGAGAATTTCAGCTGCTATTGGTCGAAATTCCTGTCTACAATCTCCTTGAACTCTAACCTCAATGCTAACACAATTCGGGGGCTCATCTCTTTGGATTTTCAGCAATCCCCAGCGCCCCCACGCCGAAGACCTTACCCTCGAGTGTGCACGGGTAAGGCAGGGGCGGAGGATGATAACCACAGGGTTCTCACCGTATTTGATCTGGGCGATGTCTCCCACCACAATCTCAGCCACAGGGAGCTGGATAAGCTGACCATTCCGGATGACGGAGAACTTCTGCTCCTGTTCAATACGGCTCTGCAGCCCCCGGAACTGTTTCTCTTTGCTCCAGTCATTGAAGGCTGTCACCAGTACCACGATGATCACAGAGAAGAGAATGGCGGCCCCCTCGATCCAGCCAGCTTCTGATTCATTTTCGTCCTCCGGCACACTTGCGACTTGACCACATACTATCCAGGGAAAGGAGAGAAACAATCCCCAAGGGCCTCTTGTTGACATTAAGAAAGGAGGGCAGGGCTCCCACAGCTTCCACACAGTGGGAAGTCAGAGAAGGAGAAAAATAGAAAATAAAACTCTTAGGCAGAGGAGCCACCCTCTGAAGAAATCAGAAGACAGCACTGCTGGGTACGGTCTCACCATCACTTTATCTGTATTTTTTGCGTGTGTTTTTTTATTTTACTGGTACAGCTGATTTATGTTAGTTAATCTAAAAGAAACAAATGACTACACTGTACAAAATACGTCAATACGTGTCAAAGGTAAAAAACTTGTGATTCCCAACATGGTCAGGCGCTTACTGCTGTTTCACATAATGCCAGACCACTGGTTGGGGGAGGCAGGGCGTCTGTGACATTGTGAACAGGATCTGCTGGGAGGAGGGGAAGAAACTGGAAGGAGCGCAACAGTAAGTGAGAAGAACAGCTTCCCAGCTGCTAGGCGGGTTTCTCGGGAGAACTCACAGGATGAAAGGGGAGGGCTTATGCTCTCATCTGTCAGCCACAAAGGCTAACTGCTTTGGTGGTAACGGGGAGAGCCTGGGCGGAGCCGTGCCGAGGGCTGAGACACTTACGTTCGTTATTTCCACCAGGGGGGCGGTAGAAGGACAGGACGAGGGAGATGATGGCTGCAATCTCCAGGATGATGAGCGTGACATCTTGAAGGGCTTCCCACACTAATTCTAAGAAGGTCTTGGGCTTTTTTGGGGGGATGAAGTTCTGTCCAAACTTGAGTCTACGTTTCTCTAGATCAGCAGGGTTTCCAGAAAGACCTGAAAAGCAGACAGGAGTGGGTGAGTGGATGCGAAGGAAGGGAGCAGGCCCAGCACCTGCCTGCCAAGTGCAGGGGCCTGAGTTTGATTCCTGACACCAAAAAAAAAAAAAGGAGGGGGGATGACAATAGAAGGCAGTTAAAAGCCCTCTTGTAAAAAACAAAACAAAATAAAACAAAACAGACACCTCTGAAAAGACCCTTGCTTCCTCATCTGCCCAGCTGTGAAAATCAGTTAGGCTGGACAATCACCCTGATTTTCCTCTGCTTTTAGTTGCCTATGGGCAAAGTGTGACACAGCGGCCTCAGCAGAGCTGCCACAGGGTTCTCTTGTAGCCAGGATAAACTAAGGCACACACACAATTTCACCTGCTCCCTGCGGAGTGTGCTGCAGGTTCTAGCTCTAAGAATACAAACACTGAGATGTTCCCTGGGAACCGGATATGGCCGTGCCTGCCTGTACTCCAAGCTACTTGGGAGGCTGAGGTAGAATTCTGGATTGCAAGTTCAAGGACGGCCCAAGCAACTTAGCAAGACTCCCATATCAAAAAAAAAAAAAAGTTTCTCGGGATGCACACAGAACTGTTTTCTCATACTAATATATAAATTCTGATACAGCTTGGAAATCATAGCTAGTGTAAATCCCCTGACTCATATCCAAAAGCCAGATAAAACAAGTGGCCTGCTCCAGGTCATGCAGGGCAGAGCTCATTCATGTGTCCGGATCCCAAGTTCTGGGGCAGAGGCTTTGAGACTGTAACTTAAGGGCACATCCCCTGTAAGTGCACATGTCTCTGTTTCTGTTATACACACTGCACTAAGTGTACTACTACTCGATCACATAGCTCCTGAACAGGTGGTAGGAGAAATGCTACACTCAGGTTGTAAACAAAGAGAAGAAAGGCAAGGTCGCTAAGTTTTCAGATACCACACAGTTCCTGGTTACCAGCATCCTCCCCACTAACACACTTGTGTGCTTGCATACTTGGCACGCACATACACCCCACACCACATGGAAACAAACCTACCACACACCACACAGCTTAGACAACATATCATACTCACTTCATATGCCGCATACATACACACTGCACAAAAGTTACGCACCACAGACACATACATACCGCACACATATCACATACCACATAAATAACACACAAATACCCCACATCGATGCATACATAGCACACACACCACACAATGTGCACATGAGACACATGCCACACAAATGAACCTCGCATCATACTTATACCACACATGCACAGCACACAATACCACAATAACCCCACAATACCACACACACTCTAGGCACATTCTCAGAGGGAAATGGGATAGGCAGAACTATCCTTAATGCCTCCCTGAGGACTCAAGCTCCTCTCTCAGCCCCCAGAAGGACTGTCCTTTAAAGTGGGAGAGAATCCTAACACGGTGGTTAGAGACAGCTGTACTCATCAAGCTGTTTACACAGGGCAGCAAACTAGTCTCGGGTCTGGGAACTTCTGGCTGCCCGTCTGATAGGTTCCCCACAGGGAGAGTGGGGCACCTTTGGTCTGGAGATAAGCTCAGCAGCTGGGGAGGGGGTACTGCACTGAGCTTTCCGTAGAGCACAAGACTGGGAGGAGCTGCAAGGACAAAACAGAGGCAGTGATGCCACAGGACTTTGTCCCCTCCCAGTGACACAACACTCACGGGCAGGGAAGGCACAGGGCATGGCGTGAGGGCAAACACCTCTCCATTCCCACTCAACAGTACCTAGCTGTGGGACAGCTAGGAGGGCAGCAGCAGGAGGGAACTGGGTTAGACCTAAGGAAGACACTTAGGCATGAAAATATTTTGAAAATGAGACAATACATTCCACGGAATACTGTCTGTAGGGCCTGAGACGGCATCTATTTCGCATCAAAAGCAAAACCCTCAGCAGTGGTACGGGACTTGGATACTCATCAGTGTGGTCTAGAATGGTGGAGGTATTCAGGAGCTGCCTAGAGGGAAAGTGGGGTGGGGTGGGGAGGGAGGGACAGGAAAGTGGGGCACTTTCACTTGTTACATTAGGACAGAACAGGGAGCTGGTTAGGAATGTTTGCCGGTGTTGTAATCTAGGGCCTCTTCCGCGCAGGGCCCAAGGACCTCAGCCTGGCCTCGAGGCTGAGCTCCACAAGGGAGCACGGTTCCACCAAGGCAGCAGAAGCGAGTTGAGCTGCTTCCCGGATGCCTCCTACATGCTCCACTCTGCAGCCGGGTTCACTGTAGGAAGGGAAATCAAGGGCCTGGGAAAGGAGCGTTCCAGGCACAGTGCGGGATCCCCAGGCAGGCAGGGGCAGAGTGGTCGGGGGCAGGGCCTTGCTGGTTCTTTCTTTTCCCCGGGACAGGAGATGGCAGGGCCACTGCAGCATGCAATTAGGGCCTGGTTAGCTTTGGTGAAGCGTAAGTTCTGTTAACTGGGTAGGACGCTTTACACAGAAGCAGAGTTCACAATGCAGTTGGAAGAGATGCCCTCCCTCCTTTAACAAGGGTTAGTAGGCCGTCATGAGGGTGAAGCAACATCAGATATTAAAGGGGAGTAATAAAGAACACCCTAGTATCCTAACAGCCCCTCTTCCCACCAAAAAAAAAAAAAAAAGAGAGAGAGAGAGAGAGAGAGAAAGCATCTGTAAAAGTCTATCTAAACATCTCTGTTGAGGACAGAGGGGGCAGGACTACTCACCCCCCTTGGCTCTCGTATTAATTCCTATCATTATCTCTGGTGCCTACCGCTCTCTTCTTTCTCATGCCCTCTATCTGTTTAGTCAAGAAATCCCATCAGCCCAACCTCCAAAACGTATCTGAAGTTAACCCCTTCCCATCCCCTGGTTCTCCCCCTGGTCTCAGCCACCAGCGTCTCCCACCTGCACTGTGGCATCTTCTAACTGGTCTCCTGGCTGCCAGCCATGCCCTCCTGCTCTCAGTCTCTTGCCAACACAGTGGCAGAGCGTTGTTTTTAAGAGCTAAAGCAGCACATGCCACTCATTCGCCTCAAACCCACTGACTGTTACTCGGAGTGAAACTGGGCCCAAGACCTTAGAGCGGCCTTAAAGGCCCCGCGTAGCCCCAGTGCCCATCGGCTCCCACAGCCTCTCGGTCCTTGTGTTCTCCCAACACAGAACAGGGAGGTGCTTCTGCTTCAGGCCTCTGCACAGGCTACTGCCTCTGCCCAGACCCTTCGTCATGGGCCAGCATTCACCCCCTTACCTCCTGAGGCCTCCATGCCACTGCCCAGTCCTCAGGGAGGCCTATCCGCACCATTTAAAAGGGCAGCTTCTCTGCCCGGGGCTCTCCATGGCTCTCACCCTGTTCAGCTGCCACCCCCCCCAACTTCTCACCTAACATTTACTGTTTGTCTCTCCCCCTCCACACGGGCCGGGTTTGTCTTTGCTCTTCAGGCCTACAGCTGTGAGTGTGCACATACAAATTTGTTGAATGAATTAAATGAATGAATAATAAATAAGACTGCTAACTTTTAAATAATCACTCTGTGCCTGGTGCTTCACCAGGCAGGCGTATTCACGCCTTCTCATTAGAACAGCACAACCCTAGGAGGTGGCTACTGTTAACTCCGTTCTACATCCAGGCTCACTAAGGCCCAGAGAGATTATGGGATTTCCTGAACTGGTAAACAGCAGTCTATGCCCCCCATGAGAGGCAGCTGGATGCCAACTTCCAGCCAGAGGGGTTTGGGGACAGAGGCAACTACACTCAGTCGAGGCTTCATTCGAGTGTGATCCTCTGGCCCCAGTTTGCTGGGACTTGTCAGAGTTTTGCGCTGAAGTTCCTGCTTCCTAGGCCCACCCTGCCTCTTGTTGCACCACGGTGGGCTCGCGACCTGCTTTCCTCTGTGCCTCTGGGTAAACTCCTTCGGTCTCCAGGGAGGGTGAACAGTTGTCTCTTGTCCTCAGGGATGGTGTCATCCATTCCTCCGAGGTCTGAATTCTGCTCAGTGCATTTTCTCATGGCTTTTTGGAACATAGGCACATGAAGCAAGACACATTATGGGAACCATACAAGGTCAGGATTACTCTTGCCCAGATAACTTCAAAGTCACATATTTACTTAATTTTTTTTTTCCTCATTTTCTACTCATCTATCTGCTCCACCTTAAGTAGCGCTGGGCATGTGAAATAGCTACCTTAAGAAGTCCAGTCCTGTGCCAATTCCCAGTGTGCCCTGCAGCAGGGTGGGGCAGGTTGGGGTTCTTAGCAAGAGTAGCCTTGGGAATCCTCTCTAACATGTGGCGCTGCACGGGAAAGCCATGTGCGGCTGGGAGCCCAGCCAACCCCAATTTTGGGCTTTCCATTCCAATTCTTTCAGCCTCAGAGAAGCTTTCAGACCCTGATCTCAGCAGCTATAATTTCACACAAATAGTCGTCCAGCCCAGAAAAATGTTTTGGGCCCTGATCTCTGTGGCTTGTCAAATACTCACACAGCCTCCTGGAGTGGGAAAGAAAGACTTGGCAGGAAAAGCATGCTGGAAACACAGGAAGAGGGTTTCCCCAAGAAATTCATCAGGAAAATGAGAGGAAACCTTGTCCACAAGAACATGAGCGAGAAAGCCCCGCCCAACTCACAAGTGCTTCTGGCCCTAAGAGTCAGACTGAGCACATGAGCTGGGAATAGCAAGGAGAATGTTAGGTGAAGTCATCACCCCCACACAGGCTAGGCGTTGCACAGCCCCGGCCAGGCCTCAGCAGGGCAGAATCAGCAGCAGCGTAACATCTGTGTCTATTGTGAGCCTGTGTAGGACCCAGAGTGCAGGAAAAGCACAGCACAGCATCGCTGGCCTGGCTCCAACAGGGAAAGGCCTGGGCCAACCTGGCTCAGACATGAAGTCCTGTGGGGGCAGAGGCACCTTTTATCGGAACCGGTGCAGCCTCACAAAGGGTGGAGGTAGATGGAACTTCATGAGGGACTTCCCAGCTGTCCGGCTGAGCTATGACACCTTGCCAAAGGAGGCAGCAGAATCTCTCCCACACAGCACATAGGGAGGTTTCTCGCGGTTAATTTGCAGGCAGTGCTCTTGATACAAGAGCTGGGGTTCGCGTTCATGCGCTGGGGTGAATGTAGCTTATGGCGGAGGCTGCCTAGCATGTGTGAGACCTGGGTTCGATTACTGGCATTAAAAAACAAACAAACCTTTCAAGTCCTACCTTAAAACCCTGGGTTAGGGCAAGGAGAAGTAGCTTAAGATGTAGGAAAAGGAGTGGCTTAAGATGAGAGGGCCTGGGTGGAGCTAGCACCTGCTGCTAACCACATGCTGCCCTCCCAAGGAGTGTAGACTACTTTCCCTAAGTCAGCATTTCCGGCTCTCACCCATGGCTTCGAGATGGACCCTCTAACAGCTATACTCTCAGCCTCTGGAGAAGGCAGATGACTCCAATTTATAGCAAGAAGATGCTGGACTACACGACAATGCTTCCTGCTTTCTTCAGGTGGGTCCACACAGCCAGGGTATGCTTCCCTGTAGCACCCTGCTGCTCTTAGCCTTTTTTGAAAACTGCACCTCTGACACAAAGAGAGCTCCCTGGAGCATCCTTGACAGCCCCTGCCCTTCTGCCTCCTGAATGCACGTGCTTCCTTCCGTGTGGTGTCACACTCCTAGGGCTCACACCTTAGGAGCTAAATAAAAAGAGTGAACGCTCCACTTTCAAGAGTAGATGCAAGGTCTGCCTCCGCCAAGGAGGAAAAGCCATCTTTTTTCCCATCTGAGCTTACGGTTCAATGGAGGGTAACAACAGGAAGGTTAAAAGGTAAGCCAGGATTGAGGGTAGAGTGCATGCTTAGCATGTGTGAGGCCCTGAGTTTGATCCCCAGCACCATAGACAAAACAAACTCATATTCAAAAACAAGAAACATGTAAGTTTCTGCCAAGGTGCCAAATGAATGCAAATAAAGGGATCCAGATCCATGGGAAGAGATCCAGGTACACTCCCCTCATCAAGATCTCGATGCCCCTCTCTGCCTGGCAGCAGGATGCCAGCTAATCCAGAAAGAAGCCCAGCGCCGGGCAAGGGCTGACAGTGAAGAATTCCCCGAGCCTTGGGTTGGCCTGGGAAGAGAGGGCCCACAGCTGTCCTGACCTAGTTTGGCCACAGGCATGTAACTCAAACCAGACAGGGGACTTGCAGGGAGGAGAGACGGGGGGGGGCACCTCCCTCTTTCCCATGAACCCACCAGTAGGCTACAGAATGCTGCTTCCCCCAAACTTTACAAAAGCCTTTCTCACCCGTTCACCAACTGAGGAATTTCTTTGACAATGCTACTATCCCTGCCTCTATTGCTCAACATCACAGTGCACCGGCCTTCTCCTAGCTGTGGGAGCTGGGCTGTCCACCTCCCTCCTTCCCCTCTCCACGAAATTCCTTCGGTGAGTAGTCTTTCTTATCTTAAACAGCAAGAGTGTGCCACATAATGCCAATTTCTGTAGCCAAAGCCAGATGGACCATTACACAGAAGAGATCAAGCGTCCTTTGGAGAAGTGGAACGAAGTTCAATATGGCAGCTGGGGGGCAGAAGGTCCGGAGAAAGAGGTAGATAGAATTACGTTTGTAACCTCAAATTGATGAGCGCCTCAAAACTGACGTTGCATCTTGAAAATGTTGCGGTGAGACTCATTGCTATTTTATTTACATTTTAAAACTCTTGTAACCAATGTGTTTTCTTTTTGTTTGTTACTGTGAAGCAGAAGTATAGGTGCTTTTCAATAAACATTTTAAAAAACTTTTAAAAACTAATACTGCAGAACAGACTAGGAACTTTATAAAGAGGGACCAAAATCAAGAGGCCAGTTACCCACCTTCTTCTCACATCTGTTCCCATGTATATTTATTCGCTCACCTAGTCCTCTGCTTCCCCCAGTACTGCATTCCCTAAAGCAGTGGTCTCTGAGCAGTGTGTGTGTGTGTGTGTGTGTGTGTGTGTTGGAGTGTGGGGAACTTTTTATATCACCTCATCCATTTCTGTGCTCGTACAAACTTACTGTGTAAATTATTATGTATATTAGTGTCAGAAATAGTGACAATAACAGAAATGTTTTCAGTGAACATTTATTCGGGTATGTATTCAATTTTTTTTCAGATGACAATGCTATTAGAAATTTCAGGGTTATGGCTGCAGCTCATGAGAGAGCATTTGCCTAGTACTCCTAAGGCTCTGGGTTCTGTCTCTAGTACCATTAAAAAAATTATTTTTTCAGGTTGAGGAAGAGCTCAATACCAGTATGTCCCAACTGTGGTACGTGGACAATTCTTGGTAGGACAAGGAACAGTGAGGTCAACGTATGGATTATAGTAAAACCCCAGTGATCTTAAAAGTGACAGGAGATGTTCATTTAAATCCTGAAATTAACCCAGGGTATGGAGACACACATCTGGAATCCTACCACTCTGGGAGGCTGAGACAGGGGGATACCAATTTCAAGCTCAACCTTAGCAACTTAAAGAAATGCTATCTTAAAATTAAAGAAAAAATTTTAAAGGGTTGAGGATGTAGCTCAGTGTGAATGCCCTGGGTTCAATCCTTATACCACAAAAAATGAACAAATAAACAAAGAAAACATTTAAAAACCTGAAATTAATGAACCAAAATCATAATTCAGGTGATATGTCAAGCAGATTCTTTCCCCTTCTGCTATCTACTCCTCAAAGGTGTCAGCACCCTAAGCCCAGTGAATATAATAATTATGGAAGACAGGGTGCTTGCACTGTAAGTTAGGAACACTCAGGAATTAGGATAATCACCATGGAGTCTGGCCATGCTAGAGCACCCTAGGCAATCCCTGCAGGACGCAAGGTTTCCTCCCAGTTTCGAGTGCCCTTTCTCTCCCTCCAGTGTTGTCAGCTTGTGTCCCTATACTGTGTGCTCCTGTCACACCTGTCCTCCCCCAACGCGGCACTGTGGTAGTATTCTGGGAACTGCTTTCACCTGAATGCAACTTCTTTCAGCCTAGAAGCTCCACAGAAAGAGGGACTGTGCCTGTCACAGCCTTGGGTCCCTGGCACTGAGCGGGCACTACATGGCTGCTGCATGTAACAGAGGGAAGCAGAGGCCTTCCCTTGTCCCACTGCCACACACAGCTCTGCAAAGGAGAAGAGATGCACAAGGGTACACAGAGGATGTGAAAGTCCTACCAAGATTCTTCTCCATTTAAACAGAAATTACTTTTAGCCTTTTGAAGGAAGCCCTGAAGCTAATGATTTATTCAAGGCTTCTCCCTTCTCTGCCCCTTTTGGTCATGGCCCAGAACTTCCCCCTAGCTGCTGACCTAAGTCCTTTTCAGAAAATGTAATTTCTCCCCCTCAGTAGGGCGGCGCTGTTGGGGCCCAATAAGGAAAATTTCTACGGGGAGAAAGAATATTCACAACCTTCTGTCTAGACCAAAGCATCTCCCACCTAGAGAGAAATGCAGAAGGATCTGAGCCTAAAAAAACCCCACCTCTTCCTTTGCCCCCTCAAGCCACAGGTGATTCTCCTGGACTAAGTTTCTTTTACTCCCAAAGCCATGGGATCCTTGGGGATCACTCAGAGGATAAGCTGCTGTCTTCTAGGATCAGTCAGCTGAACTGCTCTGAAGTTTGAGGACTGGAGAGATTGGCTGGGTTGGAAATGGGGCAGGGAAAGAAGAAAAGACAATAAAACAAGGAAGATGAAACATTAAAGTGAGAAAAGTAGCAAGCAAATGAGGAGGCTTTTACTGGTGCCAAATGCTCAATTTCCCCAATCCAGGGCAACAACGTCCTCTGAGCTAGGGCCTCACCCCAGAAGCTTAGACAGTCATCAAGACAGAAATCTTTCATCAATGAAATGTAAGTATACATCCTCTTATATGTCTTTTCTACCCTGTCTTGTTTCCCTAAATCTGGTCCCCTTTTGAGCTCACACTCTTTGCTTTCATTCTGGATGCTGCTGAACACTAAGGCAGCTGAGCGGTTCCAAGTCTCCCTGAGTCTCACCAACTCTTGTCCATAGGGGTAACTTCTCCAACTAGAAAGTGCATACTTGAGGGACACAGTATCAGTATGAGCATCAGTTCACACTCGCACATTTTACCAGGCAGCAAGATGCAATGGCAACTTTTTTGTGCTTGAGTCTCTGTGCTGCTATTTTAGCATAAGAGCCAAAAGAGCATTAATAGACTTTGAACAAGAAAATATAAACAGTATCATCACTTTCCACCTGGCAGTAAGAGGTCAGGCAAGGAATCTAAACCTGTTAGCCCAGATAAAAAGATTAAGAATTAAGCCCACTTGCATTCACAGTTGTGTAAATAGAGGCTAATAAAACCATGTTAGTGAGCTGGGCATGGTGGTGCACACATGTAATCCCAGCACTCAGAAGGCTGAGGCAGGAGGATCGTTGTGAGTTCTAGGCCAGCCTGGGCTACAAAGTGAGCTCAAGGCCAGCCTGAGCTGCATAGCGAGTCCCTGTCTCAAACACACACACACACACACACACACACACAGAGTTAGTGTCAGAAATGTTAAAAATCCTGAGTTTCATAAGGTCCCTTAGTAGCTATGTCTGTTCATCCACGCCAAGTGTGCTATCAGTCCACAGAATACAAAGGATGAACCAATCTCCCCAATCTTTTTTTTTTTAAAGACTGGGTCTCATTATTTTGCCTAAGCACTTGAATTCCTGGGCTCAAGTGATCCTCCTGCCTCAGCTGCTCAATAGATGGGCATGTGATTCCACCTAGCTCCAACGCCCCCATCTTACTTTACCTTGTTTCCACCAAAAGATTCAACCATCAGATTAATATCTTTATTCCTATTAGTCTGCCAGGGCCTCCCACAGGTGACAAAATTATGTTAGGCTGTCAGGCATCCCGAGTGTGGTCTTCTGTGAGCAGGCTGGCTTTTTATAGCAGCAGCTCTGGGAGGCACCTAGATGTCGATACTCTTTCCTCTGCCTGCCCAACTCAACAGCTCTGCATCATGTTTGAGGCTCCTGTGTCTAAGCTGTTCTGTGTCGTCTTTTCTTATCTCTTCACTCCTTTCACAAATGAGGAGTCACTGTTGGAACTGGGGGTTAAACATTACTAACGGAAAGGCTGTTTCTAGACACCTTGCCTCTCTGGCTCCAGGACAAGCCCTATGGTGAATCTTACAGGGAAATAAATGAGGATACAGGTTTGTGACCCAAGGAGAATGGCAGTGGGCAGCTGTGCCATTGGTAGGAGCCGTGGGTCTAGAGTAGGAGAGGCACCTGCTACCCAAAGTGGTGGCTGCTAACTATGGGACTAAACAGACTGGGAAGGAACGCAGTACACAGACTATAACATTTGATACCCAATGCTGGAAGAAAAGTAGAGTACATTTTGGCCTTTGAGATGAACATTCTCTGGGAATCATGAATAGTCACAGCTATAGGAAAGGATTTAGAAAATTGGAAAATTGGAGGCAACTCTGAATCGTTTCCTTAGGAGCTCCCCAAGTTCCATCTTAGTTGAACACTTCAGTGTCACTTTGTGAGAGAAACAACTAACCAGAACAGTGAAAGAAGAGAAAGAAAAATCCTGTTTAAATGCTGATGGGTGTTTATAAAGTACTGCAGAATCTCAGCAAAACTTCTTTAAGATAAATATTGCTACGAAAGTTAGTAAATAAAGCAAGAAATTTAGCTGGGCGTGGTGGCACATGCCTATAATCCCAGCACACAAGAGGCTGAGGCAGGAGGATTGCCAAGAGTTTGAGGACAGCCTGAACTGCACATGAGATCCTGTCTCAAAAAGACACACATACACAAAAAGGGAAAAAATTTAGCTGGCAAGAACTAGCCATGCCCAAAGACAGTGACTAGATAATAGCTAGAAGGCAGAGCCTAAGCTACATGAAAACAATTAAGCACTGCCATCTTAACCAGGTCTCTTTTCTCGATCATGATGCAACAGAGGAAATGGCAGCTGCAGGAACCTCTGCAGATGGGATAAAACGCCACACCCCACAGGCACTCGTATCCCGGCAAATACTTCCAGACACATGGGTTCTGTTTTAACTTGAGAAAACTAATTTATCAAACACCTACGGGTGGATATACATTATATTATTTAATACCATTAACTTTATGGGCTAAGTATTATAACATTATTTTCAAAAGAAATGGGCTCCACGAGGCTGAGTAAACTCTTCAGTGCTACTCAGGTAGTACCAAGTATAGCTAATATTTGAACTCAAGCCCTATGAAATAGCAAACTGGCTTACAGAAACAAAGAGAACATGCAGGGAAATCCCCTTGGGTTGCAAAAACAAGACACGGGCAATATGCACATATCTATGCAAAAATTTCTCCCACTTTTTTATGATGAAGAGTTTAGATTTAGGGTGGAGTACAGGTCAGTAGAGAGCACCTGCCTAGCATGCATGAAGAGGCTACGGGTTTGACGCCAGCACTGTGCATGTACATGCACACATGCTCACATGCCTAGACTCCATGTCATCAACTTACAAAACAGCACCGGCTAGGGGTCAAAGCCTCTTAGAGGTGGTAAGAGGTATGAGACAGTCTCTGAGGAAGGCCCAGAACTAGGAGACAGCAAGATACTGAAAACATCTAAGGACAAGATCTTTCTTCCACTTTCTGCTTCTCTGGCACCAACAACCTGGTGTACAGGGTCAAGAAAGAATTTGCTACAAAGATGCTATAGCCAGGCCTGAATGAGAAAGCAAGTTTCCTTCTGTTCTCTTCACATTTTGATGAGGTGAAATTTCATAACAACATGGAGCTCTGGGCATTTGGGCTGAGCCAGGCATGCATGAACTGAGATTGTCTCATTATCCTTTAAATGTAGATTAAGAAAAACTATTTTAAAAGTGTATCAAGGAAGAAAAATGATTAAGATGTGATATGTATATGTACCAATTCTCCAAGATGATTATAATTAGTATGTACTCCAAACCTATACCAATACAAGTGTATCAGACAAAGTTGAAAAAATTACCATACATAATTCCCTCACAGAAAACAGTCTGTGATCTGGTAGATATGATTATATGCCTTATTAGAGTTCCCACCCCATTTCTGTTTGCTATTCTATATAAAACTATATACAATAAAATAGTCAAATGGGTTGATGGATTATTTACTTTTTGGTAGACTTCCCCCCCATTATATTCTTCAGTGTGAGGAAGAATGATGTGTTTAACTCTTTTGTAACCTTTTGATATAGAATAAGGGGCTTGATGATTATTTTCTGATAAAAGCATTTATACCCGAACAATTAAGGTAAATATCCTCCCCTCTGTATACTGATACACAGGGAAGAGGAAAGAATGATCTTCAGAGAATGCCATAGGCCCCAAGCATCACCTCTGGGAGAGAAATGGCTCTCTGTGGCCTCACCTCCTCGCAGTGCTTTTAGATACATACTTGCCAATCAGATAAAAATCTACCAGTTTGCTCTCTAGAAAAGTACCTTCCCTAGAAGACAGAAAACAGTATTTTGAAACACTAGCTGCCTTCCTTCCATTTCCCCACCCTGAAATGGTCTTTACCTTCCACAGGGGAGGTTTTCAGTCTACTGCAGATATTCTGTACCCCGCCATAGTGGACATTGATCTGGTTCATTCCATCAGCTCCACGCAGTTCCATGAGTTTCCTCAGCTCCATTAACGTGAAGCCATAGTCCTTTTCATGGCCCTCAGATGTCGAGTTGGCGGGCAAGGAATGTCCTGGTGGGTTCGTCATTTTGCCTGTGGTCCCCAGCCCCTCAACCAGAGAAGATGATGTATCTCCCCTCAACTGACCAACGTCTCTTGCTTTCTTGTCCCCGCCTTTTCCTGAGTCGTGCTTCTTGGAGGGCCCAGTTAGAAAACAGAGTGACAATAACTTGTCAGGGTAGCAACACCAGCCTTGAGCCTTTCTTCTGTACAAAGCTTGTCAGAGAGAAGAGGAAGATGGGGGAACCAAGTAGAAGACGGACTTTGTGTCACAAGGATTGGTGTCCCCTGGGTAGTGATGGAAATGCTGTCCAGGACAGGTAGGTTCCTAGCTCAGGCTGACTTGTCCAGATAGAGGTGTACACAGGATATGCATGTTATGTGGAGGTGACCTTAGTGACAACCAGCAACTGTAGTGGTAGATCAGCAGCAGAAGGAGGAAGAGGAGGGCTCCTTGGATATCGATGACAACTGGATCTCTGGAATAAAGATTCAAAGATAGACAAAAGTAAACCAAGTGGCGATGAAGACCCTGGAACTGCAAAGGTAAAGGTACACCCATTCTAGCACAAATGTTTAGGTGACAGTTGATTTGGAGTTTAACAGATAGTTGAGGTCTGAGCTGAGTAAACTGACTCATAAGAAGCCCTTTCCTCCCTTGGAGGCCTGAACAGCCTGTACACTACACTATAGAGAAGTATTTCAGGTACGGCCCAGTCTTCTGGTCTCACTTCTCCCAAACCAAGCCACACAAACCCCACAACTTTAGGAACTTGGAAATAAAAGGTTATGACCTTTAACAGTTCTACTGCTCTATATATAGAATGAATATTTGACGGATCTCTCATAGAATCGTTTAGTCTGACTTTACCTGTAAGAGGTGAGAAGAGGCAGAAAAAGGAGTCAAGACCCGAGTGGTCTGGAGGGTGGCTTGCCTATCTGCCGCCCTCTCCCACACTCCACATGTCTCCACTTTCACTGCAGACATTTACAAACCAGGAAAACACTGTGATAGAAGATGCCCAAATCCTTCCTTCCCTTGAATACTTAGCCTTGAGCTGTATGGATACTCAGCAGCCTGTGGTACTTGTCAATCAGTCAGGCAGCAAATTTTAGTCTTGAGGCACCCGCCCCCCAAGAGGTTTTGAAGAGAAAGAAAGGATAATATACTCCGGCAGTTTATGAAACAGCGTGGAATCATTTTTTATGAAGGGGCAGAAGAACTTCGAGGAGGAAAGATAGTGACTGTGAAGCCTAGGAGAGTGAGCATTTCTCAATGTGGGAGGGATAAGACAGCTGTCAGTTCAGCTAGAGCAGGGGGCCCCCACAAGCCATTAGGAGAGACGAGTTAGTGTACCTGTGAGGGATACCAGAGTCTCACTTCAGCACAGTGGCTGCATCAGAGGAGGTGAACATTTCCCCCTCAGCAAGACAAGGTTCACCTCTCACATAGGTTGAGTAAGGTGTGTGAGGATATGGAGGGCTGGAAGGAGGAAGAAGTCTGACCCTACTTCTGACAGGGGCTGGCTGCATGTCACATGGGAGCCAACAGCTTAGCTACTGTGGGGCTCCTAAACCATCCTAAAGTGAAGGGGCTGTTCCTCAGCACAGCACTGCAATGTGTGGAGCCTAGTCCTGTCTCAACAGCTCCCACTGACTAAACTTGAGCTGTTACCAGGGGGTGGCAAGGAACTCTGGTCTGATTAGCAGGTGACATCCTTGCTTCTGGAAGGGGAACAAAGAGGCAACAGATTCATCAGATAAGGACTTGATTCTTTTATCAATTACATTCACCAAAATCACATATGGGCAAAGTCTGCTACTTTCAATCAATCCCATTCCCTGATTAGACTGATCTTTTGAGGATGGAGGTTGTTATACCCTTTCCTCTCCAAAGCCGCCCCTACCATCCCACCTATCATAAATGCTCAGCACTTCCCTGACTCACCAAGAATTACGCAAGGAGGATTGTATCTGTTTTTTTGTTTTCAAGTATCTCTGGGGAACGAGGTATGAAAACAACCTGAAGCGTTCAGTCAAACGCCATTTAGATCAGCACAGGAATGGAGTCGTCCCTCCTTAGTCACAAGCCCATGGAAAGAAGAGTAAGGAGAGGAAATAAAACATTTTGGGAGAGAGATCACATTCATGTAACTTCTATTACAGCATGTTGCTGTCGTCATTCTATTTTATTATTAGTTATTGTTGTTCATCCCTTACCGTGCCTTGTGCATAACTTAAACTTTATCATAGCTGTTTAGGAAAATACAGTTTCTACAGGGTTCTGTACTATCCAGATACATCTCACAGTGTGTTCCTGCGGATCTGGGAGGACTACTGTCCCAGGGATTTTCTCTCCAGTTTAGCTTTTCCTCCAAGCCTGGAAGAAGTGGGAGAGAGTGTGGCAGTTGGGTATCATCTTGACCCTTAAATAGAACTCCTTAGCCTTTCAACAGTCCTCTTGAATGGCTGCTGGGGGCAATGCTGACAGAGAGCGAAACTGGAAATTAGACGATTTTGCGTTTTCTGCCTATGATCAGTGCAACATTTGCAACATGAAGACAGGGATTTCTACCTGTCTTGTTTATTCTGTTTTTACACATGGTGGGCACCAGCTAGAGCAGGTGGGTGTCAGTTAACATTTGTGCTTGTTGTTGTTGAATGATGAGCAGCAAACACAGAATCAGATATACCATCTTCCTGCTCATCCTTTGGACAAATCTCTTAGCCTTCTTAAGACCAATTCCTTTCACCTTTCACTGGGAGGAGAATCAGCCACACCTTTTCAGATCACCCTAAGGAAGTACTAAAGGAATGGGATTATAGATTTAAAAACAGTGTTTCAAGATCTTGGAAAGGTGTACAGTGTCCAATATAGGGCACTCCAGTGATAAGAGAAAGTTAAATTTGATCTGAATAAATATTTGTTATCTAGTCCTCTAAGCAGAAGGGCAGTAAAGATCCTGGGGCCCTTCCCATCTTTTCTTGCCAGGGTTCCCTTGACCTGTCAAAAAAAAACAGGGGGGGGGATGCTAAGACGGCCTCTTTCACAATAACCATTATGCTGGGCATGGCAGCCTGTAATCCCAGCACTCTGAAGCAGGAGGATCACAAGCTTGAGCCCAGTGTGAGTAACTTAGCAACTTAATAATAATCCTGTCTCAAAATAAAAAATAATGATAATTAAAGGGCTGGGAAGATAGCTTAGCATAGAGGCCCTGGATTCAATTCCTCAATACTACAAAAAAACCTTGTCATTAGCTAGGTTATGACCATTGGTAATAATTACTAACTTATGTGGTCCTGAGTCTCAGGAAAGTAAGAATGGACAGTCTTTTTCCAAATTCCTTACTTTGAAGCTCTCCTCTGGGTCCCAAAGGGGAGAGATTCTTCACTCATATGGGCAGTTGATAGGTAATCACCGACAAGGTTAGAACATAGGGAGTAGAGGCACATGTGGAGAAGGAGAAGGTTTGTCTCCAGGCTGATCTATAGACACAAACACCCAGGCACAAGGATAGTCAAAGGGCAGCACATTGTCGGAACTAGGTTCAAGGTAACGTCACTACCGAAGTCATCAGCAGGCATATCAGGGTGCCTGTACTTCTCCTAAGCTCTCTGGGATATAAGCTCTTTGCAACTTGCCTGATCCCTAACCTTCTGCAAGTGGTCACCACTGTGGCCTGCGAGGTGCTACCTTGGTTAGGTCGGTCACATGTGGGGCATTCTGGGTAAGGTATATTTTCACTCCTCATTTCCATCACTTTGCTACCCAGGGGACAATAGGCTAGAAGGCTAATCTGTCTCATTCCTTCCTCTTGGAGCAAGAAATTATACCACTTTACATGACCATCAACTCCTCTCATTTGTTTTCCTCCTAAAGCCTTGTGAACAACTCTTCTATGAGATACGTGAAACACTTTTATATCCATTCTACAACGGGACAGCTATGACCCACATCTCACAGCTAAGATAGTAAGGACTAAAGAGATGAAGAGTGAGCTGACCTTCAGCAATCAAGGCTTTGGACTGATTGGTGCTTTATTTAATTCCATTTCACTTCATTTCAGTTTTTGCGATAGAGTCTCACTAAGTGCCAGGCTGGCCTCAAACTTTTGATCTTCCTGTCTCAGCCTCCTGAGTGCCAGATTCCAGTTATATCCCGCTAGGCCCAGTTTCTGCTTGGTGCTTTTTGTTACACATTACTCTTTCATTGTCTGACAAATACCTTCAAGGCCTTTAAAATGCAAACATCTCTAGGACACAGAGAATACCTGCTTCTTGGAGAGAAGGCACGCCTTTCTCCCTTTTGTTCTTCATTCAGGCAACGGGGCCAAATTGACCCCATGCTGCTTCCCTGTGCTTCCATGAACACCTGAGGATTGCATGCCCCCATGCGGTCTGATTAATCGACCTGCAGCAGGTTCACCAGCAAGTTCCTGAAATAAGGAGGTGCTTATTTCGGGGCCTGTCACAGCCCTGTCCCCTAAGCCACCAAACCATCAGCAACAACCTGGTGAAGCCCGGGAGACAAAAATAGGCATGGAAAAAGGGAAGGTGAATGAACCCTCAGACAGACCCGCCTGGAGAGTAAGCTGCTCCAGGCCACGTTGGCCTCCAGCTGCAGGAGGGGGCTGCCTGGTGACACAGGCTTCTGTGCCCTGCCCTGCCTTGCCTTTCTCACTGGACTGAGAACCTCTCTGCTCAGGGGCAGGTTGGCAACACTTGGGGACACGCCGGCAGCAGCACCACTGCCAGACAGGACCTGAGGGGTGAAGAAGGGGAGCCCTCGGCAGAGGAGAGCAGCCTCCTGCAACACACATGATGTACCAAGGTGAAGTCTGAAAGTGGCTGCAGGGCAACACCAGGCGTCTTTTCTCTAACGTAGAGGCTCTTCCCATGCGAGGCCTACTGCCCCCATTCAGGACCAGGGTGGAAGACATGGGAAGGGAGAAAAACAGTATTTGTTGAGCACATACAATGGGTCAGGTGCCTCTTTAGGCACTTTAGGTGAAGATCAGCAACTGAACATATATATAACACTATTATAAACATTATATAGTACTTAGCATAGTAGTTGGTTGGTTGGTACACAGCAGCTATTATCATTATTAATACACTGTGTCTGAATCCTCCCCAACAACCCTATAGAAAGGGCCAATTCCCCATAAAGAGCGTAATCATTATGTAATGCAAACATGTACTCATAAAATAAAAATGGAGAAAAAGGACTTCTTCACTTTATACTAGAGGCACAGATTCAGAGAGCCAAGATCTGTGTCCTAGTCTAAGTCCAAAGTCACTGCCTCAAGTATAAGACCGGTGCTAAGCCAGGCATGCCTTATAGTCTTCAGGTCCTCATGATGCTGAAGCAGAAAGATCTCAAGTTGGAAGCCAGTCTGGGAAATTTAGTGGATCTTGTCTTGAAATATAAATAAAGAAGAAGGGCTGAGGATGTAGCTCCGTGGCAGAATGTTCAATCCCTACAAGCAGAAAAGGAGTGGGGGTGAGGTGATGTAAGAAAATGGAAAGAAGGCTATGGATTTCCTTCCTAACCTTTGATGAAAAGACCTACATGAGCCTGTAAGTTCTTCCTTCTTGATCTCTAAAAGGCTCTGAGATAGGTAAACACCTATTTTGACTTCCTGGCAAGTATAGGGATAGAAGCCAGTCCTGCTCTTCCTCCCTGTTCTCCTGCCACCACCCTGAGCAGAACGCACTTGGCTCTAGACCTGTGAAGCACGCGCAATCCCCACCTGTCAAGAGCCCAGGGTGGGAACATGGGTTTCCTCCACACATCACCATCAGCTCCTTCATACCTGTGGCCCATGAGCCCTGATGATCTGGGAGGAGCACAGAGATCCTGCTGGGGCTAATGCCTGTGCATCACCTGGAGTTCCTTATGCTTCCCAAAGGGCTGTGCCCTGTCAAGGAGGCTGGTAAGGACCTGGCCATGGCAGGATGCCTAACTGAAACATCCCAGCCTGGCCCTTCTTTCTGCATGTATGAAGCCGACACCGAGGTTCCTCTGTGGGCCCCTGATTTCCACCACTAAGATTCCAGCCCACCCTGGCCAACTTCTGCCACTCAGATCTCATAGCCACTGACACTGTGGCCCTGGGTTCCACCTTCTCTGCCCTGATGGCTACTCTGATGCCTGCTTGCCTGCTGCTTTGCAGAACTGACCTGAGCACACACCCTCCTCCATAGGCATGGGAAGAGGTTCAGAGTGTGCTGGCAAAAGTTCAGGCGGTGGATGGCATTGCATGCCATCTTCATCCAAGAGACATCCAGGAAGGCAAGTGAGGGTTGGGGCACTGGTCACAGAACAGCTCTCTGCGGCCTGCTCCAGGACCTGAGGCCAAGTTGTCCCTTAGCACTGAGCCTTCTTCAGTGGGTGGCGCTTCCTACCTGAGGGAAAATGCTGCTTCCTGGCTAGGAGGTGCCATACCCAAAGCTCCCTCCCTCCCTCCCTCTCCCCTTTCTCAAATTTGCCACCCTGAGAGTATCTACTCCAGCTGGGCAGTAGAAATGCAGGACTAGAATCAAAGCCACTATTTGGAGATAACGGACAACCTTTGACCCCTGGGTCTCAGAGATGCAGAATTCATCCCTCTTGAAATTCAAAGTTAAGTCTATATACATATTCTGGACCCCAGCATCTACTCCTGGGTGCATCTCCCAAAGAAATTTTCATACAGGGTCTGAAGGGGGACAATGTGTAAGGATGCTCACTTATTTATGGATCCACTCACCCAGTGATAGATAAAATACGCTAGCTAGATAACACAGATTGTTACCCAACAGTTAGCAACACAAATTAGAAGTACACACAGCAGTCTAGGTCATCTTAAAAACACAGTGCCTGGCAGAAGAAAAGAGATGATTTCACAGTTTTTACAAAAATTAAAAACACATGCATCTAAGAGAACATACAACACATGCATCTGAAGTATTTAAGGAATGTACTTAAACAAAAGATATCTTAGCACATTAGAATGATGCTTGTGGGCAGATGAGGGAATAGAAATAGGATCTGGGGAAAGAGTGGGCAAAGGGAGTGCCTCACATAGATCAATAAATCCATTGGATGATTGACCACCCCTCTGTACTTGAGGTCCAAAAATGTAAGAATAAAACACAAGTGATGCTAAGACCTCTTGGCATGGCTGTGTCGTCTAGGATATGCTGAGATCATTAGGGCAAAATGTGTCAGTTCTGGCAGAGGCCTCCAGGACACCGGGAGTTAGGGCCCCCGAGAGCACAAGGTTTCTTCAAACAGTGATACCAAGAGTTACCTTGTGGTTGGCAGCTGGCTCCTGATCATCTGGCCTGTGTCAGAGGCCCCAGGATGCAGATGAAGACAAGAAGCTCCTAAGAGGGCAATGTTGCTCTACGCTAATATAGCATCAGTATTATCAAGACAAGAAAAAGAAGACCCTGGGGCCCAGAGCCATGAGAAAGGCTTCCAGATAACCTGGGAGACACTGGCCTAGATCACCTCCGTATCCTCCTGTGCTGTGTGGGTGGGTGGGCTGTTCACAGCAAATTTGAGATCAAAACAACACTGAGGATGAAAAGTAAAGATAATCTTCTGTTGGTAAGCAGGGCAGGAGTGGGTGTTAGTGGGAAGTGACAGTGCCGTCTAGGTCTATCATTCAGTGAAGGCCTGGAAACCTCCCCACACCTCCCACCTGACCATGGGGAAGTCCTCAGGGTAAGGCTTCACCAGCGCCTCCGCTGCTCACTCAGAACTGGGACAGGAAGCTACTAGGCCACCGCCAGGACGGAGACATTCAAGTGCACGGTATGTACCCTCTCTTGAACACCACCGAATGCCTTTCTTGGGGCTGCGGTGGTTTTTCCTCATTTTGGTTCCAAGGGAACAAAGGGGCTTTTTAGCAGCTGGATTGGATCCTAGGTTATTTTTAGAAACAAATCTCAGCAGAATCGTGTCATGCTCTTGGAGAGGGAGAGGAGGGTCAGCCTCCCTCAGCCATGAGAGTCAAGAGCTGGTTGCTCCTAGGCCTCGGGTTCTGGTGGACCCTTGGGGTGAGGAGAAAGCTACCTGGCTCCAACTGGCGGGCTCTGTGCCCAGGGGCATGGCAGAACAGGAAGCAAGGTGACATTCCTGTGTACCCCAGACACTTGCCACAGTATCACAGTGTCCGTTACACCTGGCCAACACTCCATTCCCCCACCCTCTACTCCATGACAATCTCACCTGCACACAGAACACAGCCCCCGCCCCATTTCTCTTCTGCCTAATCTGGCCCGCTCTTCGCCCAATTCCTAAAACTCAAAGCAAAAAAGCAAGGGCTCCATGCTGAAAAGATGGTGTTTATTAAGAAAGAGAAAATCAGCCATGGTGGACCACATCTACAATTCCAGCACTCTAGAAAACTGAGGCAGGAAGATCACAAGTTCAAGCCCACCCTGGGCAATTAGCAACTTAGCAAGGCCCTGTCTCAAAACTTTATATATATATATTATACGAAGGACTAAGGATGTAGTTCAGTGCAAAGGCCCCGGGGTCAACCCCCAGTACTGCAAAATCCAATAAAATAATAACAATTAACAAAACAAAGGCAGTCAGAGGTACTCCCTAGTCACCTTTCTGTCCCTCACAAACAGACTGGAGCCACCAGGTCAAGCTAGGGCTTTGGAGAGTGGACAGGTCACGTGGCCTCTGTATTCACTACTTTTTAGAACAGTGGTGCTCAAGACTCTGGATGCTGGTGAAAACCTATTGCCTGCCTCCTCCTAGATTCTGATTCAGGAAGGCCAGGCCGGGCCCAGGAATCTGCATTTCTAACAAGTTCCTTGACAAACTGACGGGTGAGGCTGGTCCAGGGGCCACATTTTGAAGCCATCCACCTCGGGAGAATCTTCACCATCACTGTGTCCCAGGGGTCCCAGGGCTTTGACAGACCCAATGCCGGTCTGACCAACACTGAACGCCTTGTCACTCCTCTCCTCTGATCAGTTCTCTCCCTCCGCCAGGCCTCTGCTTCCCTTGCCTTAGGGTGGCCCCCTTCCAGAAAGGCCGCTGAGCTCCCCAAGCAAGCCGGCCACCTTTCAATCCTAGCAGAAACAGGTGGGGCACATGCTCCGAAGCCAAGGTTTATTCAGAAACTGAGAACTAGCTCCCTCCTGGGGCTGAGGGCCGCCAGTCCCCTTCAGGTTTGGCTACGCCCCCCACTCCTGTTTTCCGGGTCGCCAGGGGAGATGAGGGGTGGGCAGGGACAACCAGGTGGGGCAGGAAGAGAAGACATCCACCGCTCTCGGCAGCTCCCAGTACTACGCCTCACACCCCCTCACATCTGGACCCAGCTGCCTTTCCCTGCCCTCCCCCACCACCCCAGCAGAAAGGCCAGGCCACCTCCGGGGTGACACCTCCGGACGAGCCTGCCCACGGCTCCCAGGCCACGGGCAGCTGCTGTTTTCCAGGCCGGTTGACAGGCTGTTATAAACATTCGTTTTTGGTTGCTATGGCAAAGTGAGTGTGCAGCTTGGCTACAGTGAAGCTATTTATGTGCCTGTAATGGCAGAGTGGTCTGTTTTTTATTATTTTACTTTTAAAGTTTTCTTTTCCCGTCCCCCTAAAACAGCTTTTTTAAAACGGGTGGGGGTGGGGAAGGGGGAGCCACCACAACTTTCTGAGGAACAAAGTCTATGAACAGAAAATAGAGCAGAGCCTTGGGCCGGAAGGGAAGGACTGCAGCGAGGGCCCGGTGAGCGCCTTCAGAGGAGCAACGTGCGGCCTCGGGCCACCTGTGCCCATCTCCTGGGGCTGAAACTGAAGCTCTGCCCCAGCTCCTTGCCGAGAAAGGCCAAGTCCCAGCTTCTTATCAGCTCTCTCTACTGCCTGAGGGCTGAGACAATTCCCTTGTCTTCTACCCCCATTCCTCAGCATTTCTTACTATCCCCTGCCCACCCCCCAGGCTGCACCACAATGAAGGCACCAAAGATCCCTCCAGGGTCCTGGGAGAGCCTCAAAGCTGCCACCTGTCCTGTGGGTCACTTGGCACAGAGCCTGGTCATACCCAGCTGGCAGTTTGCAAGCAACGAGCTCTCAAGATGCCTCTGCAGAGACACAGTCCTTCCACTTGTTCAGAAAACTTCCACCTAACCCCACTCCTCAGGGGGCCCTGGGGTGAAGGGACCCTCCTGCATTTAAGAATGTATTTATGGCCACGGTAAGGATGGTAGGCACCTCTAGAGCAGGCATTCAAGGCTCAGATGGTGCAGGATGGTTAAAAGCCAGGTTGATTCCTCCTTAGGCCCTTCTGTCTCCAGGGTACCTTCTGTCTCCACAGTGACCTGGATGGGGCCACGATGGCCCTCTGCCTTGTCTACTCTTCCAACGAAAAATAAAATAACCAATAAGAAAAATAAATGGTCCATGGGTCAGAGAGCTCAACAGGGGTGAGTCACTAGCTGATGGGTAAGCACACACACAGAGCTGAGCTCAAAGTGTGTCCTGACTTTGATAAACATGCTGTAGGTTGCTAATCACTTAATAGCATCTCTGACAGTCACCTTCCTGTAACAGCTGGTAGGAATAAGAAAGATGCTGCAGGATTTTATCATCCCTCTGTCCCCCACCTCATTCTAACTCTTTTGATTATATACTTATTAGTAGGAAGAAGACCTCGCACTGCTGATGGGCATATTAATCAGGTAAAAACAAGGTTAGCGCAGTGTTAAAAGGAACGAATTCCCACAGACAGTTCCAATTGCTTCTACCTCGTAAGACAAATGAATGCCTCCCAGATGCCACCATGGCTTGGAATCAAGCCCCACGGGGAGGGGAGAGGGCAGGAGAGGGGAAGGATGCTGACGACTCCAGGAGGAAAGCACCCTTCTGCTGCTCCAGGAGAGGTCAAAATCCTAACTGACAGTGCCAGTTAGGTGATAAAGTCTTGTTGGAAAAATCAACTTGGGACAGATATCAGTGTTGGCAGCACCTTGAGGTCGAAAGAGCAGAGCAGGAGGCATTTCTAAGCCTGTCAAACCCACTGTCATCAGCATCTCAGTTCCTGGAGGGTAGAAGAGGGGACAGGAGGAGGTGAAGGAAGGATCTAGAAGAGGAAGGGGAACTGTCCTGGACAGATGGGAGTAGGCTGGTAGGGAGGCATCAACTACCAACGATGTTCTGGATAACCAGAGTGACTCTCCTAGGGCTCAGGGTGTTAACTCCAGTGAGAAGCCATTACTTGGGTATACGTAAAAAGACAGAGATGTCGAACATCTATTCAAAGGACTCAGATCCATGGTGAGAGACACAGGGCCCACTGTTGGGAGAGACAAAGGGCAAGCGAAGAGGTGACTCAGCCTCAGCCAGTCACTGTAGATGGAAGTCTCTTAGGAGAGAGAAAGGAGGAACTGTGTCATTTGTGTTTCAAGTGAGCAGAAAGATTGTAGTGCCGCCGCTAGAACCCAGCCTCAGCCCAGGGCCTGGCTCACCATGTGGAATTAACGAATGAACCATCCTTTCTGCTCCAGTGTGCATTCATTTCCAAGGGAAGGAAGAGTACGGATGTCCCAGGGGAACCACTCTCCAGAGAAAATGAGTTATTGCAAGTTCCAAGCACCCCTTCAGCACTTGCCCTGCCTCCTCTCTCCTTGAGCCCTGATGATCATCCTGCAGGCCTGCCTTGTTCTGCAGAGCAGTGTCCCCTACGTGTGGCATGGGGTGAGGGGTTGACCCATCACTGCCAGGATTATCCACCAGGTGAGCGATCAGGGAAATGTAACCCACTGCACTGAACTCCCGCATACAGCATTCCTAACAGCACTGTAACACCTCCACGGAAAAACCTGAGGGGAGACTGTGGGGCAGCAGCAGTGGTGGGGACATCTGTAGGGAGCAGTTTATTTTCTTTCTGAAACACTGAGTCGAAAGGAATCATGGGAAAAACACCTAGTACCTCCCTTCCTGCCTCCTCATTTTCTTGTCTCTACCTCATCCCGTGATCCCTCCCCGCATGAAATCTGCCCATTTCAAGATCTCAGTCTCCTCTGATTCTTTTGTTCCACATCCCCAAGTCAACCTAATGAGATGGAATTTAATTCTCCTTACCTGGACAAGTTCTGAGTCCAAGCAGCCCTGTTTGATTCTGTGTTGGTTCAAGCAGTGGAAGGAGCAGGGATATGCCAGAAGGAAGTGAGGCACTTGTGGGGCCGTCCCAGCTGGCACCGACACAGGGCTGATTCGTCCCTGAAGTCATGGATGATGGTCCAGACGCACTGTGTACGGCTACCCTGCGCTCTCCCAAATCCATCTGGAGTTTGCCTGGCTAAGCCAAATATTTATGCAGCGTCTAACTATGGTTAAAGCCAACTGCTATCACCAAGGCTTCAGAAATGAGGAACCCTAAGAGAGATGAGGGAATAAGAAGGATACGAAAATACTCTCATGGATTGAAAACAAAAGTCAATCTAGCTGAAATAAGGGCATGGCCTAAAGGGGGAAGGTGCCAGGAGGTGACAGAACAGGAAACAGAGCTATAACGAGACTCTTTTCCATGCTTCCACAGAAGCCGAAACTCCAAGCCCTGACGAGGATAAGCTGGTCCTTTGCAACCAGAAGGTAGGACGTGGCTCCACTCCCCTACTCTGCTCTATTCTGAGCGCACAGGGCCTAGGCAGGGAACACACACGCGAGGGGCGCACTCTAACTCCCCGTGACAAGCTACCTTGCGCCTCTCCCACCACTGCGCAGGGATCTGCAGGGGGACCAGAGGAGGGATAGCAAAAGGCATTCTAGTGGGGCAGCCCGGCTTCTGGCGCCCTCACACTATTAGCCTAACATCTGCCCCTGCACAAGCCAGCCAGAGTGAGGGTTCCGGTTTCTCCAGCCTCACACACCCTGGCCAGCTGTTCCAAATGAGCAAGCACAGAGCCCTCAGCGTGGGGGAAGGGCTGCCCGCCCTCCAGAGACTCGGGCACTGCACTCTCTCTGAGGCCAGCCGGATCCAAAGAGAAGCTGAGGACACGCTGGCCGGCCCTCTCCCTGCACTCCTCCATAGCGGTGGAGACAAAGGACTCTCCTTCATGGGGGGCAGCCCAGGCCGGCAGGCAGCGAGGCTATGGAAACTTTGCCGTCTAAGGCTGTGGAATTCTTCGGCCAGGCTCCCGCAGTTAATCATCTCTGCTCCCCGGGTTCCCAATTTGGGGCTTTAAAAGGTAGCACCACAGTGAGAAAGACAAACACGTCAGTGAGATGAACAAGAAAAAAAAGCCGGTGTCCGCTAAACGATAGGCACCTCCAGCACTAGTCTTCAGAGCAACCGAGCAATAGCAAGGGGGAGAAAGATTACAAGTGCAGACACACCGCAGTCTTCTTCTGGATTCCCACTGGTCCTGCCCACACCCACGCCAGACGCACAGGGCACTCCCGCTGCTAACCTATTTGTGAAAGGGTTACTTAGGGGCTGGGGTGTTTTTTTGAAACTTTCTGCAAAAGGAGAAGAAGCAGATTTGAAAAATCAGTGGCCCCTGTTCCCCTTTGGGGAGAAAAGTGCCAGATCCAAACGTGGTAAAGACATGCCTGTCATCCCAGGGGAGGCTGAGGCAGGAAGACCACCAGTTTAAGGCCAGTCACAAGTTTAGCACACAAAAAAGTGTGGGGGGGGGGGTTGCTTCAGATGTAGCCCAGTATAAGACCCCGGGTTCAACCCCCAGCATCAGGGAAAAAAGTGCTAGAGAACTCACAGGCTCTGGTATACTGACTTCCAAGCTTCCCACATGCTCCAAGTGGCCAGGTTACCATGGTTCCCAAAAGGACAAACAGAGGTTTGGTCTAAACGAAGAGCAGAGGGACTCTGCCTTTTTCTTCCTAGGGGCTAGCTTCCAGAGCCAGAAAAGGAGGGGCATACGGCAAGATGAGGAGGTTACAGAACCAGGGAGAGAACACAGGGAACCTCAACAACTCCACTCTTTCCGACAGGGTGGGAAGGAAAGCCCATTTCCACAGGAAGGAAAGCCCATTTCCACAGCACAAGGCTTGATCTAGGCGAGAGTCACCTAGGAAGTTACCGGGAAAAGAAGCATCTCTTGTCCGTACTAAAAGCCCACCAACTAAACCTAGAGGCAGGGTGTACAGAAGCCTAAACCAAGCTGCACTTTGCGCAAGCCAAGGGCCTCCAAAGCTTGAGGTCTTGCCTGCCACCAGGCCGATGAGGTCAGTATCCCAACGACGTGTGGAGGCACTATCCCCCAGAATGGAGGTCTGCCCTACTGCTGACACCTACACCAGCATTGGCACACCACCTTCCTAAGTCCCTGGTTGCTCAGGACCTTTTCAACTCTCCTTCCAAAGGAGCCAGGTGGGTAGGATGGTGTAAAGCACCAAAGTGCGAACATGTCCTCACAGCAGGAGCTGTCAGCTGAATGTGGCCACCTGGCCCAGGAATTCCCTCCACCATGCTCCCTCTTGAGCTGGTGCCAAGCTTGGCTCCCACTGGAGAGGTGGCAAGGAGAGAGAGTTGCTGGGGAGTCCGCTGCCTTCAGAAGCAGCAAATGGGTCTGAGTACCCTTATACCTTGCTACCCTCTCGAAGCAGAGGGGAGCTGGGGTCAGCTGACCTCAGGCCAGAAGACTTAATCACAACTCATTACTAGTAAATAAACAAAAGTTCCTGGCCTTTTCAAGGAGCAGACCCCCTTGCTTTTTCACCAACCACATCAAACAATTCAAAATTTCAGAATCACAGTTTTGCAGGGGGCTACCTGTAGGGTCAGTCTGATACAAACCCCTTGATTTTCTATTTAAGCAATTATGAGTTATACACTGTGCTAGGCACTGTGAAAAAAGTCTTACAGTTGGGATCAGAAAACAGGATGGAGAAGAGGCAAATGATGCAAAAACCTGTATTAGGTGCCAAATGTAACCGTGCCTCTGGGTTCTACACTGCAGGCCAGCTTATGGCCATCGGGCTGGACAGAGCTCACTCCCAATATGGTCCAAGCAAAGGAGAACTCTCTTGAGTCTTTCTAGAGCTGCTATCTACACAGCTGTGTGTACAGTGTGCCCTCGACCTGGATACCAGATAAAGAGGTGCTTGACAGACAAAGTCCACAAGTACCTTTTGCCACATGAACCAGGCAACCACGAGCTATATTCACCTTTCTAAAATCTTTATGAAAGATCCTGCCAACCTGGGACATTTCCTTGGGGCACTAGACCTTAAGGACTACCAGGAAGAAAACTAGAAGTGAATCCAATTTGATCAGGAATGCACCAGAAGCAGACCTAAAGAGGCCAGATCTGCCGGACAGGGGCCAAGCTCTCCCATGACAGTCCCTCCCAGGCTGTTCTTCCTCTTCCCGTCCTTCTTCCTCATCCTCGCCAACAGCCATGGCCTGTTGCTGGAGCCTCCCACTGCCTCTGGCTACCTTGATCCCGTCCTTCCCAGTCCAGGGTCCACCCCAGCTGTGGACCAGGAAGACACTGGTTCTTCCTTTTCACAGACTCCACCTGACTCAGACTTTTCCGGCGGTATCTGGGGAATCTATCTGCGTGCAGTTCCTCGTTAACTGGTGTCAGAAAGACTGAGCAGAGGCAGAAAAAGGTGATGAGAGTCAAAGAAGTTTGAGGTAAGAATTCATGTTGGGGTAATGCTTCTCATTTTCAATGCCCTCTGACATGCGATCTTTGTGGTATCTTAAGACAGACAGAGCTGATGATATTATTGCTTTTACAGATTTTATAACATAAGATCTTAAAGGCGATGTGACTCACCCAGTTAAGACTGTGCAACCGCAGAAGGGCTAGAGGCAGCTAAGATATACTACCTGCTCTGAAGTCTTCTAAAGGAAGTGGAGACAGACGATTCATCAGAGAACAGAAAGGCAGCCTACATGACCGTCAGATGATTTTAGGCCCCAGCCCGGGCATTGAAGCTAGGGGATTCCTGTCCTGATGAGCTCAGAGGATTAAAATAGATTTCTCCTCCTTCCTCCCAGAGGTGGCTGTGAGACATGCTGAGTGTATGCGTGATTCTGTGTGTGTCATCCTCAAAGGCTGTGGACACCTTGAGGGTGCAGATTGTGGTCTAGAGAGAGAGGCTGTGCAGTTGCTGCTGTGTGGAGGGGGTGTAAAAGGGAGAGGCCAGAGGAAGTCAGAAAAAGGGAGAGGGCCCTTTTGAGAGAACTGCTAGGCTAGTGAGGTCTAAATAAAGAAGAGAGGGCACACCCATGAAGGCCTGTGATTATGTACAGTCCATACAGAAATACAGAAGGGCTTCAAAGCCAAGCGAGAGCGTCACAGTGACTAAGACTGCTAAAGGGAAGAAATGTAAAAAACAAAAAGCAAAAAACAAAAAAATACCAAAAACCATGAAAAGGGGCAGGTGGAGTAGAGCTGCTCAACAGCCTCTAGACTCTAGGAAACAAGATCCCTGGGGTGAGAATAGGTTCTTTCCCAGGACAAGTGGGCGTAGGTGGCTTGTGGCCCCAGACCACCCTTCTCTCCAGTGAGCACCTCTGGGTGCAGGCGAGGTCATGCACACTGAGGGCCTGTTGAGAAGGGAACTCTGGAAGGTGAAGCCCAGAAGAGCTCTGAGCAGAGTTTACAAACAGAACCTCTATGCTCTCCCCTCCCTGCTACTTCTGTGCCTCACTTCAAGGAACTAGGTTTTCTCTCCACATGCCTTGAGATTACGATATGCTCAAAGACACCTAATTAAAGTAGAGCCTTTCAGAATGGTGCATAAATGGGAGCCTGAAGCAGGAAGATCGAAAGCTTGAGTTCAGCCTCGGTAACTTAGTGAATTAGCGAGACACTTTCTCAAAACACCCACCCAACCAAACACACAAATAGCTGGGAATGTAATTCAGAGTAAAGGTCATAGGTACAAACCTCAGTACAAACAGAGGAAAAAAAGAAAGAAGAGAAGGAAAGAGAAAGAGAGACAGACAGACTCCATTGGCAGAGGAACAGATAAGCCCCGAGCACACAGATCCACGCCATGGAATTATTCATGGAAGGAAAGTGCAATGCATGCTATAACATGGGTGGACCCTGAAAACATCATGCAAAGTGACATCAGCCAAACGTAAAAGGTCAAATACCGTGTATTTCACCTCCCTGAAGTGCCTAGAACACGCAAATCCACCGAGAGAGGAAGCAGAGTGGAGGTCACAGGGGTTGAGAGGAGTGGGGGTTATGTTCAGTGAGTGCAGAGCCTGGAAGGATGAGTTCTGGGGGCGGATGGTGATAGTGGCTGCACGTAGTGTGAGCTAACTACGTACTTAAAAATTCTTTAAAAGCATAAACAGCTTGTTTTGTTCCATTTAATTTTTTTAAAAAAGTTTTTGGCTGTACTGCAACAGAACCCAGGGGCACTCTACCACTGAGCGCTTAGAGCTTCAGCTCTTTCTTCTTTTTATATAACACCTTACTAAGTTGCCCGGGCTGGCCTTGAACTTTCAATTCTCCTGCCTCAGCCTCTCAAGTAACTGATTACGTGTGTGTTACTATGTGCGGCAAGTTTTCTGTATTCAAGCAAATGTAAGCACAGTGCTGGTACAGATGGGCCAGCAAGGTGGAGAAGCATACCGAAGAGCTGAGTTCAGGTCTGTGGCACCTAACTGCACTGTCACCAAACCAGGTCCATCGTGGTCATGGGAGTGACCAGTTGGGAGGCCAACTGTACATTCCCTGAAAATAAGACCTAATCTGAAAAATAAGCAGCCCTGAAAACTAGAGATAAAAATTGCCAGCCCCTATCAGCCTGTCCTTGCCTTACCTGTGGCCACTGCCGAGTAGCCACAGAGCAAGAGAATAGTGAGGTATAATCTTGTGCACAACGCTGGCCATCCCCATGGTAACAACCACCTAGGGCATGTTTTCCAGTCAGGTCTTATTTTGAAGGAAACACAGCACTGAACGTTATCAATCAGCTCCTTACACCCACTGGGTAGAGAGCCACTAGGGATCCTCTCACCAGGCAGAAGGTGAGCATGAGGGTGCCACTTGGTAGAGGGGAAAGAAGCTTGGGTCCCAAGTGCCTGGATTGATACCCACGCTGTGTGCCTTCGGACAAGTCCCCCACCAACCACATGTCCCAGTCGGCAATCACCTAGCCTCTCACGAGCTTATTCTGTGTCAAACACTGTCTGGCTTATGGCCACAGAAAAGAGCACCAAGGGGCATGTGGTATTACACTCATGATCACAAAGTTCCTAAGTCAAGGAGGTGGGTTTTATATGCTCTTCTTTCCACCACGCTCCTGCAGAGCTACAGCTTGCAAATTCGTAGACTGGAATTTAATTCACTCTTCAATACATGCAAGTGCTTAAGTGTGAGGCCTTGTCTAGGTACAGAGGCCCACTAATAATAGAAGCCATCATTTTCAATGCCTGTGTTGTACCGACTGTTCTTACTTAGACGACATGGAATTATGAAGATTAAACAATTCCAAGCGACCAACATACTCTTTAATTTTTTTAAACTGTTACATTTTCTATCATCTTTACTTGTGTTTCACTTTTTTTTTTTTTTTTGAGACAGGGTCTCGCTATGCAGTTCAGATTAGCCTTGAACTCACTTACGTAGCCCAAGCTAGCTTCCAATTCACAGTAATCCTCCTGCCTCAGCCTCCTGAGCAAGTACTGGGATTAAAGGCATGCACCACCATGCCCAGCTCACAGCCACATTTTTATCCCTATAAATTAGATATTGCTATCTTTACTATTGTCTTGGTTACTTTTCTTTCGTTGCTGAGACAAAATACCCAACACCCAAAATGAAGGAAGGAAAGGTTTATTTAGTTTACAGTTTGTGGAGGTTTCAGTCCATACTTGGCTGGTTCTGAAGGAGAGTGGCACATGGCAGAGAGCAAATGTTCACAGCAGCAGAGCACAGCAAAAACAACCAGCAAAAGGGAGAAAGGGCTGCAAGCAGCCTCTTTCCCTCCCTTACATTGTAAACAGGCTCCCCCCACCCAGGGGGCGTGTACCTCTCACATAACCTCCAAGCCCTCCACTTCTGCAGGCTCAGGATGTATACCAAGTAAGCACCCTGGCTTCCTGCTGAGTCACTCAGCCAAACCTCTAGACTCCCCATGTTGACACAATGTATCAACCATAACAACTATCAAATTTAGATTTAGTTTTGTGTTCACCATTTCACTTCATCATTAACCCCCTTGAATTTTAGACCTTTCTCGTAGGTAATTTTTCTGCTTCTTGAACTATTTCTTTTCTATGTTTCAGCAGGGGCTGGGGGTCTATTGTTGCCAACAGTTCTCTCCAAAGGGCTTTATTTATTTACATTTTTGAAAAGCTGTTTATTAACAACAGGACTCTGTATTAGCACTTATTTCCTCAACACTTTAAAGATACTATTACCCTCTCTTCTGGTTTTTAGTTTTTATTTATTTATTTATTTTGGGGTTTTATTGTTAATATTTTTTATTGATTTACCTTTTTGTCTCGAAAAAGAGACAGGGTCTCACTCTGCAGTTCAGGCTGGCCTTGAGCTCACTTTGTAGTCTAGGCTGGCCTCAAACTGGCAACGATCCTCCTGCCTCAGCCTCCCAAGTGCTGGGATTACAGGCATGAGCCACCAGGCCCGGCCCTTATTGTTAATATTTAATATGTGTGTGTGTGTGTGTGTGTGTGTGTGTGTGTGTGTGTGTGTGTCAGTGGGTGAGGATAACACGTGTGTAACACCTCACCTTGCTTGTTTCACTTCTGGGTTTTGCGTGTGTGCATGTGTGCGGTGCTCGAGGTCCCACCCACGCGTGCTCTCCCTCTCTCTCTCCTGCTGGGGATGGGGACAGGACCTCCTGCAAGTGCTCTGTTGCTGAGCTGCACCTCCAGCCCCTGACCCTTCCTCCCTACTTTTTGGGTGTGCTCCACCGTCACCCTAGTGTTCTGCTGGGATGTGCCGGGGGACGAGCCCTATTAACCCATAAGGTGAGCTATGTCGCGCACATCTGGTGCTTGTATTTCACCGGTTCTTCAGCGCGGCTTCTGCAAACATTTCATGCCTCTACTTTCTCCATTATCTCCTTCTAGAACACTCACGTAGGGCTCTTTTTCCTGGATTCTGGGGGTCTGCACATTGCGACTCCCGGTGCCAATCTGGTCTGCTGCCTATCTCTGTAAAGGAAGTTTTACAGCACACAGCCACTCCCATGCATTTACACAGGGTCTGTGGCTGCTTTCCGCTGCAGCAGCACAGTTGAGCAGCTATGGCGGAGACCATCTGGCCACAAAGCCTAACACAGTTTCTCTCTGGCGCTTTACAGAAGTTTGCCAACTTGGGAGCTACTCTCCATACCTCTCCCAAATTTTTTATTTTTAGCTCTTCTGTCTTCTACGTATTTTTTGTCAGAAATATCTTCCAATTTACTAGTTTTATCACTAGTTATAATATACTATATAATTACATGTTAATTTTTAAAGGGCTGGGGAGTATGGCTTTGGTCTTTAACCCCTACTCTTCCTCCACAGAGGGGGAATTATAACTTTTTAAAATGCCAAGCTGGGGGTGGTGGCGCAGGCCTGTAGTCCCAGCAGTTGAGAGGCTGAGGCAGGAGGTCTGCCATGAGTTTGAGGCCAGCCTGGGCTACATAGTGAGTTCAAGACCAGCCCAAGCTACAGAGTAAGATCTTGCCTCAAAAAACAAAAATAAAATAAAATGAAATAAATGTCAATTTTCTTTATTTAACTGTTCATTTTTAGAAACTCATCTTTGGTGTTTTTCTCTTGTCTGTCTGGTCAGCTGAGTTTCCTCCAACATTTTCTTTCAAATCCCCTTATTTTTTTAACATATTAAATATATATTTTATTTTCTGCAAATGCTGTAATATATTTTTAAAAATAAAATAAAAATAAAAATAAAAATATTTTATTTTCTGAGTTCTGAAAACTGATACCTGCAATTTCTCGTAAGTCTGAGTGGAAGTATCATTTTTGTTGCTCAATTTCATTGCTGATTAGAAAATGCAAATCAAAAACTTTACAAGAAAATGTAGATCAGCTGGGGATATAGCCCAGTGGAATAAGTGCCTGCCTGGCAAGTGCAAGGTCCTGAGTTCAATCCCCAGTACCACCAAAAAAAAAGAAAATGTAGATAAGTAGCACCTCTTACACACGACTAGTAGGGGCAAAACCTACGTCAGACATATGGGGACAACCTGTCGTTACATTGTACAATTGAATATTCACACACCAAAACCTAGCAATTCCACTGCAAGGGCTGTACCCATGAGAAACTCACACATGCGTCAGACCACACACGCAGGAATGTGTGAGGCAGCACTGTTCGTCATGGGAAGGGGCTGCTGGCTTCATTCATGGAATAGTATATAGCAGTGAAAATTATGAGCTCCAGCTGTACTCAGCAGGCATGAATCTTAGAAACAAGCAAACAATCTTACATGCAACAAGCAAGTCCTACAAGCGTACCCAGACAAGGTACAAGGTACAAGGGTACACAGACGATTTTCAAACTAAATAATGTACTTCACAGACAGAGTACCCAAGATAGTACTCAAAAGACTCAGACAGTGGTTGGGGTGGCCGAGGAGGCAGAGAGGAAGGGCACCTAGGTGGACGAAAGTTAATGATGGCAGTCTGGTTTGGGTGTGGCTTCTGGGTTCCTGTGCTCACTGGTATCAGAAAGAATCAAAAGTGCACGAGCTAGTGAAAAAAATTACTATGAACCTCGATTTTAGATATATACTATTTTGCACACCTGAGAAAGCAAGGGGATAGAGCTAGACACGAGAGATACAGAGAGATCTAGGAGAAAAACGAGTTTTCACCTGCAAAACTTTCTAATCTACATGATCCAAACTGTCAAAGATAGCAAGACTCTCTTTTAGATGTGAACTTTAGTTGACAATTTCGTGGTCTAAAGTTGTCATTCAACAAGACACCAAAAAGAGGCTGAGTCAGGAGACCCTCATGTTCAAGCCTAGCCTGGGTGACTTATCAACTTAGGGGGAATTTTTCTCAAAATAAAAAGTAAATTTAAGAAAGAGTAAGGGCTCAGTGGGAAGGCCTAAAACACTTCTGTCAATGCCGTGTACTGCATCTGAACATACCAGCTTATTAAGAAAGAATCAAGAATGGATAAACTTGGGAATTCTAACCTGGGGTGGGGCTGGAAGGCGGGAATAAAGGCAGCAGGGGCTCGGTGCTGCTCGCCTTACTCCTGCAGGGACCCGAGCCATGAGGAGAAAGCACGGAAGCGCGGCAGAAGGGGTGCCCGCCTGCTGGTCTGGGCCTTTGGGTGGGGGATGCGTGTAGGAGTCATCAGTTTCACAACGGAAGGAGGCAGCTCTGGCCAGCTGCCAGCCCCCATCTAAACTCGCATCTCCTCTAAGATACACACAATACAACCGCCCGGGGCAGAACCCAAATCCCTCCCCATAGACTTCCTGGGCCCTAAATGGAGACCAGCCCCGCCCAGGCAAGAGTGGTGACCTCAGGGGTGGGACGCAAGCTTGCTATCAACACCTCCATCCTCCCATCCACCCTCCTCTCCTGGCCTCCTGTCCCTCCAGCTGCCACCCACCCAGCCGGGCCCCAGTCTGGAGAAGTTTGAGAAGCCAATGCCCAAGCCCCAAATGCCTGGCTCAGCCTGAGGCCAGAATAAGGCAAGCTGGCTCCAACCTGCAGCAGGGATCGCTCTCGAGGACCAGTGACTCCCGCCCCAAGACCCTCTTATGGCTGACGGCACTGTGGGGAGGCACCAGGCACTGTTAAGGGCCCACCCTGCCCGCCTGGAAACAAAGCCCCGGTTTCTGGGCCCTGCACCCCCTGGACTACTCAGCAGCTTCTTCCAGGGAGCCCCTGAGCCTGCTGCCAACAGCACCCCACCACATCCTTTAATCAGAGATTAACCAAGGGATGTGCAACAGCGGGACTAGGTCAAACACTGTGATTGACTTGGATGTGAGGGAGGAAGACCCCGCATCAGGTGGAAGGCAGACGGAACATAAGGCAGGGGTTATGCGTCCTAGGGAGAGCGCACAGCAACCCTAGCTCAGCAGCAGGGAAGAGCCCTCACCTCCCCTAGCTCGTGGGGAGCTGGGTCTAGGGTGGAGTCTGTCACCTGCCAGACCGGTCTGGTCTATTCGAGGCTTCCTGCACCCCAAGCTTTCCAGTCTCTGAACATCTTACCTGGTTCACAGCACTTTGCATTTTTTCAGAGTGCTTCCCTCCAGATTCCATCCTCACCCTCCATGAACAGGACCCTTCTCTGTGGTTGGTTAGAAATTCAGGCTCAGGTTAAGAGACCTGCTCAGGGTCATACTGCAGCTAGTAACAAGTCAATTAAGGGACATCTTTTAATGTCCCAGGATTCCTCAGTGTCCCACTCACACTTGCTGGGACTCTGTCCTGTCCCCAACAGGGAAAGGACACTCCCAGTTAAGAGGGCTGGAAATATACGGGAGCTGGAGAATGCCCAGCAAGGCAGGCCTTCCCCACACTGCCACCTTGGTAAGTGGTGGGTGTATTTGCAGACTCTCTGGTGTGCAAAGCACTTGCACATCCATTTTCTCATGCAATTCTTGTAACAACCTTGTGAAGCAGGTATTCGGTGGAATTGGCAATTGAAGCCAGGGCCTTGCACACACTAGCCAAGTGCTCTACCACTGAGCTACATGCCTGGTCCACACCTGCTGGTATTTTTAGGAGAGTGAAAGACTGAATCTCAGCAGTGAAAGGGGCAGTCCCATGATAACACCCAGTTCTCTTCCTGCGTTGTTATAGAAGACCGTGGGTCTATCCATGTAATAATGCAGAACTCTCTACATTCATGAAAAAAACCCAACACCTTTCTCACCACATTTCTGGTCAGTCTCTCTCTCTCTCCAAGATGCCCGGGAAAGAGCAAAGTGAAGGGTGAGTCCTGTAATGGACCAGGCAGCAGCCTGTGGGCATAAAGCAGCCTCAGACTTTCCTGGGGTCACACAGCAAGGTGGTGCCAGCTTGTGGATGAACCCGAGATGTCATGTCCCAGCCCCCATTCCGTATTGCACAGCATACCACCATGCCTTGGACAAGGGCATATCTGTGGCCGAGGTCTTAGTCACCCTCCCTCCTTCCCTCCCTCCCTTCCTTTCTTCTTCCCTTCCTCCCTCCCTCCCACCTTCCTTCCTTCCTTTCTTCCTTCCTTCCTAGTACTGGGGATTGAACCCAGGGCCTCACACACACTAGGCAAGCACTCTATCACTGACCTATACCCTTAATCTTACTTTGAGACAAGAGCTCACTAAGTTCAAAGCCTAGGCTGGCCTCGAACTTGTACTCTTTCTGCCTCAGCCCCTTCAGTAGCTAGGACACAGACATGCACTCCCCTGCCCAGCTTCTTTGTCAATCCTGATTTTAAGTAGCCAGCTGGTACAACCTTCCAGAGGCTGCCACCCAGGCTTGCCACCCCATGCTAACTGCTGAAGCATGTCAAGTGACCTACTAAAAACATAGACTTTTCTGTCCCCATTGTACACAGTAGACATTGTCTTCACCTCCAGCCCTAGGTTTGCTAATCATCTTTTGGTTGGTGACAGCACCTTCATCTCCCTAACTCCCTTCTACCTTTCCCTCCCTGTTCTTTATGGATGAGTTTTTTATTATTATTATTATTAAAGTTTCTTTTCCTTAAAAATATACGCCAGGCTTGGTGGGGCACGCCTATAATCCCAGCACTCGGGTGACTGAGGCATGAGGATCACTGTGAGTTCGAGGCCAGTCTGGGCTACAAAGTGAGTTCAAGTCCAGCCTGAGTTGTGTTGTGAAACCCTATCTGAAGATAAAAAACAAAACAAAAACAGAAAAAGAAAAAGAAACAAAACAATAAACCAGTTGCAGTGGCACATGCCTAGAACCCCAGGATTCTAAGAGGCTGAGGCAGGAAGAACACAGCTTAATCCCAGCCTAGGCGACTTAGTGACTTAGCAAGAGCAGCCCTGTCTCAGAATAAAAAATGAAAAGGACTGGAGATGTAGCTCATTGCAACAGCTCCAAGTTCAAGCCCCACTATCACAAAAACAATAAAAATTTTAAAATAAAAGTAAAACTCTACTGCAGATAAAATACACGTAGCTTGCACTCACACTTGTGCATGTAGAAGAATGCAGGCAGGGAAGCCTTTCTCTCTAACCAGAGGCCAGTGTGAGAGCTCAAATACAGAGGAGGAGTCGGCCTCTCTGCCATGAATGAGTAATCCCACTCATAGGGCGTGCCACATCTTTCAGAAAGCCTGGCCTTGAGCTGAGCCTGTGGAAAAACCACTTTGCCTTTTTAACCCCTACTTCAAACGCACCCGTTGGCCTGCTCATCTTCTCTACCCTCAAGTGAGGTGCAGACATGCAGAGGAAGGAGGGAGCTTCCCAAAGGCTACCCAGGACTTCCAAGCCATCTCACCTGTCTGATCTGTCATCCTGGGTTCAGACCTCTGCACCTCACCCAGGGTGGCTCCAGACAGTCTGTTTCAAGGCACAGCCTGGGGGCATCGACAGCTTTATTTCTTTTCTAAAACCATATTGGCCTTTTGTCTCTATTTTGGATTCCACTGGACAGTGCTAGGGGGCTGACTCAGGACCAATTCCTCAGGATGTAGGAAAATGCTCATAATGTAGTGTCAGGTACAAAAAAGATGAAAGATTAGCTCGATAGTCAGTATGCTTTGTTTAAAAAAATGTACACACTAAGACAAGCATGGTGGTTTGCATCTGTGGCCACCACTACACAGGAGCCTAAGGCACGAGGATCACGGGAGCCCAGGAGGTGAAGGTCAGCCCAGCCACAGTGAGATCCCACCTCTTCAAAACAAAACTGTATATACTTATGTATGCAAGAGAATAGAAGAAAAAGCACCAAAATATTCAAAGTATGGACAGTACATCTCTGGATACATGGATTTTATTTTTCTCTTTCTGCTTCTCCCTGGCTTTCTAGGGTGACCTTGAGTAGAAGCATCACGGAGCTCACTCTCCAGAGCCTGAGAGGAATGGTTTGAATCCCACAGCCTCCATGTAGCAGCTGTGGGAACTTGGGTACAGTATTGTGTTTCTCTGAGCCTTGGTTTCTTTCTTTCTTTTTATGAAAGGGAGGACGGGAACGACACCTTCCTTGTAGGGCTGTCATGAGCGGAAATGAGGTCATGCAACTTTAGCGTCTCATTTGTACACACATAGCACGTACGCACATAGTGTAAGTGCTCAGTGAATATCAGTTACTTGTATGTGTTATTTTTATACACGGAAGAGTAAATATTCTTAAAAAATAAAGACCAATTTTGCTTAAAAATTCACAATGTGCATTAAAGGATATGTAGAAAAGGACAAAAAGTTTCCAGAAAATTCAGTGTCCCTGAAAGAACTAGGATGGCCATAAAGCAGACTGGGCTCCAGGTGTGCCAACGTTCATACGAAAAATGCTAGAAGGGAGAGGTGTCAAACAAGGAGTCACAATTACATTTTTTTTTCCTTTTTCTTTTGATTCTGGGGAATTGGACCCAGAGCCTTAGGAACACTAACTGTGCGATCTACAACTGAGCTGAGCCACACCCTCAGGCTTAGATGTGTTTTGAAGAAAACAAATCCCACAAAACTGGCTAGATCAAACTGAGGAATAACTCATCAAAGTACGAAGCAACAACCATAAGGAAAGCATACAAACCAGAAAACAGGAAAGAAGAGTGTGTAGTTGGGAGAGCAGGGGTGTTCTGGATGCACAGGGTATTTAAGCAGGGCCCGGGGCTCCAACAGGATGACTACAAAGCTGAGCAGGGAACAGCCTGGTTTATACTAGGGCAGAAGTTAGCCCCACGTTAGACACGGGCCTTCAAGGGTGCAGGGTACTGGCCATCCCAGAGAACTCTAAAACGTCTGTTTACAGCAACAGGTGCACAAGAGAAGCTGAGCAAGTGAACAGGCCAATGTGCGTGTCACTGATCCAAGCAGAGCTGGGATCCTGGATCTCCTCACGCTGACTGCAAGTGGTTTGACCTTTCAACAGAACAGCCTTATCTGTTTTGTGCCAAAGACATAACCAAGGCTAGATATGGGAAAGGAAGGAGTTACCACGGTCGCCAAGGTTCTGAATGGAGCCAGAGCCTTCCATCCTGCTGTGTGGCTGCAAGAAGTTATGGAGAGGAAGCCTGCAGGGGTCTCCCAAGTCCCAACACAGGTCTGAGGAGGGGCTGACCACTGAAGAGTAGCTTCCTCAGACAAAGGTTCGATAACTCTGGAAGGCCAATCTCATAGCGAAGTCTCCTAGGACACTGGCCAGTACTTCTTTTCCTAGGAAGTCTCTCCCAGTCTCTTGCCTCCTGAAGGCAGCTGGGCAGGTGAGCTGACTCCCAGCTGTCACCTCATCCCAGGTACTCTTCCCTACACCATTTGAAGTTTTATAAATGGCAGAGACCAGGTAGATGACAAATATGAGTAAGGCAGACTGAACACTAGGCAACAGGAGGAAGCTGGCAGCACAGAAGAAACTGCCCACCCATCTGAACGGGATAACAGTTACTTAGCTCCTGCTGACCGTTGCCATGGAAAAAAGGTAGGCTGATATTGTCAGGGCTTCTGGTTTGGGGAAAGTAGCAAGAAATTTGGATTTCTATGTGAAATCTTCTTTTAGATTTCAGTAACCAACTATAATTAATCTGCAGGGTTGTTTGGGTAGGAGGCAGCAGAGAATTTCAGAGTTGAAATGTCCTTGAAGTACATTTTAGCTCAAACTATTCATCTGACCACATGAACAAATTGAAAAGCAGAAAGGTTCAGTGAGCTTCCAAAAGCAAGTGAGCAACTTAAAAGGATCAAATCCCGGGCCTCCTAACTTCCAGTCTAGAACTCGCTCCTCCAGGCCATTCTCTCTTAGGAGGACTCAGATTATTCAGGCATGAGATGCTGAGATGGTGAACAGGAATGGTGACCTTGGGAAGTGGGTAAACTTTACTGCGGTCTTGGCTCAATTCTAAAGATTTCTTTTCTTGTTTGTTCTTTCATCTATTCATCCATCCTTCCATCCGTCCACCCATCGACCCATCCATCCGTCCACCTATCCCACCCATCCATCCTTTACAGACCATCATGCTGGCCAAGGACTCTGCCAACACTGGGTACACAAGGATGACTAAGTGCCACACCATGTTTCAAGGAGCTCACAGGCTGCTGAGTGGGCGTGGTGAAAATGCTGCACCCAGCAGCCATGCTGCCGTAGCCTGGTCACATGAACTCTCAGCTAACAGTCACAAGCTTGTCTGCAAGTCACTTTCTGCGAAAGCATCTGCCAATGTTGGGTGCTATTCCCAAGAAATCAGGAGAGGAGTTGAGAATGTCCCCCATTCCAAGAACCTGGAGCACTTTGGTGAGCCACAGGAGGCCAGATTGTACTGAATGCCAATTCCCTTCCAGCACAGGGAAGGCAAAAGCAGTTCTTGCATGCTCTTGGCCCAACAGCCCTTCACACCAGCCAATGTCTCTGTGTAGGTGCGTCCTGGGAGATTCCAGCCTGGGATTCTCCTGCTGCTTATCCAGTGGCCTGCCCAATTCCAGTGGCAGCTGCAGCTGACCTGTGTGGCTAAATACTGATGGCTCCCTTGGGCCATTATAGCTTCTACAGAAGTAAGAAGAGCATGGTATCAGCCAGTCTCTTCCTATCAACAATAGATTTCCCAACACTGGCTCTTAAGAGCATCCACTCCCGAGGAGAAAATGCAGCGCAAGAGTAAACAAGGTGAGGTGGCTGCAGTTCTCGACCTTCCAGGGTGTTTCTTGCTCAAATGTCAAGCAAAGCCCTAGAGTCTCCACCAAGAGGGTAATGCATAACCCATCACTCAGAAATGATGGTGCCCCAGGTCACTCCCGCAGGTGCTCTGCTGAAGGCTGGGCCCGCAGGGCTTTTCAGTTACTAGGAGATAATGGGCCGTGACCATCTTATAAATGCAGAGTCCAAAGGTTAGCAGAGAGCAGGTGGGCAGCTGATACCAGTATCAATAGAGAAGGCAGGGAAAGATGGAGGGAGACAGGAAACAAAAACTTAACGAGCACCCTTCAATTTGCCCACGGTCACACAGCCGCCAGGCGGACTGAATCCAGTTCCACACAACTTGGCCTAAACCTGTGCTCTCGTATTACCCCATCTGCCGGATTGAGAAAGTTGATTCAGTGATTTGGGACACACGGGATTGCTGTAGAAAAAGTGTTGGGTTTCAGGATTTGGTAAATTGACCCTTGGGGCTGAAAACTCAGAGGAAGCTAAAATTCTTTCCTCTATCAATAAAGGACCTCACTATTCTACTTCCTTACCTCAGTAAATGTATTTTCCAGTGTTAGGGAAATTTCCCTGCACCTGCTTCCCTCATAGAGCTAAGTGTCCCAGGTCAGATCTACAAAACAGGAAACAGAGGGATCTAGGGTCATACTTTCCTTTAGACTTTTCCACATTGAAGGACACCTCATGTTCCCCATTAACCTGGACTTTGGGTAAAGTTTAGTGAAGTAAATCAAACACACAACTCAACATGGTTTCTTACCACATGGTTTCTCTTATATGAGAAACCTAAGGTATAAATAATTTAAAGAGCACAATAAAAAAGACCTTTTGCAAATGGGAAGAGGACAAAGAGATGGAGGGAGGAAAGAGGGAAAGTAGGCAGAGGGAAAAGGTAGGAAAGAGGGAAGGTAGGGGAAAAGAGTTGAGATGCGTTATATACATTTACCAACTCCCCACAGTGAATGTAATCATTATGTACCACAGACACATACTAATAAGAATTTTAAAATAATTTTTAAAGTAGATTTTAGGGATCAGGGACCAGCAACAGAACCAGAGGGTGCCCCAGGGTGTTCCAGGTGTCATTTTTCCAGGCCTATAAAATTAACTTTTCACTCTGACTTTGGGGAGACCAAAGTGTAGAAATTACCAAAGCAAAATCCACTCAACAATTTTATAAGGCTTATTATGTGTCAGGGCTATTCTAAGAGCTTGAATATATTAGTGAACAAAGATTAAAATCCTTGCCCTGGTGGAAGATACATTCCAGGAGAATCAAAGTAAAATCTTTTTTTTTTTCCTTTTTTTTTTTTTTCCAGTACTGGCAGTTGAACCCAGGGCCTTTGCACTGAGCTATATCCCAGCCCTTTTATTTTGTTTTGTTTTTGTTTTCCGAGATAGGGTCTCACTATGTACCCCAGGCTGACCTCAAATTCACAGTGACTGAGTGCTACGATTTCAGGCGTGTACCATCACACTTGCTCCACCCCTTTGGGTCTCCCTAAGCTGCCAAGTTGCCCAGCCTAGGATCAAACTTCTCCCTCAGCCTCCCAGAGTGCTGGGATTACAGGTTTTCAGGAGGCATTACTGCATTGTAGAAAGGCCATGTGCCTGGATGTCAGGCAGGCATGGATCAAGTATCAGCCCCAACCCTAACCACCCAGGAGACCTCTGTGCAAGCATGTACCACACTAAGCATTAGATTTCTTAGCTGTGAAATAAACAATAATAGGTGATCATATTATGGATGCTGAAAAATTAAACATGATGAATAGAAAAGCCTGGCCATAACTGTTCAAAAATTTTAACACTATTTTTCCAGGCCTACCCAAACCCACAGATTCTACAACTTGTGTATTCTTACTTAGGACCTACCAGGACAGCTGGTGTCCTACAGACAATAGGATGTGTTGGGGTGTTCCGGAATTTGAATCCACCTAAGGCCAAGGTATTTCCCAACTAAAGACATCTGCTCCTGTGGCTCCTGTGGAAGGCATAGGCCTGGGTGGCCATAATTGATTGGGCCCCACCCTGCTCTAGGAGGCCACAGATAAGTGAAGCAGCAGTGGTTATCAGGTGTAAGCAGGAACCTGCATCTCGCAGCATCTGGCCTGACAGTAAGTTAATGCCTGGACAGCCACTGCTGGGCTTGGGGGCTGAACCTGCTGCTACATGTATCCTATGCACATAGACATGGAAACAGGGCCCCCCAGAGAAGGGCCAGCTCACAGCCCTCTGGGGACTGAACTCCCACACCCAAGTTCTGTGAAAACCCCTGTAATCTTTTTTTTTTTTTGTCTTTTTGAGACAGCGTCTCACTTTGCAGTTCAGCCTGGCCTTGAGCTCACTTTGTAGCCCAGGCTGGTCTCGAACTCGCAACAGTCCTCCTGCCTCAGCCTCCCAAATTCTGGGATTACAACTGTGCGCCACCATGCCCGGCCCCTTTGTAATCTTCTTATAAAGCCCCCTTGTACCTTCCCTTCTGCTTTTGTGTGAGCTGCTATTCTTACAATCAGATGATCTCTAAGACAAATCCTGTACCTGACTCAGGAGGTGGTGTTGTGACATAAGTTTGAAAGCAGCTGGCATTTAGTTGACGTTCCATAAATGCTTTCGAATCGCTCCACGTTCTTGTCAGATAGTCAGTCTCTCAGCAGTAGAAACAGGAAATCCATAAATAGGCTAGACTAAGGCTGCTCCTCAACCTTTTGTTTTATGAATACCTTTATTAATCTGTAAAATGAAGATCACTAGTAGTGGCTTCTTTATTGGCTGGGAGTACTCAATGAGAGGATCCAAATTCTACACCAAGCATACATTAATGAATGTTCCCTTGCACTGTCAGACTACTATTGTCATTGTTATTTAAGATTCAAGTGTCACCTTAGGTCTTGATCTGGGCCAGAAGGGAAAGACAGAGATGGGTGTTACCAGGAATTGGGCAGTGCAGAAAAGGAACTAGCATGCACAGGGGGAACAATAATAGGCTTCACATAAACTGGGTGCAGTGGTGCATGTCTGAAATCACAGCTATGCAGACAACTGAGGCAGGAGGATGGCAAGTTTGAGGCCAGCCTGGGGAATCTGATGAAAAGCAGTCTACAAAGGGGTGGAGGTGCTGGGATGTAGCTCAGTGCTCATGTGCTTACCTAGCATGCCCGAGGCCCTGGGTTCAATCCCCGGCCCTGAAGAAGAAAAAAAAAAGCTTCACATACACCTAGGTCTTTATCATTCATGTGGCGCTTTTACCTTTGATGTCTCATTCATCTGTCATGGCTTTACGGGGCACAAAAAGAAAAGGTGATATTATATATACATTTTGATGGGAGAGAGAAGCAAAGTTCAATAACCATGCACCATCTATGCCAGCCAAAACTCAATTCCCTCCTTCATCCTGCACCACCTCTGAAAGTAGGCTGCAGGGGCTAAAGTGAGCTGGGTTGGAAGAGGAACCAAGGGTTTCTCTGGAAGTCTGGTTTTGTTTTTTTTCTTTGGTACTGAGAATTGAACTCAGGACCTTGCACTTGCCAGCCAGGCGCTGTGCCGCTGAGCTGTACCCCTGGCCCTCACTTTTGCTGTTGTTTGTTTTTGCAGGCACCGTCTGGGTCCTTTCTGAGCAACCCCATGATGTAGTATTTCTGCCCATGGGAGCCGAGGCAGCCCTCAGGAATATCCAGCTCTAGCGTGTCATGCCCACTCGCTCAGCCGTGCCTTACCTTCCTCCAGCCAGTAATCTCTGGGGAAACAGGAAATTCCCTGGACCACGGCCACAGGCAGGCCTTGCTGTGCACAGCTGGTCCTCAGCTCAGCAAAAGCTTCCTTGAGCAAAAGGTCAAGGACTTCCCTTGTCTCCTGGATACTGTTTCTCCCCAACCCTAACACAGTGGCTGGCATATGGCCTGCATTCACTTTATGTTTGTTGAATGAATAAATGAAGGAGTAAAATGAATAAGCTAACGGATGACAGATTGTCTGGCAATAACATCAGCCTGCACTGTCACAGCAGAATGGCTGTGCCCTGTTCACTCTTCAACTCCAAATTAGAGCTCGGTGGCCAACCTATCCTCCATCAGCCACCAAGGAAGACTCGGAAATGCAAGCCCTTCCCCTCCCTCCCTCCTCACTTCCCCAGACCTCTCAGAGGAGCCCTGCCCTGAGGAAAGGGCAGGCCAGTATACCCAGGCTGGAGCAACACTACCCACCTCCTCCCAGACTTCGGCATTGCCCTACTGGCCCCCACTGCATGCGGCGGACCTGGGCAGAGAAGGCGATGACAGTGGTGCCAGGAGCACGTCCTTCTCTGCGTTTTTTAATTGTGGACGACCTCAATTCTACTAATCACACAGAGCAGCTTTCTGGCTTCCAGCATCTTTCTTGCAAAGCACTCCCACCACAGGACCTCACAGCACTGCGCATCACCCTCAGAGGGACAGGATTGCTTGTGCTGGTCCATGCAGAGACACGAGGTACCCCGGAGGCTGGGTGACAACTGGGGGCACATGGTGACGTGCTGCTGGGGCTGAGCACACAGTGGCACACGGGAAAGGGAGCGGCGGGAACTGTGCTCCAGCAGATCTCCCTCAAAGGGGCTCGGTATCTCTGGGCAAGTGGCTGGTTTTTCACTTTTTGACTTGTGAAAGGAGGAAATTAGACCATTTCTCCAGCTCTGTCCATCTCCTGTGCTCAGCCCCAAGCCTGGTGACCAACCTCCCATTCAAGGTCAGAAAGCTCGGGGAAGTCTGGATGCCAGCCACTCCCGTCCTCACATCCTAACTGATGTCCTACGAGTGCTTCCTATGAAGAAGCTGTAGTACAGACGGCAGGGAGCAAACGAAAATCATCCTAATGGTCCAGACGTGCCAGGAAAGAAGGTAGTCAGCAGGCCGCCACTGAAACCAGATGCCATCCTGCCCACGGCACCAGTGCTGCCTCAGACAGGGCTGGAGATGGGCCAGGGCATGGGAGCAGACAGCCTCCCTCACCTGCCTGAGCATCTGACTCTTCAAACCACTCTGAGTCCACCGACAGGATGCAGCAGCGTGGCCCTTCCTCCCAGCTTCCCCTCTGCCACCCTCTCCCTCTGCTCTATATCCTTTCTCCTTCAAATCCTGCCTGACAACTGGCTCCTTCAGGAATAACTCAGTTGAGGTCTGCTAAATTCTCATCTCCCCATCCTCATAAACACCTCTTCCTCCCAGCCGTGACTTGGTCACCCTTCCCCAGCCGGATGAGGTTCCACGTGTGAGTTGCTGTGTTCGTTGGCCACTAGGTGGGGGAATAAAAGGTTGGGTGTCTCCTGTTTCCTGAGAGTTACCTCCACCCTCAGCCACCATGATGTGAAGCTGGGCATGCTGGGTACAGGACTAGTCCCCGGTGGATGGTAATGCCCTCTCCACCCACTGTGAGCTGCGCTGGCCCGTCCAGGTAGGCTACTGCAAAACCTGCACAGCAATCTGAACGGGCGCTTGGTCAATGTGTCTACCGCTAGGGTCAAATGTCTGGATGAGGAGAAGGGCAAACTGGAGCAGCAGCTGGCAGCTTTACACAGTTTCTCCCAACCCAGCCCACAGTTCAGAAGAAGGCTAACCTATTCAGCTTGCAGCGCTGACTGCAATCTCTGATTCCCAAAAAACTTACACGCTTTTTAAAATTAGTGCCTCTTGGCTACTATCTTTAGGCTGAGCCATACGAAAGGAACTTCTATAGCTCAAAAGTGGCTACATGTTGGCAACTTCATATGCCTCAATCAAATAATTATTTGGGGATCCTGTTTCCCAGAAGATAGTAAACTCCCTGCAGGCCTGGACTTCTCTACCTCTAGCCAGTTCTTCTGGTTTGTGTTTCTGGCTTAGGATGCAGCAGACTCATGGCCCGGAAGGGGACTTAGTAAGCACTTCCTCAGCAAAGTTCCAAGCAGGTAGAGGTGGGGAACTTAGAAATGACCCTGCTCACAAACCTCAAGGGTGGCTGTCCAAAGCACAGTCTTTTTGATCTCCTTGCTTCTGGTCTTCCTGGGTAGAATCATACTTAACACTATGGTTTAAAAAACAAATTGGTTTGGGTATTGAGCGTTTTACCCTTTTATCTCCCACAGAGCAGGATCTTCCATCAGAGGTGACCATATGGGTAGAGCAGGTCTTGGTTACAGCAGACAGTGGGGGAAGCAGGCCCAGAGATCGTTCGTCCAGGGAGGGCCCGGATCTCCAGGGCTGACTCCCACTAGTGCCCTGCAGCCCTCTGGAACAAAAGCCTCCCTTGTCTGCCCTCTTTCCAACTTCCTGTTCCCACCATCAGGCTCCCTGGCAAGACAGAGGGGGCTGAGGAAGCGATTCACAGCCCTCTCCTGCTGGAGTCCCGAGTCAGGCAGGGCCTAGCCCCAGGGTTTGCAGGGAGGATGAAGAGGGATGAGCTGCCCTGGAAACCCAATCTCTCGCTCAAGCCAGGGCCCTTTGGGAGGAAGGGGTGACAGCCCTGTGATCTGGGTCACTGATCATGCAGCCAGGGGTACCTGGACAGCTGTACTTAGCCCAGGCATGAAGAGGCTCCCAGAGCACACAGCCAGGTTCCCTCACCTAATCAGAAAATTCAAAAGGGACACTCAGCCCTGGGGATTCCTCCAGCCACCCGCCGTGTAGGGGGTAACGCCCACCATCCTGCTCCCCACACACTGCCACGGCCTACTCATCATGCAGTGTGGTGGGAAGGGGACTTCCCCAGGGACACCCCGTCTCTGTGCTCCAAGGGGACTCTCGGCACCTGGGGCCTCAGGAAAGACGTTCCTGCTGGTCAGGGCTTGGGGAGATAGGTGAGAGGGCTCAGGAATCCTGGGGAGTCTTTCCTGCTCTATCTCTCAGTAGGTCAAAAACTTCAACCTGTAATGTTGAAAAAATGGTATAACAATAAGCAAATATAGATCTTCACTTAAGATTCACCAGCTGTTAACACTGCTCTTTTGGCATTTACACACACACACACACACACACACACACACACACACACACACACTTTCCTGAATCATCTGAAACTGATTTGATACATGTGGCCCCTAAAGACTTTTCTGTACTCCCAACCAGGCATGATGGCACATACCTGTAATCTCACCAATCTGGGAGGCTGAGGCAGGAGCAACACCAGTTTGAGCCCAGCTTGGGTAACTTAGTGAAATGCTGTCTCAAAATAAAAAACAGAACGAGCTGAGGATGTAGTTCAGGACAAAGGTCCTGGGTTTGATCCTCAGTACTGATGGAGAAGTAGAACGGTACCTTTGTACAGTCTAAAAATAAGGATATTACTCTATAAAACCACATTACTCTTATCACACCTAAAAACCTTTACAATAATTACATATCATCTAACACCTATATTAAAATTTTCCTGGGCAGGGATATAGTTCAGTGGTAGATACTTGGGACATGAGACCCTGGCTTCAATCTCCAAGACCCATAAAGAACACTAAATAAACTTTTCTCACTTGTCCTGAGCTGTCATTACAGTCTTCCTCCCTCAAGTACCAATTAAAGTGTTTATATCATATTTGGCTAGAACACTGAACGTCTCTTTGGTTTCTTTTTATCTGGACTGGTTTCTGCCTCCCACCTTTCCCCTGAAACACACAATTTTTGTTTTTTATGACTTTTGGAGTCTTACCTCTTATTTAGAATGGCACACATGCTAAATTTCTCTTTTGTGTCTTTGAATTAGAAGGACAAACATTTCTCAGGAGAGCCCAGAGAGTGAGGCTGAACTTCTTGCTGCGGAGATAAGGAGGGTCTAAGCTTGGGTGGTCCCACTGCTGCCGATGTCTGGTTAGCACTTGGTTAAATGGCACGTACTAGATCTCCCCACTGCAAAGAGAAACCTTTCCTACCTGAGGAGTAACCTGTGAGCTGATCCATGGTGCTATGACTGAATATTGGTCTCCCTTCCAAAATACATTCTTAGGAGTCTAAATCCCCAAAGTAAGTAAGGGTTATTAGGAGGCAGGTCCCCTGGGAGTGTTGAGAGGTTACAATGCTGGGTCCTTATTAGCATCCTCGTGAGACACAAGAGCAATGATCTGTTTCTTTCTGTCTTTCTCTCCGGCTGCCATGTGAGGGTACCAGGAGAAAACAAACGGGCAAACAGCCTTCACCAGACACCAGATCCACTGGTATCTTGATTTTGGACTTTTAGCCTCCAGAACTGTGAACAAGAAATTTCTACTGTTTAAGCCAGCCAGTCTATGATGTGTGTCACACCAGCTTTCACCCCACAGTCTCATCATCCATTTCTGTGAGCTTCGCTTGAATTGACTATTACAAGGAGACAGTAAAATGGTTAGTTCAAGGTTCTGCCAGGGGCTAGAACAATGCAGAGATGCAGACCCGGAGGTACAGTTTCAGTTAGAAAGAATAAATCTCTGTGATCTACTGCAGAGCATGGTGACTAGTTAATAGTGTAATGTGTATTTCAAAACTGCTAAGAGAGCAGATTTATTTATTTATTTGTTTATCTATTTATTTATTTATTGTCTTTTTGAGACAGGTTCTCACTATGCAGTTCAGACTGGCCTTGAATTCATTTTATAGCTCAGGTTAGCCTCAAACTCACAGTGATCCTCCTGCCTCAGCCTTCCAAGTGCTGGGATTACAGGCATGTGCTACCACGCTTAAGAGTGCAGATTTTAAATGTTCACACCACATACAAAAAAATAAAAATAAACACATGATGGAAATGTGCATTATTTTGACTTAGTTATTCTATAATATATACATAAAACATATAGAATGTTCATAAACATAAACTACTTGTCAATTAACTTTCTAATTTTTTAAAAGTTCTATTATTACTTCTACATTTGATTGGTTGATATTTCTTTTAAGTTTTTCCTCCTTGCTCCTCCTTGGCCTCTGTTGTCAGCCTGTACTCAGGGAATTTCTATGTCTGTCTGTCTGTCTGTCTGCCTCTGTCTCTCTGTCTCTCTCTGTGGTAGAGTTGAATCCAAGGCCTATACGCCGAGCCACACCCTCCGCCTTTTAATTTTTTTCTTTTGGGATAGGATCTCTGAAACTTGCTAAGTTGCCCAGATGGACGCGAATGTGTCATCCTCCAGCCTAAGGCTCCTGCACAGCTGGGCTTATGGGCTATTACCTTTGTTGATGCTCTCAGGTGTCCCACATTTGCCCGGTAGGGGCCCTTTTCAGCCTGCCCTGTGCCCTTTGACAGGAACACACTGCAGCCTTCGTGACAACATGACTTGCTTGTACTTTTCCAGTCTCAGATGGGGAATCAGCCATTTTCCAAGAAAAACTGGTTGCTTTTAGAGACAAGAGGTAATTGGAAACAAAATTCCAGGTACTAGGTATAGTACTGCTTCTAGATCCTTTCTGTGGACAGATCTACGGAGATACACAGAGAACTAATGGTTGCTTCCTCCTCTACTCCATCTTCTCTTCTCCTACAGCAAGATCTTGACTTCAAAAAATATACCTTGCAATGTGGTTACTGCTTTGACTCAGCCTACAATAGCAACACACAGCTTCAATTTGTGACACCAATACTTCATCCACTAACATACTTAAAAAGTAAAGTTCTTTGCAGACTTTTTTACATCCTCAGACTATGTATTCCATTAAGAATATAGACTCTGGTTGAGTGTGGCACTGCATGCCTTTAATCCCACCACTTGGGAGACTGAGGCAGGCAGACTGCTACAAGTTCAGGTCCAGCCTGGGTTACAAAGTGAGTTCAAGGCTGGTCTGAACTACATGGCAAGACTCTGTCTCAAAACAACAAAAAAGAATATAGACTCGGAAAACCAGGTTTGTGGTGCACACTTTTAATCCCAGCACTTTGCGATACAGGCACATACCAAGTTCGAGCTTAGCTAGGACAACTTAAGAGAGATCCCATTCAAACAACAAACCAAAAAGGGTGGGGATGTAGCTCAGTGGCAGAGTATGTGCCCAGTATGCATGAGCTTCTGGGTTCAATCCTCAGCACTGCAAAAAAAATTTAAATTAAAAAAAAGAATATATACTCAGTATTATGATTAAAAATTACTTGAATTCTTTCCTTTGCAATCAAATTGCTATTCAGTAAGTCACTGCTTCTGTTACAGTCAGCTTTAGGTTCGGTTTTTCTTTCTCTTGAATTTAACTTTTGAACCATGTAAATATTTTAATCAAAACTTTCTGAAAAAGCATAACCAAAAACTATTCATTCTTATCCTTCTCCACTCTGCTCTGATCTACCCTCTATGGGAAACCATTTTAATTGATTTCTAGTTTCTCTTTCCCATTTATGTCTCTCTATCTGTAAAACCTCTTATTTCCCGTCTCTTAGCCCAAAGGTGCCATACTATACACACTCTCCTGCCTCTAGCTCTTCTCACTGAATAACACATCCTAGAAGTCATAAAAGTTTATGGGCCTCCTCTTACTTTCTTGGCTGTACAGTACTCCACTTAGCAAATATATCATTGTTCATACAACCAGGCTCTTAAAGATGGGCATTTGGATAGTTTCCAGTGATTTCCTATTACAAATCTGCCTTTAAAAACCATTTTATGGAAGCCCCAAGGGTGGCGGCACGGGCCTGTGATCCCAGTACTTGGGAGGCTGGGGCAAAAGGACTGCTGAGTCCGAGGCCAGCCTGGGTTACACAGTGAGCTCAAGACCAGCCTGGGCTACATAATGAGACCCTGTCTCAAAAAACTAATTGTCTTATGGAGCCAGACAGGGTGTCACTTACAAGGAACCCCAGCACTTGGGAGGTTGAGGCAGGAGGTATGCAAGTTTAAGGCCAGCCTGGGTTACATGGAGAGTTCAAGGCTGCCATGACTATGGCAGGAGACAATGTCTCAAAACATCAAAAAAAAAAAAAAAAAAAAAAGAATCATTTTATGTGTATGTCTTTCCCTATGTGAGAATATGTATGTTTGGGACAAATTTCAAGAAGTAAGAGTTCTGGGTGAACATGCACACAGTGTGCTAATATTGCATATGGGGGTGTACTGGCTTGTACCCTGGAACAGATTTTGCAAATTAGATAACCTTGCTGTGAGGTGTCCTGGGCTGAGCTCCCTTGAACGTAGCTGAGACCTTAACTTCACTAGCAGTAAACATGCAACTCAAAGCTGGTGTGGTGGCACACAACTCTGTAAAAGCAGCATTCAGGAGGCTGGGCAGAAGGATTCCAAATTCAAGGCCATGCTGGGCTACATAGTGAGACTCTCAAAAACTAAATTAAGAGAGAGAGGAAAAAAATCCTACCCCAAAGCCCCTCTGCCCTCCCTAGGTGGTAGCATGAGGGAAATGGGAAAGAGATCCGAGCCCACTCTCTGACTCCCTGAATTGGGTGTGAGACGTGGGAAGCCAAAGCAGAGAAGGTGGGGCTGAGAACAAGGGGAGCTGGAGTGAGCAGAGCCCCGAAGCCAGCCTCCTCTCTCCACCCTCGCTCACAGGATGCTCTCCACCCTCTCCAGGGCTCCTCCTCTCTAGGAGCCCGGGGCCCAGCTGTAACTAGGTCCTGCCTGGTTTTCCTCCGCAAACCCAAGTTCGGGTGGGCTGAACACAGCACCGGCTTCAAGTGGAGGCAGAAGCAGATTCCTGTGTCTGTATCAACATCTGTAGAGGAGGTAAGTCAGTGGAGCAGACATGGTTCACACAAGGGAAAGAGGAAAGGAGACAAAGAGGTGCGGGAGAGCGAGCAGAGAACAAAACATTCCACAGGGCCCCTGTGGACTCCAGCCCCAGGGCCGGCTGGATGCCTGCGACCCACAGAAAAGGGGAAATGATACAGCCATCCTGGAAAACTGTATGGAGGTTCCTCAAAAAAATCAAAAAGGGGCTGGGGTGTAGCTCAGCGGTAGTGCTTGCTTGGCATGCACGAGGCCCTCAGTCCCACCCCCCCCACACACACAAACAGAAATACCGTATCATTCTGCAATCCCACTGTTAGGTACACATTCAAAGGAAATATAAAGTCAGTATGTTTAAGAAGGGCTCCCATGTTTACTGCAGCACTATTAATGACAGCCAAAAAAACAGAAACCACCTAAGTGTTCACCAACTGATGAATGCATAAAAAAAAAGTAGTGTACATACACAATGGAATAGTAGCCAGCTGTAAAAAAGAAAGAAATCCTGTCACTTGGGGCACAGGGATGGAACCAGATGTCATTATGTTAATTTAGATAACCAGGCACAGAAAGACAAGTACCACAGGACCTAACCCTACATGGAATCTGAGAAAGTTAATCATACGCATTGAGAGCAGAATAGTAGTTACTGGCAAGAGGCCGGTGAGAGTGGGAGGGATGGAGAAAGACTGACCGATGATGAGTACATTACAATTAGACAAGAGAAGTAAGTTTCAGTGTGCGATTGGACAGTAGGGCTGCTACAGGTAATGCAATGCTCTGAATATTTAAAAGAAGTTACAAGAAAGGATTTAGAATGTTTTCACCTCAAAGGAATGACACACGTTTGAGAAGACAGGTATGTTTACCCTGATTTGAATATTGCACAACTATACATACACACATCAAAACACACATGTGCCTATGTGTGCATTTTTGTGTCAATTTTTAAAATATGTAAAAGTTTAAAATATAGTGTATAAAAAAAGTATTGAAAAAGAAATGGGGAACTGAGTGGAGAAAAGCTGTCCCTCTAGTTAGACTGGGCCCTGCAAACAAAGCCCCTGGGAGCAGGATCTGGGTAGGGGACCCCCCCAAGCTCGGACCCCCCAGAGAGCCCCCACGTGAGAGGCAGCCTGAGGGAACAGAGGCAGTGGGATTGCTCTGCAAGGTTAAATGCGCTTTCTCTGGGACCTGGAAAGAACACATTCCCCGTCTCCCTCCAAAGCTACATGGGACTGGAATATTCTACCTGGGATGGGCAGGGCTGACCATCATTGGAGTTGCTGGGTCCAAGGTCAAGAGCACTGAGAGAAAAGAGGTTCCCATGAAGGTCACTGGAAGAAGCAGCTAACTTTGCTAGTTTTGGGGTGAAGGGAGGCCTGACTTGCTAACAGGTATCAACTGGGGCACAGCTGCCCTGAGCACCCCGTTCCCTTTTTCTCAGGACCTTCCAGGGAGTAAGGCTTCCCAATACCCTTGTCCAGTGGCCTTTGTCTGCCACAACCCACCTTGCTTCTTCCTGCACCCACACTCTGGGCAAATGCTATCTGTGCCACTTCTACGTGGGCCCTCCCATTTTGACTTTCATCTGACATCAGAGACTGCAGCAATCAGACAAATGTGACTCAACCCCTCCCTTACAGCACGGTCTTGAGGAGTAGGCTTCCCATTTCACAGAGGTGAAATGGAGACCAGAAGACAAGCTAAAACCCCTTCCTGTCCCCCTCAACGAGGCTGATAGCTCGGCTCCTCCAAACTGCCCCTTCCTCTACAACAGGCTCTGACCTAGTGCCTTTAACGCCGCCGTGCTGGACACCAGGAGTGCTGTGCTCCTTCAGCTTGACCTTGATCCAGGGACACGGAGGTGGCAGAGGTAATGAGAGGAGACTGAGGTTTGGCAGGGCCAGAGGCAAGAAGCCTCGATTGCCCAGCGCGAAGTGCTTTCTCTACGGAGCACTCAGACTAAGGCAGGGCGCGGAGGGTGGAGCAGAGCAGTGGGAGAGGCTGACAATGGGTGGGGCCGCAGGGCCGCGAGAGCAGCGGGGCCGCCGGTTTGCGGCAACAGCCATCCTGCCCTGTAGGACTGGAGCCTCGGCCAGCAGATTCTTCTGCTGCCCAAGGCCCAGGGCTCCCAGCCATGGGGCAGGGGTCCCTCTCCCCATGAGCCCTCCCCAGAGTGGCTCAGAATCCACCCACCCCGAGTCAGGGTACTGGACACAGGAAGGCTGGCTGCAGGAATGGTGGTACTGTGGGTGCCCAGGAAGGGGGCGGTGTACAGGGTGGAGGGTGGAGTTCTGTGATTTCAGGGTTGTACCTCTGTAAGATGGTGGCAAGGGGGATTGGGGCTCCCCAGGAGGAGCAAAGAAAAGCATTTTCCCCTTCTCCCTATAAAACAACAGCACAGATCCTGTCGGACCTTGTCCACTTAGGTAAGGCCACATTCCCTTCTGGGTTGGAACATAGGTAGGGGAGAGCTGTCTGGTGTGGGGGTGTAGCCAGGCCAATCACTCGCTACCTCAAAATGAAAAGTGGTTCCTGTTGCTTCCCGGGCTCCTTTTTAAGCTCTCCCTCAAATCTGCGCTCTTCTCCTGGTTCTCAGCCAGACCTTTCCCTTTCCTCCGAGCAAACCAGCTGGGCTCATCCCCAGCCTCACTCCTACAGATCTGTCTGCTCTGGGTCTAGGACCCATCTCCCCGGTCACCTTTTCCAAGCTGCCACCACCTCCGGGCAAGGCGGGCAACCCAGCTCACCAGCCACCCAGCCCAAGGGTCGCTTCTCCTGCCCCCGTCCCCACCCAATCCATCCTCACCCTGGCCCCCTCTATGGCCTGTCCCAGTCAGGAATGACCATGTCTCCTCCCTTCCTTCCAAGTAGAAGGATCTGTGGCTGTGGGGGCTGCAGGATGGGCCTCCAAATAGGGAGACCCAGGAGTTGGGGTACCCGGGGGTGGGGCGGGCTCGGGATGGAGGGGAGGTTCTGAAGACTCCAGCCAGGTACCCCAACCGGAGGACGAGGTGGAGGAGGAGGTGGCTCGATAGAATGGGATTTCGTTCACCCTCCTTCCCCATCCCCCTCTCTTCTCCCCGCAGCAGCCGCCGAGTGCCCGCGGATTTCTTCATCTGACATTTCCCTCCCCGCGCAGGCCAGCAGGCGCCCGCATCACATCTGCGAGTTACAGTAAGTCCGGCAGGAACGCCTTGGAGGGAGGCGCCTCCCACTCCTCTCCCAGGAAGCGGCCGGCCTCTCCCGCGCCCCTAGCCCCCGGCTGGAAAAAGGTAGCGAGCCCCCTCGGCGAGGTAGGAGAGCAGGAGGCCGGACTCGCCTCGGGGAAGTATGCCAGCCGGTCCGCCTCTAAGAGCGAGCCAAGGGTGATAGGGAGCCAAGGAGGGAGCGCGGGAGGCAGGAGGACAATCCCGGCCTCGACCTCCGGCTCCTCCGCAAGACCCCCAAAGATCCTCTCTCAGGGATGCTCCGGCCCTACAGTCTCCAGCTTGGACCTGAAAACTTTTCAACTTCGCCCCTTCCCCCTTCCTCCCCTCCGGGACCAGAGCGGCTGGGGCGGTGCCCTCGAAGACACTCGTACAGTTGGTTCTGGACGCTTACACACGCTCAGACAACAGCAGTGCGAGGGAACTCCCAGCTTTTTCCACAGCTAATTATAGACGTGAAAGTCTAAGGATGTTTTGCAAGCGGCAGAGAGAAACTGCTGAGGTTTCTCTGCAATGCCAGAGAAATTTAATTTGTGACTCTCGACCCCACCCCCAGCCGACCCCGACCCAACCCCCCAGGCCCGGCAGCCCTCCTTCCAGTCCAGGCTTTCTTACTTGGACACCCCCATACCCGGTCTCTCTCTGCTCAGGCTTTCGAGAAAGGGAACAGACGCGGAAAATATTTTTGCAACAGTTTTCCATTCTGCGTCTCTTTCCCAAGCCTAGGGGGAGGGCGGGAACCGATAGGAGGAGGAATAAATGCTTTTTTCAATAGCTGAATTTGGGCGTTAAAAGGGCAGTCCCCCCAATTTCCTTGTACCACCTTCCGGCCCAGGAATGACCAGAACCAGGAAAAGAAAAGAAAAAGCACTTGTTTGATTACGCGGCTCTTCAGCACTGAAGATAGGAAAGAAAGCCTGCGACACATCTACGCACACACAAACACACAAGGTCCTCCGTACCCAGCTGCAAGGAAAACGCCCAGAAGGGGCAATTCGGGGAGTTTTAGAAAAGCACAGAGAGGAAAGAAAGAAACAAAGTTTGCATCTCGCGCGTCGACTCGCTCCCTGCAAGCCTACCTGTGCTTCTAGCAGAGCTCCGGGTTTCCACCGGCGGGACGGTCCCTCAGAGTCCCCATGGACTGGGCGGTGGGGCGAGCACCTCGCCTCCCCGAGCAGCACCCGGGCTGGGGCTGCGGGCGGGCGCGCTCCCGGGGCCGCTGCGGGGCGTGGGCCGCGTCTCCTCCTCTCCCTTTCAATGAGCTGGATCTGCCCGGACGGAGACGGGAGCGGGAAGCTGGTCCGGGGTCCTTAATCCCGCTCGCTTTCTCCGGAGAGATGGCTCCCCGGGAAGTTCGCGCCCCCTCCCCACCCCCAGCCCTGTTTGATCTCAACGGCAGAGCTTTCTTAAGAAAATGCTTGTCATGGCAACAGCTCCAGCCAACTCCGGCCAGACTGGGGCTCCCCAGCTCTCCCCAGCGGTGCGGGAGGAGAAAGGGGAGGAGCCAGGCCGTGCGGGGGTGGGGCTTGGCGTCCGGCCAGATCATTACTCTAGTGTTAAGGTGGCCCAGCTCCTCCGCGCTGCGGCTGCTTCCTGGTGTGTCTTAAGGGGGAATAGCAGGAGGAAGGGGAGGAATCCTCTGCAATTTTGGGTTTCCTCCTGCGCTTGCTATCATTGGAAAGGAAAGAAGAGAAGGGGTGTGTGCTGGGGAGTGGGGGGAGGTGGGGAGTGGATGTGGGTGGCGGTATTCAACCGTTGGTGCGTGGTATGGAAATAAAGGAAGCGCTTGCAGGCTCTTGGCTTCCTGCTTCTCCATCTCCTACAGGCCTCTCAACCTATTACACCGGAACCCAGAAACCCCAAGGTGTCTTTGGACCCTGAACCACCCTGTGCAACCCGCCTCCCCCCGTCTCGGTAAGAGGCTTTTGGAAGACCAGATTGTTTTGGAGGTTCACACACCTAAGCCTCCTCTCCTGCATTTCAAACACAGGTCACAGTTTGCTCCCTCCTGTCCCTGGACCCCCAGAGCACATCCACAGTGTACTGAATGGCTGCTTGCTGGGGGCAGGGGGAGCTATCAAGAAAACCTTTGCAGCCGCAGCGTTGTTTCTAATCCTCGTGGCAGTCGGAAACCCTTGGCATTGTGACCCTCATTTTATAGTTGAGGAAACTGAGGGTTGAGCGGCTCATCCAAGGATACACACGTGGTTAAAGACAGAGCCAGGATTCAAGGCCAAGTCAGACTGACTCCAGAGCCCATGTACCTTTCTACCCTGTGGCATAGCCATCACACTGTGGCACAGTTTTCCATTTTAATGTGTGCACACTCAGCCCTGGATGCACACTTGCACACAGCCTATAAGCTGTTAATCACACCCCCACACCTCCACACCCACCAGAGCATTGTGCAACAGTACCTCCCATACATTTTGCATAGAATCCTATGGCTTTCAAGCACAAACATGCACCATCAGCCAGAGCACACAACAGGTCTTCACTGACTGCTCCATTCCCACACCTACATCAGCAAACACACTCACACTCATGTCCAAGGCAGCTGACGTAATCTCACAGGTCATAGTTGTAAACTGCACTGTGAGGAAGGTGACTGCCTTCTCTTCCCAATGTTTCTAATAGGGCACTGGGGCCTCTTCGATCTTATGGTCCTACCTCAATCCCTCCTACCACACGTGTCTGCTCCGCTGCCCTGTGGTGCCAGATGCAAAGCCCTGTGTGCTCCAAGAGCAACAGAGCTATGAGTGAAGCCCAGGACCCTACTCAAGCGCCTGTCATCTGGAGCCTTTCTTTCCTCTTCATTTTCCTATACTACTGTTTCTCAGTAACTCAACCCACATCCCATTTCTGAGTGAGGGAAAGTTAAAAAGTAAAGAAACCCTTTTGGACTGGTTGGGCTCTGCTTAGCACTCAGAGCTCCTCTTGTGGCATTTAGGATTGGCCAAACCATCTATCTTGAGAATCAGATCCAAAATCAGCTGCCCCTCTTATGTCCTGGCCTGTGCTGCTGCCTCCTGTCCCTAGCTCAGCCCAGCTGAAGGCAGGTTACAGGGATGAGGGGAAATTTTAGAATCACCCTCTATAAAAACTATACACAAATTTTTCTCACACAGTCTTTTCTTCCTAGAGTCAGAGGTCTCACCCTCAAGCAGCAAGGAGACACAGAAAGGGACACTTATTCCCATTTGCTCCCCACCCCTGCCACTCCTTGCATCCCTCTTTTTTTTGCGGGGGGAGGGGTAGACAGCATCTCATGCAGCTCAGGCTGGTTTTGAACTCAGTACGTAGCCCTGGCTAGCCCTGAACTCACAGTGATCCTCCTGCCTCAGCCTCCAAAGTGCTGAGATTACAGGTATGTGCCACCTGCCCGGTTCCTCTGGTCCTTTTCCTTAAGGCATTTCATTGGGAGATGCAGATGGCACTTGTTAAATTTTGACAAGTCCTCCAAACTGTCAACCTCAGGAGCCCAAATCAATTGTTGAGGGAGACATGGGAAAGGAAAGGAGAGGAGTCAGTTGAACAGAGCTTCAGCCTGTCTTTTCCTGAACAGGCTTGTGAGGCTTTCTGTGGGATTGCACTTGACATTCTAGTGCCCAGTGAGTGTCAGTTGCATCTTTATCATGAGAAGCTGTCTCTGAACGGTTCCTTAAATGTATAAAGTATATTTCACACTTGTCTGCAGGGCTATGTTGGAGGAGTTGGCTAACTGTTCGGCAAACTTGTCTTGGAAGAGTAACAGTTTAAGCCAGATGTGTGATCCTATTAAAGGAGAAGTCTGCTTTGGCTGCTTGGCCAAAGGGAAATAATGCCTGTTAAGAGTTGGTTAGTATCTGAAAGGCAATAGCCTCTCCTTGAACTCCCTGGGCTTCAGAGCGATAGAGTCTGCAGAGAGGCATTGTGGATAAAGGCTCTGAGAGCTGTCCCACCTCTGGCTGGCTGGGACAGGGAGGCACAGCCGGATTAGGACTTCTGTGGTGTCTGTGGGTCTTCACTTCTCTCAGTGCAGAGCTCCCCACTGGCTACAGACTGACAGAGAATCCCCTGCCCACTCCACTCCCAGCCCTGTAGACAGGAGAGAGGGGTGGGAGAGGTGGCCCAAGGTGACCCCAGAGGGGACCATCGCCAGCCACGGCAGCCTGTCTTTTCCAGAAACCTTCACCCGCAGTGCCTTGTTTCTCCTCACAGCAGTGTGGAGGTCTGGAGTGGGTAAAAATAAAACTACCCATAAAAATAACCACTGGATGTGGGAAAGTGGAGTTGCCCCTCTGGGGCAAGAGGGAGGGCACTGTCGCTTGGAAATTCGTAGTCATGCTGTTCTCATCCAGCTAGAGAGAATGCAGGCCTCCCTACCCTGCCTCTGAGCGTGCCACCTCAGGCTTCCAGGCCCCGCCTCAGTTCTCTGCTCTGCCCTTGAACCTGGAAGCACTCTCTGGATTTGAATATCTACCGCTTTGCTTTGTCTAGAATGGCAACCATCCTCCCTGTGCCCAGGCCCAGGGCTTCTTTATTGTTTGTTTGTTTTTTGAGACAGGGTCTCACTAAGTAGTTCAAGCTGGCCTTGAACTTCCTATGGAGCTCAGGCTGGCCTTGCAGTTGTCCTCCTGCCTCAGCCTCCCAAGTGCTGGGATTGCAGGTGTGTGCCACTATGCTTGGTTAGGGCCTCTTTAAAATGCCTTTCTCTTCTCTGGTAAGATGGGAACTATCATTTTATTAGAGGTCCCACCCCCATCTGACTCATGCCAAGCCAATTACATCCTTTCCTGGGATTTTTAAGCTTACGATCAAAGGGTGAACAAGGTTCAGCTTTGGCAGTGAATTAGAGCATATGGAAGAAGGTGGCCAATTAGAAAGCGTAAAGGTCACACACAAAGAGAGGCAGAGAAGAAAGCTGAGAGGAGGTGCTGGCAACGTTCGGGGAGGGAGTACCTCCTGTGCCCTGCTGCCTGGGCTCTCCTTCAGGTGAGTCACAGGACTCAGACATACATACTCTAGATAAAACTGGATGTTTTGGTCACTTGTACTAAGTAATATAGAAATTTAATGGAGAAAGTAATATACAAACCATTTGAGCTGCTACCTCCATTTAGATGCACTCATTCCAGGGCATTTATTCATTCAATAAGTATTACTGAGTTATCTGTTATTCAGTTCACTATATATTTATTGAATACTTACTGTTTCAGCATTTTCTGGGCCCAGATGAGGTACATAGAGATATCAAGCTTATAGTTAGGGTGGGGAAGATGTGTTCTAGCATGAATAGTTGTAATAGAAGTTGTTATAGTTTAAAAACATATTTATTGAGGCTAATGGTGCAGCTCAGTGGCAGAGCACTTGCCTAACATGTATATGGCCCTGGATTGGATTGCCGTCACTGCAAAAAAATGAAAAGTTTCTAAAAAAGTAAGGCCAGGTCTTATAGCACTTGTCTATAATACTGGCACTCTGGGGGGGTTGAGGCAGGAGAATCTTGAGTTTGAGCCCAGCATAGGCTACTTAGTGACTAGCCAAGACCTTGTCTCAAAATAAAAAATAAAAAAAGTCCTGGGGAGATAGCTCCATGCAAAAGCTCTGGGTTCAAGCCTCAGTACTCATAAATAAACAAAAACAAACCTATGTATGCAGTGCCTACTATATTAAAAGATGGAACATGAAAATACTTCTGTGCAAAGTCCAGGGAGTGATTGCTTTTTATGAGCACATTAGAAGACTCTGGGAAAGGGATTGTATTTGGGAATATTTGGAAAATCCTTGAAAAGGAGATTGAAACTGTTTTGGAGAGAGACGTGAAGCAGCTTGAGACAGGATAGTCACATAAGCCAAGGTCCTGAGGTAGAAAGAATACAGAAGCCAGTGTTATGGTTTGGGTCTGGCCTACTTGGTGGTCTCATCAAGTCAGTGTCTCCCCTACATTCTCAGGCAGCAATGTTCAGGGTAGAATCAGAACCCTAGAGAGGCTGAGAGCGTTAGCCAGGCATCGGGTAATGCTGTGCAGTTTCACAGAACACAGTTATGTATGAGATACAGCTCAGTGGTAAAGCGCTTGCCGACCATGTACGGTACCAAGAACAACAACCAGCCAAACAAAAACCAAGTAGGCAAGTAGGGAGGACTCTGCTTCTGCTCATGAAGAATAGTGACTTTACCTGGGAGGGTCCAGGCAGGACAAGGACGGGTGGTTCTGAGAGATGAGTAAAGGCAAAGGCAGCAGTAAGCAGGCCACTCTGAAGTCCTGCTGGGTGCTCCACGGGAGGTCTGGCTTCCAGGCACCACTTGCAGAGTGTGTGTGGTCATCTGCACTTGACAAGCAACCATTTCATTTTTCCCACTTCCCAGGATTCCTGTGGAGAGAACCAGAATGGACAACTTTTACTAAGACTATTAGAAAGCGTGTCTGATTGCTCCTCAGCCCTTTGGCTAAGCTCAAGTGTAGAAAGTATGTCTGCATCTCTGAGGGTGGCGTGCAGAAATAAATCCAAGGGTGATTTCTTTGCTGGCTTGAGGAGCTGGTCTCAGAGGACGACCCAGTCACAGACCTCACAGAGAACTCTGTGGCTCAATTTTGCTGGTTGGCTTTCTTATTTTTTGTTGCACTGCTAGTTTCTTGCCCCGATTCTGGCAATCATGAGGTTTAGTGGGCGCTGCCAAGAGTTTTACTTTGAGATCTCAGAGCCATGTCCTTTTAGAGGAGGGTTTGGGAGAAGGTCGAGCTGGGCAGTGGGAGTCGTTTTTCTCAAGAAAACCTTGCCTGCTGTGCTGTGTGTTCCCAGACCGAAGGGATTGTCCCATCCTCATCCTGTGAGCCCAATGACAGGCACATCCAAGACATCTCATGCATCCTGGGAAACGAAGAAGGGTGGACTTCCATGTGGGAAAACCTGAAATAGAGGCTGTGGGGGCCCAAAGTAGTTTTTTGAGTCAGGGCCTTTGGTAATATGCAGAATCAGTTTGATTTACTCAGGAGTATGTTTTGCTATTCAGATTTCACTCTGAATGGTTTTGGAAGCTGCAGTACTTTAGTTTTACATTCACTTTGGACTTGTTAACTAGGCTATTGTTTTGTTTTATGTGTGTGTGTATGTTTAACTCAAGTTTGGTTCATGATTTGTTTTTCTAACAAAATACTTGTCTCTCATTTGTTTCAGGGTACAGCAAACTAGTGCCATTTAAAAATAGTCTTTGGTTACTGGCTGTGCTCAGTAGAGCTGAGGAAGTGAGTGTGGAGGGAAGGGAACAAGTGATGATTTTAAATTTAATTTAATTTTTAATCCTAATTAGAGTGTCAGCAATGTCCTAAGTGCTCATTAAGTTTCAAACAAAGATCAAAGGAAACCCGAGAAAGGATCCTTCCTGGCTGCTATGCCTGTCCCATCTCGCCCCTGTCCCAGAGCCTTTAAAACCTCTCCTGTGTTTGCACACTACTTTGCACTAACAAAGTGCTTCTTTACTTACTGTTGAGTGTGATCCTTGCAGTACTGTAGTGCTATATGGTAGGAAGAATAAGGAATGAATTACATTTTGTGATTGGGGAAACTGAGACTCAGAGAATTTGACTAAGTAGTTTAGTATCACCGGGCGAGTGGCAAGCCTTCTAACTGCTGGCCTGAGGCACTTCCCATCCCCCCAAGCCAAGAGCTTACTTGCCTTCTGCCCTGCAAACCTGTTCTTCAGGCCACAGGATCCACAGACTTAAGGAGGAGTGGGGAGACCAGAGTCCTGGGGCAAGCAGCCCTGGCTGCGAGGGGCGAGGGGCGGGAGGGGAGGTAGCCTGTGGTGGCAGAGCAACCTGTGTGCATTCCAGGAACGGAATTCCAGCCTCTCTGGTTCTTAAACTGGCACTGGAGCCTGCATGTTAGAAATTCCCCTTCCTTTCCCTTCCCACCTGGAGGAGACACAGGTGTCAGGCCCACCTCCCAAAATACTAGGGTACAAGTTCCTGTGTCGGGGAGTCTCAGACTGTTTAGTCCTTCCCATTATTTAAGCAACTCACATTTATTCAGCCCTACTGTGTGCCAAACAAAGGAACAAACCACTTTATGTGCATCGTCTTGTTTCGCTTTTGCAATCCTAAGAAGCAGGTGTCATGAGGTTAATTCCACAGGAAATGAAACTCAGAGAGAGCTAATAGCCAGGAGGACACAGTGCTGGGCCAGACCAAATGGGTCTGACAGAGGCAGTGCCCTCCCTCTGCTGTAGACCGGAGGACAGAGGAGCATATGAGAAAGGGCAAGGTCCAGTCCCAAACCAGCGGGGAAAGGGGGACTTCTTTTTTTTTAATTGGGGATTGAATCTAAGGGCTTCACACTGAGCTCCATCTCCAGCTCTTTTTTTAAACATTTTTTCCATTTCATTTTGAGATAGCATCTTGCTAAATTGCCCAGGCTGGACTGGAACTTGTGACCCTTTTTTGCCCTAGGCTCCTAGAGCACTAGGATTATAGGCACGTGCCACTGTGCTCAGCAAAGAGAGACATCAGATATGGGTGTGTGTCCATCTTGGTTTCACAGCTTCCAGGAGGCAGAAACTGAGGTTGGAGAAAATTCCTGCGCCAGCTGCAAAGGCTCTGTCAAGGGAAGAGGAGGAGAGAGGATAGCTATTCTCCCTGTCTTCCTGGTTAACCCGGGAAGGCATGAGCCAGCTAGTAGGGCAGGCTCAAAAGTAAATGGAACGGTCATGTCTTCATCCAGGTAAGTTGCTGTAACAAATTATCTAAGCCCAGGAAATTTATAGGCAGAGCTTTGCTTCTCACAGAACTGGAGGCCAGGAAGCCCAAGATCACTAAACTGCTAAGAAGAGATACAAGAATGATCTAAACCAAGAAGTGACGAGAAGTCCAGTGTTAGGGGCCGGAAGACATGGTATCTGACGGGAGCTGGCTCTGCTTCTTCGATGGCACCTTGTGGCCGTGTCCTCACACACCAGGAGGGACAAATACACCCTACCTTTGGAGGAGCCCAGGCCCTTGCACACTGAGGGCTCCACCTCTGATCTGCACCCTCAGCCTGAGCTTCCTTTTACCGGGCACGCCACGCCCCCACCCCCCCTCAAGGTCCCATGTCTTGATCTGGTTGCATTGGGATCAAGTCAACATGTGAGTTTTGGGAAGACATGAGCAGCAAACCATCAAAGTTGGGATGGGTGAATGCTTCAAAGAGAGCGCCGAATCCTAACCACTAGACCACCAGGGAAGTTGAATGCTTCAAAGAAAACAGCCTCCCTAGACCCAGCACCTGTCTGCTCCCATCTGCCACAACTCCTCTGGGCGTCGTCTGACCTCTGAGGAAGGAGGCACTCTGTGCTCCTGGGGAGAAACTCCGACAGCACCCTGCCTCCCAATGGCGCTGAATGTGGCTGAACACACAGAGGCACCTGAGTGGAGGCTCCGCGGCTTCCTTGGTCTCTGTTATGTTAGAGCAGACATGATCTTTACAGGGGGACACACAGTTCTTTTTCTTACAGATTCTGACACAGCAGCCACCAGAAGGGAACACAAACTGAGACACATGACACTTGAAGACCTTTCCTGGGTCTTCCCCAGCGCTTCAGGCTCTGAGGCCAGAATTCCGCCTTGAGGGCACCTTCATCTGTTAGAAGTGAAAGTGGGGGTGAGAGAGAAGGCTCCCACCAGAGCCAGGGAGGTGAGGGCCTATTGCTTAGGTGAGTTCCTGCCTCTCTTCATCTGCCTTCTTGGTTTCTTCAGGGGTTTGGTAGTTGGAGATGGGAGACAGTGTGTAGGCAGGAGAAGCCTATTTATGTCTGTGGAAGGTGTTTGCGGAAAAGGCCAAGGTCACTGAGATCTGTTAGAAATCTTGTATTAGTTAGTTTTGCATAACAGTGACAAAATACCAGGAAAAAGAACTCAGAGGAGGGAAGATTTACTTTGGACTCGTGGTTTCAGTTCATGGTCACTTGGCTGTGTTGTTTCTGGCCCTGGGGCCAGATAGGAGCACCTTGGAGGAAGGGTTTGGCCAGAAGGTGCTTACCTCAGGGTAGGCAGGAAGCAGAGGGAGGGAGAGGGAGAGGAGGAGAAGGAGAGAGGGAGACAGACAGACAGACAGACAGAGACAGACATAGCCTGTGCCGGCAAGATTTCTTGTCTTTTGCTTTTTTCCAGCCAGGCCCTCTTCCTATTAGATGGTGCCACCCACATTCAGGTTGAAGCGCTCCCATCAGTTTGGGGTCCTCCATGTCGGTCACCCGTGGAAACACCTTCATGGCCATGCCCAGAAGTACGCTTTACCTATTTCCGTGGTGTGTCTCAATCTAATCAATCTGGCAGTCAAGATCAGCCATCCCAAATACAGAGCTAGATTCTGAAACTGTTGTCTCCTCTAACAAGAGGGGAGCCTAAAGATCATCTGGTTCTTCCCCTCACATTCCAGGCAGCAGTGTCCTGACCATTACATAGACAGTACCTGATTATTCAGGACCAAGAGAGGGTTCTAGAAAAGGTGATTTGCTAGCTTTGTGTGGACACGTTCTTTCCGAGTGGACCACCACTCTCCGTCTTTCTCTGAGGTCCATCCTTCACTCCTGCCCTCTCCTCTGATATGGAGTCTGCAACAGCCCCTGGGGACCACCTACTTCAGGACCACAGGGCTCTCCTCGCCACAAGAGGTCACAATGCCCCAGCTGTACTCACAGGCATTGGATGGTAACTTCTCCTTGGTAATCAGCTCAAAATGGCCAGCATAATCTTATCTCCATGTAATAATCAGTCGAATAGAAACTTCTTGTATGGTAAAGGCTGAGGAATAGCTATATAATAAATGTGGTTCAGATCTGCTTGCTCAGCAATCCCTTAAGACTCAGCTTGAGTGTCGCCTCCTCTGAGAAGTGCTCCCTGGGTTCCCTCTACCAAAACCAGGGTAGGTGCTCCTCGGGGCTTCCAAAGTGTTCAGAGCCACCCTTTGTCAAAAGCACTTACTGTGCCCGAAGATGATTGGCTGTTGGGCTATTGATCTTCCTCGTTCCCCCTGGACTCCAGACTCCTCGAGGGTAAAGGTAGCTTATTCAGTTTTGTATTCTCAGAGTCTGGCATTGTACCTGGCACAAAAGGTACCCAAAAATATTAGAGCAAGAATGAAAGAATGAATTAGTTATTGAGTAAATAAATTGCTATTGATGCTAGAGGACTAGAAGTTACTTATAAGAAAGAACATACTAGCCAGGCATGGTGATGCATACCTATAACCCCAGCACTGGAGAGGCTGAGGCAGAAGGATCGCCACAAGTTCCAGACCAGCCTGGACTATACAGTGAGTTCAAATACGTTGCAAAACCTTGTCTCAACCTGCCCCTGCCCAAAAGGAAGACCATTCTAACTCTATTATTGTGTTCCAAAGGCAGACAGGCCAGATCTGGTAGCTGAAGTTCTTTAAGAAAGAGTTATGTGCCATCTGCCTGGTCTGGGCTGATCGTGGGTTCTGCCAGGGAACAGGGCTGTGGATCTCTGGCTCCTTCATATACCACACACACCACATCAAGAAGTGCAGAGCAGGACTAATACCTTCCTCTGGGAACACACTCTCTCTTCCTTCATCTGGTTTGGAGGCTGCCTGAGGCAGAACAAAAACTAAAATGCTCTTATACCTTTGAGATAGGAAGTCTTGGACTGCGCCTACCCCACCTTTGATCATGCACTTCTGAAGTGCTAGGCTCTGTGACAGAAGCTTCTGCTATGTTACTGTATTTGAATCCCATGACAAACTGAAGAGGTGTCATTGTCCCCATTTCACAGGTGAAAATCAGAGATGTTCAGTAAGTCACGCAAATTCACACAGCTGGCAGGTAGCTCTGCTTAGTTTCAAACCTTTCTGCACTCCCAAATCCGCAGGATCTCTTCCAAAGAGTCTGGTCCTGGGGCCTCTGACTCTGTGACCTCTGGCTTTGGTATCCCTTGCCTTCACTTGTCCTCTTTTGCACTTAACATTTAATCAGCTATTCAGGTTCATCAAGTTGCTCGTTCCTGAATCTGGCCCTGTGGTGGTGGATGCCTGATACCAGGAATGGAGTGGCAGGTTCGCCCTCTTCTGCATCCGCGTGAGTGGGCCTGGACTCCTGAATGTTCCAGCTTCTGGAGCAACATTTCCAGGCCTCTCCTCTGCATTCTCGCTTCTTCTATGGCAGCCTGGGGCCATGGAGATTTCTCTCACCTCCCTCACGATTTAAGCCAAACCTCTCTCCCCAGGCACAAAAATCATTTCTAGCTCCAGCATAACTACCTCAATTATCTAAGTTGTCAGATCTCTTGAATTATGAAAACTGGAATTTTTCAAGTAATTTGTACATTTTTTTGGAGACAGGGTTTCACTATGTAGTTTCGGTTGGCCTTGAACTCACGGTGACCCTCTTACCTCAGCCTCCTAAGTGCAGGGATGACAGGTGTGGGCCACCACTCTTGGCTTTTATCTTTTTGCATATCCAGGAGAGATGAGGTTTTGTTTGTTTGTGTATTTCCCCTACACAGTTTTCATTTTTCTTGAACTCATAGTTTTCCAAAACAGGTTGAGAGTGAAGTTAAACATATTGAGTTCACGCCTCTTTTAAGACGGGAGACAAAGGTGGAGGACATTGAGCCCTGGTTGGCAGAGGGGACAGGTGTTTATCAGAAGTTCCTTGTGTTATCCATTGTTTAAATCACACTGACACGTAGCAGTTGGCTAGATGCTGCTGGTTCAAGATGGGAGCCACAGTGATCCTTTAAGAAAGAAAGAAAGAAAGGAAGGAAGGAAGGAAGGAAGGAAGGAAGGAAGGAAAGAAAGAAAGAAAGAAAGAAAGAAAGAAAGAAAGAAAGAAAGAAAGAAAAAGAAAGAAAAGAAAAAGAAAGAAAAGAAAAAGAAGGGAAGAAAGTACTGGTCTCTTGTACTAAGCATTTTTAATTTGGGAGCAGTTGCTCCACCCCTATCTCAGGGCATGTAACCTAAACATACAGAGACTCAACTGTTTCCAGGAGAACTGATGCCAGGTAGCTGGGGCCCTCTTGCTAACAGCTGCCCAACAGTGGAGACAGCATACGGGAAGCTCCAGCTGTGAGCTGGAGACATCAGTCTTGAGCACATCCTGTGATTTCCTTACGAAGCCAGGCCTCATACACACATAGATGTTACTAAAGCCTGTTCCAGTTGGGTTTCTTTTCATTGCAATATAAAAAATCCAAACTGAAATTGGAAAATTGAATACAAGGTCCATATTCATTAGACAAACAGGCAACAATAAAAATTGCTGCTCTTCTCACCAGCCATAGAGAACAGAAATAAATGCACCTTCCTATCCACTCCTAGTACACCTGAAACTTTTTTTTAATTTAGTTTTCTCTTGAAAGTTGTGGCTGAATTCCCAAGGGTAAGCTTGGAGGATGGCATGTGTCTGGGACGAGGGGCAGGTACTGTCCTGATCATATAGCTAAGGCCACACAAGGACCCAGAAGCAAATTAACCAGACTGCCTTTCACCCTGGGAGCAGCCTTAAGGATGCCAAACTACTGAGGTTGGTTGAGGAACTACCAGTTGGTCAGTGGCTTATTGGTCTCACTGGCTGTGGTACCTGCTCAGCCCTGAACAGTTGCATAGCACTACCCCTAATTCCTGAGACTGAGGGACTAGGAAATTGCTCAAAAGCTAGGGTACCTGGAGGTCTTGTTCCCACCATTTTCTGTCAAGAGCACCTACCATTCACAGAAACATCAGAGAATGATTTTGTCTATAACAGCAAAAGGGTCTGGAGTCCAGCAGAAACTGGTATCAAGCCTGAAGGTCACTCTAGAGACAAGTCACATGATGAGAGGGTTTTTCTCCCTGTATAATATTGCCTCAGAGCATTAGACCAAAGGGACCCTACTCTTACGGCGCACTGCAGACTCCTGCGTGCCTTGCCCCTGCCTTCCCTAGCTCCTCCACTTGTCTTGGTTCCCGGCCAGCTCTAGCGTTTGAATCACCGTGGAGAGAAGCAGGACTTGTATGCGTTACCTCCTCTGTATTCATCTCTCATCTAGGGATTCTGAATTGAGATGTGAGGTGGACCATCATGACCAGCAAATGCTTAACGAGGCTGAAGAATGCCCCAGCCCAGAACAGGGAGGCAGCCATGATGGCTGGGCTCCTTGTCCTCTCTGAGAGCCCTTACCAATCAGACAGGGGACCTTGTCCAGAACCAGACGGTGCCTCTTGTCCCTTACTTGGTTGTGGCCAAGACGCCCAGGTCCCCAAGGCTGGATGCTCCCTTGGCTAGACCTTCTGCACGTGAGCTGCTGTCTCAGTGTCCCTGCCCCTCACGGACTCCGGACCACTGGCTGCCTTGTGGATCATCCTCTGCTGTGCCCTCTTAGTGCCACCTACCTTTGCTGGAGCGCAAAGACACTCATGTTCTTTTGGTCGCTCTTCCTAGGCTGCCTGAGGTCTCACCAGCCCCGCCTCTGTACCTGTATGGACATTGCTTACAGCCCGCCTTCAGCTGCTTATTTCCCTTCATCAGCCATCTTGAGCCTGACAGGTACCACAGAAAGCAGGAAGATGAAGGAAGAAAAAGCCTCTGGGCTCCTGTGCACGCCGCCTGGTCCTTAGCTGTGGCTGTGGTGGTGGGAAACTCACTCACACCCACTCGTCTCATGCCTGAGTAATGGCATGGAGTGGCACAGGTGGCCTGGACTCTGAAGTCATATCTAGCCTGACCCCTCAGCTCTGACCTCATGAGCCCAGGGCTAAGCTAAGTGCATTAATTCATCAAAAATTTAAATTGCCTAAGCATCACGTATGTGCCTTACTTTGTAGCAGCTGAAGGGAGAGTATGAAAAGGCTGTGGTGTAACTAAGTAAAAATTTACACCCATGAAGAATTAGCCAACAGTATAAATAACACAAGATGTGAATGGCATACGAATGTCCTAGAAGGGCCTGCAATTTGTCGCTGAGTGGATTGGAATGGAAGTGCTGGGGATATTTGGAGGGCTGAGTAGATGGCGGGACACTGGGCTTGTGAATTCGAGTTGATTCAGGTCTTGAAGCTTTCAAGGCTGTAGATCAGCAGGTCAGGCCTCCCGGAGAATGGCCAGGACCAAGGTTCAGGTGATCCATGCCCCCCAAACCATCAAAATTTAGCCAAGTGTTTCTATACAGGCAGTGGATGATAAGGCGTGAGAGAATAATCTTTATTTATCTAACTTGGGGAAAACTAAGAACTTGGCTCCTGGCCAGGCATACCTGTAATCCCAGCTAGTTGGGGACTGAGGCTGGAAGACTGGGAGTTTGAGCCCAGCCTCGGCAAGGAGAGGAGACTGTCTCTCAAAAACAAACAGAACAAAACAAAAATAAAACAAACAACAAAAACCCATCTAGTAATAGCTATTGCTGAAGTTTTTTATACAGATTAACACACCTAATCCTACAGGGCTGGCAGATGGCTCAGTGGGAGAATGCTTGTCTCATCTGCTCAAGGCTGAATGTTCAAACCCCATCACTGCCACAGCTACTACCTACGGAATCAGTGTCTTACTATGACCCCTTTTTAAAGACAAGGTAGCTGAGACTCTTGAGAGCTGAAGCTCCCAGAGCTATGTCAGGATTTGAACATGTGTGTTGTCAAAATACTTGCTTTGCTCATCTGCCATGCTGCCCACCCCCTGCCACCCACCCACCCTGCCGGGCCCCACCCCTGTTTCCCGGTGACTCATCCTCTTTCTTGGCAGGTGCTGTGGGTTGCAGACAGTGTGGGTTTTGGTAACTCAGTGTATGAAGTCATTCTGTTGTTGTTGTCCTCTTTGCTGCTGCTGGTTTCCCTGCCACACCCACTCCCCCTGTGCCCCTCTGCTCCTGGCTCTGCGTGGGGACTCTGTAGGGAATCTCACTTTCTTGGTTGTTCAGGGTCTTTGAAAGAATGTGGATGCTCCAGAGGCTGAGTCAACGCCATTTAAATGATCTGCTCAGTGATAACTATAAAAGCCTCTTTCGTGTATCAAGAAACGTGTTCTTACTGCAGGGTGCTGGATCAGCTCTCTGCCCTCCCAGGGCCCCTGTCTGCTCCGGGCAGACTTCATCTTCCTTTTTTGTTTGAGGGCAGCCTTAAGCCTAATGTATCACAAGGCTGATCCCCAATCCAGAAGCCCTTTGCCTTTTTCTCAGCGCCTTCCTGGCCCTTAGCGATGTAGTGTATTGGTTGCTAGGCTTAGTCTTCCAGAGTTCCCAGAGTGGATGTGCTGTTCCAGGCACACTGGGCCTCTTGCTGGAGGGAAGTAACACAGAGGAAAGAGGTCAGGGAGCGAGGAAGTGCCGATGCACACTGAACAAGTTTTTTGACTGGGGGCAGTGGCTCACCTGTATGTCAAAATTTAATCACAGTGTGGTAATATCAACACTACTGGCCTCATTTTGCAGTGGAGAGCAGTGGAGAGATTGCAGGAATGTGGCCACTGAGGCCAAAGCTAGGACTCACACTAGATCAACTTGATGCTGAAGCTGCTGTTTTGAACGTCATTCTGCAGGCAACAGAGTTACTGAAGGTGACTCCCACAGGAGACTGAGACTACAGCAGTGTTTTAGGGAGACTCATCCGACAGCAGGAAGTGGGAGGGAGGGGAGACAAGCACGGCCAGGGCTGTGGGGACCAGTGAGGAGGTCCCTGCCGCAGTGTCAGCTTGGGACCGGGAGGATGGAAGAGCAGGGAGGAGGCACAATGGCAAGCGACACTGGGGAGCAGAAATCGGCAGCTCTTGGCTACTGCGCGGACCCAGATGTGACAAAGGGCCCCTTCTTTCTCGTCACTCATGGTCTTGCCAGGGGTGGGTGGCCCATGCCAAAGATGAGCCCAGTTGCTATTTCTCCTCAAATCAGGAGAGGCTGGGGGACGTGACTGGTGCGCTGGGCTCACTCTGCTCCTTTACTGGGCGGGCTGAGGCTGCCTGCCCTTGCCGAGGGCCAGATTCAGGCCTCTAGAACATCTGTTTATCCAACCCCAGGCACCGCATCCTGTGTACCCAATAAATAGTAATTGGCAGTGGTGAACTCACAAGCGTCTCTGAAATAGAGCGAGCAAGTGCCGTTTATAAGCAGTTCCAGGCAGACGGGTCTCCTGACACCACCATTCCCGATGAGGAAACTGAGGCTGAGGTTTTGTGGCTTCTTTCCCACGGTTGCCTGGAGAGCCAGAGGGCAGGGTAAGACCTCATGCATCATCCCCAGCGCTGGCCTGGAGCCTTGGTGTTCTCTCCAGCTCTTCTCTCCTTGGGGTCAGAGAAACAAGGTGACTTAATGCTAAGCTTCATGCAAGAGGGGCAGTTTACAGTTTACAGAACTGCTTCCCAGCCATTATCTCATTTGATCCTCACTGCTCATTTTCCAGATGAAAAAACTGAGGCCCAGAACATTTGAGGCTGTGGCCACTCAACTGTGAGTAATAGAATTAAAATTCAGAAGGAAGGTTTCTGACTGTAAGACCACAGCTCTAAACAGGAAGTCATGAGAATAAAGAAGCAAAAATCCATCAGAACAACAAAGGGAGAGAAGCAGCAAAGCTGATGGCAGGACAGCAAACCCGGCAGAGATGGAGCTGAGGCCTCCAGGTTAAACATAGTAACAGCTCCTGAGCATCAAGGTTGCTCACGGCATAGCTGAGGGGGAACAGCTATCTGTTGGGAAGTTAGCACAGTTCTCCCTGGCTGCAGAAAGAGGGAAAGGTGAGCTCAAGAACAAACTGGGATCCTGGGGAGAAAAAGAAGCCAAAGAAAGAGGAAAGCCCTGAGGTATCGGCTTTGTCTTTTAGATGCCCAGTGAAGTAGATTGATTGGATGGGTGGATGGACAGACAGGTGAGTGGTGGGAGGGTGGACAGAGGATGAATGGGTGGAAGGGTTGATGTGAGGTGGGCGAATGGGTGGCGGATAGGTAAGTCCTAAGGAATTTGCCATCACCCACCCCTTAGTCCTGCTTGCAACTCCTGCAGTTATGACCTCTGCTTTTGCATCCTGTAACCCATCCGCACTGCCCATGTTATGAATGAGATTCCCACCTCAAGAGAAAGCTATCAATATAGCACTGAGAGGAAAGCTGGGCAGTAACTTCTTTCATCCCAGAACCGTGAGAAAGGCAGGTGGAAAGGAGTGTCCCTTCCCACCTGCCCTCTCCTTCACTGGTGTCTCTGAAGCCCTGCTATGAACTGAGAGTCAGGATTCCTGGGTGCTAGACCTGGGGGACCTCAAGCTGCTCCTGCTGAATGGGAGCAGCGATCTGCCCGCGGAGTGGGGAAGAGGGCTTTCGTGTTTGGGCTGTGGAAAGGTGATGTGCCTCCAAGGGCCCAAGGAGCCAAGAGGAGCACATGTGCAAAGTTGCTTGATTCTGCATGTGTTTTGCTCACTTTTCAGAAAAGTGTTGCAACATGACCACCTCTCAAGCCAATGGATAAGATAGTCTAAGGCCAAACGGTTGGAGAGGGTCATAGACATAGACACCCTTGTGCCCTGTTCATGCTTAACACCCGACTGTCACCAGTAGAACCTGTAACTCTGGCTGTCTTAGTTACTTTTCTCTTGTTGCTGAAACAAAATATCCGACACCCAAGGTTAAAGGGGAAAGAATTATTTAGCTCACAGTCTGTAGAGGTTTCAGTCCATAATCAGCTGGCTCCAAGGCAGAGTGGCACATGGCAGAGGGCAACACTTCAAGGTGACAGAAGACAGCAAAAGCAGCAAGAGCAAAACGAGAGGAGGAAAGCAAGCTTCTTTCCCTCCCTTATATTGTATGCAGGCTCCCTGCCCCAGGGCAGTCTAGCACTCACACCCATAATCCCACATTGGACCCTGGATCAATCACAAACTCTAGAAGCCCGCCTCATGACTGCGTGAGACTTTGAGGGACATCCAGACACAAACTGTAACACTGGCTTTAAGATTTCACGATGGTCTTATAATAATCTTGAACTCAGGGGCCTGAGTATCCTGGCCCCAGTTTCTGGCTCTTGATCTGTCACTGAGTGCATTCAGTATAAAGCGTAGCATGTGTACACGGTAGGTGCTCACTAAAATCTGATGAGGTAGTGAATAACTGAATGAGTGAAGTAATTAGCTCTGATCTTCATCTTGGTTTTAGGGATTATGATGGTCTCCTCCAGCCATCCTCAGATCCTCACCTACATATCACAGTCTGAGTCCACTCCAGGATCCTCGAAGTAGCATACCTCCCCTTGCTGCCCCATGCCCCTGCTATACGCAAACCCTCTCTGTTGCCCACATGCTGCCCATACCTATCCAGACTCTGCTACCTCTCCCTCCCTTGAGACTTGTCCCATGCACCATACCTTTAGGGACCAGGCCACTATGTGAACGTAACTGTGATAGTATTTAATCTTTATGGAGTATCTTGTGTTGAGCCTAGATTGTTATGCCCTTTAATCCTCACCACAGTACGTGGAACTGTGCCAGGTCACTGATTTCACAGTGGCTGCTTCCAGGGGTGGCTACCAGGGCTGATGGCCTGTGCAGAGCTGGCAGCTCCCTTCCCTTTAGAGAGGAAAGCCCTGTGTGTAAGTTCAAACTTTGCCACTACTAAACTCTATCCTTAAATAACTTACATCATTGTTCTGATTTTCTATCAAGATATAATTACAAGGGGCAAAAGCAATGGTATGTTCAAACTACATAGCTAACTTTAAAATATTCTTTGAATATTGGATATATATATATATATATATATATATATATATAAATTTTTTTTTTTTTTTTTTTTTTGCGGTACTGGGGATCGAACTCAGGACCCTGCGCTTGCTAGGCAGGCGCTTATTCCACTGAGCTGTATCCCCAGCCCCTTAATTTTTTATTTATGTATTTTTTTTTGGAGATGGGGTCTTGCTATGTTGCCTAGCCAACAGACTGGCCCTGAACTTCAGGGCTCAAGTGATCCTTCTGCCTCAGTTTCTGACTAGCTGGAACTACAGGCACATACCATGGTCCCCTGCATTAAAGGCACTGATTTAACACAGACAAATGGTTATAGGACCGGAGGTACAGCTCATTGGTAGAGCACTTGCCCAGCATATGTGAAGCCTTGGGTTCAATGCCCAGCACGATGGGTTGGGGAACTAGTGGTAAGGATTACATTGCAGAGACTGCAGTGGGTTAGTGAGATGCTCTGGGGAAAGGAGCCTTTCAAAGTTCTGAGGCCTGCTTATTCATCTCTGGCTAGGAAAGCTCTGTCCCTGGCACCTAGGTCCTAACGTGTGGCAGGTCCTCACTTGCCATGCCCTCCAGGTCACCTGTTACCTAGGCTCCAGGTCACCTGTTACCTAGGCTCCAGGTCCACCCTCGCAATTAACCTGAAGTTCCTTTTCTTCCAGCAGAGCTGGCCTATCCCTGGGGAGAACTCTCCAATGTATTTGGAGGCCCCGTCTCTGCCTCCCCTCAGCCCCAGGCCTGGTGCCTGCAAGGAAAGAAAACAGCTCTGTTATAAACTCACTGCAGCTGAGCCTCTTATGGAAATGCTGACAGACCCTTCAAGGCTAGACGCCAGCTCCAACAGCGGCAGGCGCCTTTCTAAACCCCCAGCTCTGAGCTAAATATATTGGCAGGAGGGAAGGTGGTGTGGATTGGGGGGAGTGGGAGGGACCGAGCTGAGGGTGGGAGGAAGCCTGGAGGAGAATGGGAGAAAGAAAGGAGACAATGACGACACTGGAGAGGGAAATAAAAAAAGGGGGAGGTAGAAAAAGCAGGGAAAAAAGAGGCGCAGGAGCGAGGTGCAGGCAGGGAAGGGTGAGGAAGAAGAGGAGGCCAGAGGGACAAAAGAAACAGCCTAGGCCAGGCCCCTGGTATTGGTTTACCTTCTGTGCTGTGACTGGAACTGGGGCAACTGACTCTTCTGACGCCACTGCATCTTCATTAGGGGACCAGGCCTGGTGTTAGCCAACCCTGGCAGCTCAAGGGCCCAGCCAGTCTGAGTGGCCCCTGATCTGGGAAGGTGTGGAGTTTTCCTGCATGGTGGTGGTGGGTTGCCCTGTAGGGAGCTGTGGGTCCAGAGCGAGTGAAGATCGCACTCAGTGCAGAGAGAGGGTACCCCTCAGAGTCCCCAAGCTTCCAGGCCAATGCCTGGGAGGTGATCGGCAGGTTGGAGCACTGGGGCCGAAGCAGGTCAGGAGAGCAACCGGCTGAGTAAAGAGGACTGGGCCGGCATCGTGAGCCAGTTGGACCAGAGGAATAGAGGGCCCAGGTGGCAAGGAGAGGCTGCTGCAGCCCCAGCCCGGAGGGAGGACCAGAAGCAGGGATGTGCGGACTGCTAGAGAGGTTTGGGAATTCATAGCATTTAGGCTGCAAACTAAAAGCATTCGAGCATCATATGCAACTAGATTAGCTTTCACAGCAGCTTCCTTTGTGGCTATAACTTGGGGAAGGCAGAGAGGACCGGTACGTTTCCCTGCAGGGAGTAGCTGCTCAGTAAACTTCGTGGGTGGTGGTTTAGGGCAGGCTGCTGAGAAAGGGTGAGCGTGGAAAGCAGAATGCCCGCAGTACCCCTCTTCTCCCTCATCTCAGTGTCCCTTTCTCATAGCCTCTGGGAAGGCGAAATGGGCCAGGAAAGAGAAGAAGGAGCTGCCAGTGAGAGAACAGAAGGTGATAAATGAGCCGTGTCACCCCTGCCTGGGCTCCACAGGAGCAAAACAGTTCCTGGCCCCAAGGGAAGAGCAACCATTATTTACGAGCCTGTCTGGAGGGGGCTCCGCTGGCTGGAGAACCGCTTGGCTCCCCTCTCCCCAGCTGAGCAAAGGGCAGGGAGGGGCCCGAGGGAGCCCACAGGCTCCGGCTTCGCTTCATTAAAGGCACAGGAGTTCCAGCTGGGGACCTGGAGTGTCCCAGCCACCCAAGCCTTGACAACATCAATGTAAAGGGAAGAGGCAAACTCAGACCTAGGAGGGAGAACTCCATCATACCCAGGGATCCCAGGGAGCGGGTCCAAAAGAAAGAGAGGCTCAGGGCTCTCCTATACCTGTGTCCCCCAGGGACAGCTGGTCACACCGAGAGCCTACAGGATGGACGAGGGGTCCTGGACCAGTCAGCACATACCGAGGATTAAAAGCTGGGAACCTGGGAATCAAGCAAGGGCCTGGGTAAAAGAGGAAGATGGAAATAAAAATGTCCACATCCCAGTTTGTAGGGCTGTCGGGACATGGCACACAGACAGCCCACCCTGTCTCCCGGTTGGATCCCAGGCCCCAAGGAAAAGAGCTGAAGCAGAACGGAGAAGGCTGGCAGGCTGGGAGGAGGGAGTTCGGCAGTCAGAGGAGCTGGGCTGGAGAAGCATGGGGTGGAGAGGGTAACACCGGCGCCACCTGGGGAACCCGTGAGAGAAAGGCGGAGAGGCAAAGCAGGAGGTCAGGCCGGAGAGCAGTGACCGGAAGTGAGGGCGAGGAGCTGCTCGGAGACAGAAGAGACACCCGGGAGCCAGGAGGAAAGGCGGGGAGGCAGAACAATGGGAGAGCCAAGAGTAGGCAGGTGCGAAGGGCGGGTGGTGACTGGGAGATGGGAGGGGAGGGCGGTGGGGAGGTCTTGGGCTTGGGGTGCAGCCCGGAGGGGGGGTGGGCGGCTCAGAGGGAGGACAGTCCCACCCAAAAAGGAGAGAGTGCTGCTTTTTCCTTCTCTTTCAATTGCTATCAATAATGCATTCCGGAGGAGCTGCCTTTGACAGCAATTAAAAAAGCATTTGTGCTCCCAGAGAGGAATCAAAATGATTTCCTCCCACCTCCCTCCACTCTCTGGGCAACCGTCCCTAGCGATGATCTCCTTGTTGGTGCATGGTCCAAAGTGGGGACACAGGAGGGAGAGGGATGGAAGGGGGCCAGGGAATATTCTCCACCCCCTCCCTCCCCAGGGGTAGCAAATCGGAATATTTTATACCAGGCTCTGGGTGTGTGGGTGGCTGTGGGGAGAGGAGGGTATGCAGAAGCTGGAGATTTTAAATATGTCACAGTCAAAAAACCTTTCCTGATTACTAAACCTCAAGGAGGAAGAGAAAGATGCTGGCTGCTTCGTCAGCCTGCTGGCTGCAGGAAACCTGGGTCTCTCTTTGCTAAAGCACCAAGAGTCTGGGAGGTGAGCTGCGAGGACATTTTCCAGAGCTCAGTGCAATTCAGACCTTTACGGGGTAACTGCTGTGTGCCAGGACCTTTGGTAGGTGGTGAGGATGTTCCAGAAATGCGGGAGACAGCACCAGCCTTCCAGGAGCATCCTGGCTGGTGGGTAAGAGACACACACAAAGAATCGGATAGGAGCAGATGGTGGAAGGAGGCATTAGGACAGTAAAGCAATAGAGGAGCAGGAGGGAGGGGAAGAGGCACCGGCCAGTGGGAGCAGCTCCTTCCTAGGATTTAAGAACAGGAAATATAACCATGGCTCTATTTGTTCAGTACTTCCCCGAGGCAGGCTTTGTGCTACATACTTCATATCTACTATATATGGGAGATGGGGTTTTTGGTGATTGACAGGGACTGCTGGGTTATATCCCTAGGCTCGTTTATTTTTTTACCGAGAAGGGATCTTGCCAAGTTGGCGAGGCTGGCCTCTAACTTGGAATCCCCTGCCTCAGTTTCCCACATAGCTGGCATTTTAGGTATGTGCTACCATGCCTGGCTTTACTGGAACCTTTGGAACTACAACACAAGGAGGCAAATACCTTATGGGAGTGGGAAACCGAGGAGTAGAAAGGTTTTTTAACTTGTCGGGGATCACACAGTTGGAAGTGACAGAGCCAGGTTCAAAGGCATCAGCTACTCTTTGCTTCGTCCTCCCTCCCTCCCTTCCTCCTTTCTTTCCTTCCTTCCTTCTCTTCTCCTTCTGCTTCTTTATTTTTTGTGATACTGGGGATGAAACCTCAGGCCTCACACAGGCCAGGTGTTATAGTTGATACATTGTGTCAACTTAGGGAGTCTAGAGGTTTGGCTGAGTGATTCAGCAGGAAGCCAGGGTGCTTACTTTGTATACATCCTGAGCCTGTGGAAGAGGAGGGCATGGAGACTGCGCGAGAGCTAAACGCTCCCTGGGTGGGGGTAGGCTGTTTATAATGTAAGGGAGAAAAGGAGGCTGCTTGCAGCCATTCCTCCCTTTTTGCTGGTGGTTTTGCTGTGCTCTGCTGCCCTGAACAGTTTGCCCTCTGCCATGTGCCACTCTGCCTCTAAGCAGCCAAGTATGGACTGAAACCTCCACAAACTGTAAGCCAAATAAACCTTTCTTTCCTTCATTTTGGGCGTTGGGTATTTTGTCTCAGCAAGGAGAAAAAAGTAACCAAGACACCAGGCAAGCACTCTCTGAGCTACACCCTCAGTCCCCTTTTGAAAAATATTTTTGAGACAGACTCTTACTAAGTTGCCAAGCCTGGCTTTGAACTTGCAGTTCTCCCAAGTAGCCAGGATTACAGACATGGGTCACCGCACTTGAGTCCTTTCCTCGTTCACCCTGGGAATGTGTAACTCCAGAGCCTTTGTACTCAGCAGTTTCATATCATCTAGGAATTTTCCTGTGTGTATCCTGGACATGTGCAAAATGACATTAGAGGGCAAATGGGGCTGAGCTGCAGCAAAGCAATGTGGGAAGCGGAATTGGGAAAACCTGGTCTAGCTGGGCATGATGGTGCACGCCTGTAACCCCAGCATTTGGAGGCTGAGGTGGGAGCATGGCAAGTTCAAGGCTAACGGGACAATATAGCCACTTAGGGAGACCCTGTCTCAAAAAATAAGGAAGGCTGAGGGTGTAATCCAGTGTGAAGGCCCTGGGCTCAATCCCCAGTACAGAAGAGGAAGAAGGAGAAAAGAAAAGGAAGGAGAGCAGGAGGAGGAGGAAGAGGAACAAGAACTACTGCGTTCAGGGCAGGGGTGGCGGTGGGGGTACAGCTCAGCAGTGTGGCGCCTGCTTGGCAAGTGTGGGGTTGTGAGTTCGATCCCCAGTATCAAAAAAAAAAAGAAAAAGAAAGACAGAAAAAGAAAGAAATACTGTCTTCACACTAAGGGCTCCAGATTCATTGCTCCATCTCTGTAAGCCTTAGTTTCCTCCCCTATAGGAGACCCAGCTGTGAAGGTCAAATATATGGTAAAAATACCCTGTTAATGTGCAGCAGGAAAGCTGCATGTGGCTTGCACTTTCATCTTAGAATTTGTGTGCGAATGCCCATGTGTGTGTGGGTGGGAGCACGCGTGTGTGCGTGCGTGCGTGCGTGCATGCATGCGTGTCTGTGCACACATATCTGGTTCCAAGAATGAAGCTCAGGGCCTCACTTATGCTAGGCAAGTGCTCTATCACTGAGCCACACCCCCAGATCCAGTGAGGACAGCTTTGAAACAACCACTGTGCAGACTGATAAATGAGTAGGCAGATCCTCAGACCAGATCCCTCAAGCCAAAACAAGATGGGCCAGAGGTTTCAGAGAAATGTGATGGGAGTGTGGTAGTTGCTGCTTCTCTTGTCTACAGGGCTTAGGGGTGGGAGTCTGTACTTGTTCAACAACTTTGGTAGGCATGGGTGTCCCTCCATTGGTTCTACTGGGAGAGTCTAAGAAAAGATATCTCAAAGATAGGCAGTCCCCCCTCAGACAAACCTTTAGATAGATGTGAAAGACAAAGATCATTCAGTCACTCAACAAATATTTGCTGGCACCGCCTGTAAAAATGCCCAGGACTGGTCAGCCTGCTCTCTGGAAGCTATAATACAGCAGAGAAGGTAATTCACACACATGAGCCCGTATCTTTACGCGAGGAACTCACCGTTATGCCATGTGACTGAGAACTGGGGGGACATGTGGGGCCAGGTGCTCAGGACCAGGGAGAGTAGAGTCAGGGCAGCAGGACAGAACCAAGAGGCCATGCAGGCAGGGGGTGGATGACCTCTGCGGGACTCTGGAGAACAAGGTGTCACTCAAGAGAGGGACACAAAACGAGTGGCTGGCTCTCCATGTCTGCTGTGTGTCTACCTTCAAGCCACTCTCACTGGGGATGGCGACTGCCCGTGTGTGCTCAGCCTCCGTGGGAGCCAGGCCTGGTACATTCACATACATACTGATTGTCTGCTCCGCCATCCAAGCAGAGGCAGGAGCGCAGCGAATGCCCTCCTGGTACGAGGAGCTGGGGCTGCCCAAGCTGGCAGCAGGAGCACCAGGTCCCAGGTGGAGAGCCTCCCTGCACAGTTGCCCACAAATCCAGAGCTGTGGCCAGTCTTGGCGGGGAGGGGAGCAGACCCAGGAGGGTAACAGGGTCTCCATGCTATCACCGTAGTGTCTTTCAGGTAAGGAGGGTGTCACATGGTACCACTGCGTTAATCTCTGTATCTTCTTGTATGGCTGAGTAGCTCATAATACAGTTTTGTCTAGTGACCTTGTGTGGTCATGGAACCCTGCCCCCAGCCCCCAGGCAGGACTTTAATAAGCTGGTGCTTGTTTGAAGCTCTAAGCAGGGGTCCCCAAGGCCCTGCCCTCCCTCTCGCTCTGTCACAGTGTGGTGCTTTGTCCCTAGTTCAGCTAGGACACTCTGGTGGGAGGCAGAGGGAGATGTCTGGCCTGGCCCTCGCCACATTCTTTAGTTCTCCTTCAGTGTCCTTGGGTCTCATTGGATGATCCCTGGACTTCAGCCTCTGCCCCAGGCTCACTAAGCAGCCAGTGAAGGAAGAGTTGTCTGTCTCTGTCACTTTTAGAGAAATGGGCCTCTGGAAGAGGAAGAGATGCCAGACAACCTTTCCCCTACCTGCTTTCTCTTGTTTATTCCCAACTAAACACCCAGATGGAGGAGCTGGACTTAGAGCAGACTAAGAATTTCCATAAGGAAATTTTTTCCTCTGGGAGTTAGTTGATGGATCCAGAGTAGGTGACGGAGGGAGGGGCTGGCTTGCCAGGCACAGACATCCTCTCACAAACAAAAACAAAGACAAAAAGAGGGGAAAAAGGAAGGCAGGAAAGAAGGAAGGAAGGAAAGGGTTGAAAGTCTCTCCTGCCGTTGGAGTTAAGGATGGCTATTTATTTTGGGAGGATCTGGTCAGCCTAGACACTCAAGATGAAGCCATCAAACCTCAGAGGGACAGGGGCCAACCCAGCCCAGGTGTAAAGTCTGTCTGGACAAAAGCCTCCTCCATGATGGTGCTGGGCACATGGCAGGTGCTTACCTAATGCTTTTGAAAAGCTGGGAGAAGATCAGCCCAGGTCACAGCCCTTTCACAGGTGGAGAACAGCTGGACAAGTGTGATCAAAGAGCGCAAGCTTTGGTGTCAGACTTGGGTTTGCATCTTAGCCACATCATGTGTTAGCTGAGCAACCTGGGAGCTATCACTCACCTCTCTAACTTGGGCTTCCCCAATGTGGGAAAAGGAATTAGTACTAGTGCCCTCCTCAGAGTGGTGTTTTGAGACTGAACGATCTTATGTATGGAGTGTCACTGGCCGCCACAGGCGATAAAATCCTAGAATCCCAGGTGCCCGGGCGGATTTCCCAATAATTCCTGAGGATATTTCTTAAAGCTCCCAAAGGAAAAACATGGAGGAGCTCTGTCCTTGACTTAGTCTGTGTTTCTGGATCTTACAGGTTTTGACTCTGCCGTATCTTTTTTCTTATTTACTTCTTGGTCAGTTTTCCTCTCTCTCCTTTTCCTCTTCCTCTTCTCTTGCTATTACCTGTGTTTTACTCAAACACGCTTCGGGCACCTTCACCTTCCACTTCAGCCCTTCCGTCCCATCCCTCTCTTCCCTCTTCCCCTCTTCCTTTGACCCCTGTCCTCCAGGGCTTCTGACCACCGCTCAGTGGCCTACTCTGCCCTAGCTCTCCCCGGCTTAGACGGTGCTCCTTAGAGTTCCATACAATGAGCCAGAAGCATCTTCCACCTTTGAAACCAGACAGGCAGCTGCTCTCCACTTGGGCTGTGCTATTAGCTAGGCAGTCATTTCTGGGGAAGCCTCTTAACTCTCCGAACCAAACGGCTCCAGATCGGTGTCGTTGTCCCTACTTTCCAAGGCCCCTGGTCTCCATGAGGGTCTTTATAAAACAACGGTCTTGGAACCTGGGAAATTGTGTCATCGGGGAGGACTGCCTCCTTGGAATCCACTCTCCCCTGGAGGGAGGGGATATCATTCTAAGGATCAGGAAGGGTCCATATACTAGGGGAGGTAGCATTCTCGTGAGTCAGATCTGACGCACAAAACAGACACCAGCAATAAATGGAAAGCCATTTTCTGGTGGAGCCACGGCCCTTAGAAGGAAGCGGATGTGATCAGAGAAGACTTCTTGGAGGAGGGGATCATGGGACAGGGGTGAGAAAGAGAGGTGCTGGGGAGTGTGCCTATGGAATGGGCGGCTCCTCTTGGGACAGGAAGTGAGTTGCTTAGGCTGTGTTGTCTTCAGGAACCCAGGCTCTAGCTTGCACGCTTGAAGACGAGTGTCGGAAAGCAAGGAGATTGGCCGAGGGGCAGAGGGAAGGCGAGTGTCCCTGAGCAGCAGGGCAGAAGGAATCAGGGACGTGCAGGCCTTGGGGTGGGCTGCTGTGCTTCTTCCTTGCTGGGAAAACACAAAGGGTGCCAGTTACTCCCCAGACTGTGTTCTGGGAGAAGCCCACCTTGTGGGCGGGAGGGCCACGGGGACTGAATCCTCGAATTTGGTTAATTAAGGATAGAAAATATTTGGGGAAAATGAAATCTGTATTGAGCATGTACACTAGAACAACTATTTACAGAGCATTTCTGTTGTATTAGGAAGAATCCAGATGTGATCTAAAATACACGAGGATATGAGCAAAGTATATAGGAGGAAATACTATGCCATTTTATGGAGGGTACTTGAATATCCATGAAATTTTGTGGGCTTGAGATGGGGATCTCTGTTTCCCAAACTTGGCTCAAATTTGTAGGCTCAAACAGTCTTCCTGCCTTACCCTCCTGAGTAAGTGAACCTACAGTTGTACGCTACCACCACTGGGTAGAAATTAGTGATTTTTTTTCCAACACAACTTCTGGGTGAAAATTAGTGATTAAACCCAGTACCCAGGGCCTTATGCTTACTAGGCAGGCACTCTACAAAGGAGATACATCTCCAACCCAAAGTGTGTTTTGTTATTTGTTTGTTTGTTTTCTGCACTGCTGGGGTCAAATCCAGGGCCTGTGGTCCTGGGCAAGTGCTCTCCCATTGAGCTCCACCCCTAGCCCAGCAGGGTTTTGGTTTGAGTGGGTTTCCTGCAATCAGCCCCCAACAGATGTCAGGTAGGTGTACGAGGTGTACAGTCTGAGAGTGTTTCTTAGTTACTTTTCTCTCGTTGCTGAGACAAAATACCAGAGGCCCAAAATGAAGGAAGGAAAGGTTTACTTAGCTTAGTTTGTGGAGGTTTCAGTCCATACTTGGCTGGCTCAGAGGCAGAGTGGCACATGGCAGAGGGCAAACGTTCATGGCAGCAGAATGGCAGCAGAACACAGCAAAAACCACAAGAGCAAAAGGAAACAGAATGGTGGGCAAACAGCCTCTTTCTATCTGCCTTGCATTGTAAACAGGCTACCCCCACCCAGGGGGCATGAAGCACTCACACAATCTCCATGCCCTCCTCTTCCACAGGCTCAGGATGTGTACAAGGTAAGCACCCTGGCTTCCTGCTGAATCACTCAGCCAAACCTCTAGATTCCCCAAGTTGACACAATGTATCACCCATAGAGTGTGTGCCTGTTTTCATCAGTGTGTATCTTTGTATCTGAAGTTTTGGTCAGTTGCATAGATAGGAGTATAAATCCCCAGGTCAAACCCTGGGCTTTGTTTATTAACAGTCTCTTGTGGTTATGCTCTGATTCTCTCTTTCTCTCTAACAGACTGAGGCCGCTTCTGCCCTGCCCCATCCTGAGCAGGGTTGGGGAGCCGGACTTTGTCTTTCCGCTCTGCAAGGCTAAGGGGCTGTGGAGAGCTCTAGGCCCAGGTGAATGGGGAGAAAGCCCCCTCTCCACTTGGACTAACTAGGCTGTTGACATCAAGGCCTGCAAGCATAGAAGGAAAGAAGGATGGGTGGTTATTTAAAGATTTTTTTCTTCAAAGATGGTCAGGCAACACACATTTTTAAAAACCTCCTTTAGTCAGGCATGTCAGTACATGCCTATAATCCCAGTACTCGGGGAGACTGAAGCAGGAGAACTGCTGTGAATTTGAGGTCAGTAGGGTCGCACAGTGAGTGTAAGAGCAATAGCCTGCACTGCAGGACAGCCAGTCTCTGTATCCCTCTGCCACCTGTGAATAAAATCAAAGGCTCTGTGCTGGGTGTTATGGGTAGAGTTATGACGTAGCAGGAATTGTTTACATCAAAGCTTCCTTGGCTTTCTCCTGAAATTGTCCTTCTCCAGAGAAGCTCAGTGGCTAAAAGTCACCTCTCTTACCCTCCTCGCTGCACTCTCATCCCTCTCCAGTACCGCTGCAGCCACCCAATCTGGGGCTGGCAAGACAGGAGGGACCTGCAAAGGTCCCTGGAAGCGCTTTGGCACAGGACTGAATGGCGCAGCCCCTACCGCAAGCTGGGCATGCAACTGTGCTCCCCTCTGTCCCTCTCAGAAGGGAGTGGCCTAGAGTGAGGTTCTGGACTTCCTGGTGGCCTTGGTTCTCTGCATGCACTGGCCTCAGAGAGCAGCATTGGGAGACCTGAAGCTGTGGTCGTGAGTTCTTCTTCTGTCATTTGGGAGAAGGAGAACTGTAGCCTTAAGTAATGATATTTGTGGGTTCTTAACTATTAAGCCAGACAGAGCTTAGGGGCAGTGCTGGGCACTTGTCTCTGCAGTTTTCCTGTCAGAGTCCGTACTTTCTCCATGGAAGAGGACTTGTTACCACACCATGTTAGCTGTTTCTGGGTGCTGGGGGTGCTACTGTTTTTCTAGTGTAATCTTCTCCATGCCTGGGAGCTTCCTGAGGGTGAGGAGGTATCTCCTCAGCATCGGTCCCTAAGGGCCACTTACCTCCTCCCTTGTCCCACCTTCTGTGCAGGGCTATGGGTTGGCCAGGAACCTGCCTTGCTGCGAGTCCCGCACGAAGGTGAGGAACATGCATGGAGAAAGAGCATCCAACAGTTCCTTTCTCCAAGTCCTCCAAAGACCCCTTGGGCACACTCCACGGAGATCTATTTGTCTCCTAAAGAAGGCTGTGAAGCCAGAGAACACAGCCTCCGTTTCCATCCTCCATGAGAGTAGGGAACCCCTGGGAAATCAAGCATTTCAGCTAGACACAGACCTTGGAGAGTGATAAAGTCAGGATCCAAATGCACAACCCCTTTATCCCTGAGCCTCAGCCACCGCCCGCTGCTAGTCAGAAGAATTTGAATAAGTTGGAAAAATAGCCCAGTGCATCAATAAGAGATGCAGAAACAGCTCCACAGACCCTCGCTGGTGGTTTGTGCAATGGTCTCGCTCCTGCTAATGAATAATTCAGTTTGGCTGTGCAGCGAGACAGGTCAGACAAGGGCTGTCAGTACACAGACGAGGCACTGGCCTGACTGAAGGGCCTTTCCAAACACTGAGGACAGATGGGGAAGAGATAGGAAGAAGCAGGGAAGTCAGTGTCTGGCACAGATGGGCGGAGGAGAGTCTGCAGCGGTTATGGGTGGGCTACTGCAGAGGATGGGTCCCTCCTGATGGAGACCAAGAGTCAGACAGTAAAACAGGGCAGCTGGCGGGAGCCACAGCCTACGGGGCGGAGGGTCACAGATGGGCAGGCCTGTCATGGCCAGAGGGATAGGGACTCCAAGGTAGAAAGAAAAGAGAAGACCCAGGTGAGCAGGGCAAGGAGGGCTGATGGGCCTGGTCACCCTCTTCTGTTCTGAGAGTGACAGCCTGCAGGCTGCACAGAGTCAAAGGCTCAGGAAAGAGAGAGTGGGGCAGAAACAGGCACAAGCAGGAGGCCACAGAGGCCTGGAAAGGGCCACCGGATGTGCTCGTCCAGGGAGGTTCTGTGTCCGTGTCCCTGGGCCACCGAGCCAGCCCCAGCCGGGCAGGTGAGTCTTCTTTTCAAATCTTGTCCTGTGTCCCCTTTCTTCCTGGCCCAAAAGAGACAATGCTGGATGGTTTCCAAGAGGTGAAGAGGATGTGTTTTCTGGATTGTCATATACCACATCATGACATCTCAGCTAACAAGGGACTGCATAGCTGACAGTGGTGCTGTAAGATTGTTATGGACCTGAAAGATTCTCATCACCTAATGACATCACAGCATGATGTTATGCATGTGTTTGTGACAGTGCAGGTATAAACTTCCAGGCCCATAAGTGTAGTTCATACAATTTTGTGCAAAAAATAATACCTGGTAACAAGTGGCTTATGTAGGTGCCATACTATACCTTTTATCATTATTTTAAGAGTATACACCTACTAAAAAATCCTATGAAATAGTCTGTTGTGTTCTCAGGCAGTGTCATCATATATCTTGTGTTTATAGTATCTCTTGATTGCATCAAGAGGCCATGTCTAGTGATTGACCTACGTCACTTGGGTCTTGCAGATACACTCTGTGATGGTCCCACAACACAGATGCTGCCTAAGGAAACATTTCTCAGAACATACTCGCATTGTGAGGTGACACATGACTCTACTTCCGAATGCTTTTTGTTTATTTGCCATGCTAGGGAAGGAACCCAGGGACTTAGACCTACTAGACAAGGGCTCAACACTGAGCTATACCTCCAGCCCAATACTTCACAATATTAACTTCTCTGGAGCAAGCGCACCTCCTTGCCCATTCCTTACCATCCTTCTCCCCATGCTCCCCCCCCCAAAAAAAAACAGATACTGGCTTCACTTTTTGTTACTCTGTCTGGGATTGAGGACAACTGTTGCTTGCACAGGAAAGAGCTGGGCGAGCATTCAAAATTCCTCCAGGAGGTTGGGTGGTTTGTCAACTGCAGCAGCTATTACATTCCACGGAGTTGAAGCTTGCTGCTATTGGTGTCTTTAAATCGATATAAAGACTTCATCCAAATCAGCCCATCTGTCTGTGGGTGCTAAGAACTCATGAGGGAGAGATCCATTAGTGGTAAATGAAGAGCAGATAAGGGTAGAGAGGAGGCAGGCAAGGCCAGGGCCTGAGATCAGATGCCAAGACATAAGATAGGTGCAGGGAGATGACTTTGGCATTTTGTCTGATGCTTGCCACTTAGGGCCTTTGCACTTGCAGCCAGAGGAAAGCAAGAATTAGGCAGCTAAGATGAGAGACACCATGTTTGCCGAGGACAGCTACAGGTGTGGGGTGATCTGAATTAAAGCCTAATTGGGGAGAGAGAACTCCTGTGTATGAGATGTGTGGCGGTCTGAACTGAAGCCAGAGTACAGGAAAGCTCCTAGAACTTCAGTTTTTATGAATCTTAAACTCTCGGTGGTGTTATAAATGATTAATAAGGCATTTGAGTGGGAGGTATTGTCCAATGGCGACAAGGAAGATTAGTATTTACAGAATGTGACATATGTTAGGCTTTCTGCCTGAGCTTTCCTACATGTTGTCTGGTGCAGTTTAACCCACTTGGAGGTTGACTCCTTGCGTCCCACAGCTTCTCCACTTGCTCTTTCCTCCACCTGGGACTTTGGAACCCAGGTTGGTATCCTCTGTGAGTTCCTGTCCCAAAGCCTGTGTGGGAGTCCCTGAATCGGGGACAGGTCCTCAGGATCTCCTTTCCCAGCATTGATTCAAGACACCAGGTTAGAACAGATAGTCATCTGGAGTCTCAGAGAGGAGCAAGAGGAAGAGGAGGGGCAGGTGGAGGAGGGGACCAGACTGTCCCTTCTGGTCATCTTTTCCAATCAGCAAGGTGACCCTTGCTGTTGACTGATATGTGGGAAGGAGGCTGTGCTGGAGTCTCTGCCTGTGTCTTCCTCCCCTGGGTGCTGGAATCTTGCAGCCACGTTGTGGCCTGGAGAACCTCCTTCACATTCCCTCTTAGCTTAGGAGCTATTCCTCAGGCCTTGGCCAATTCTGAACTGGGATGAGCTGTAGACCGTAGCCCCATGAGGGCAGGGACTTTGTCTGTTTCATACCCAGCTGTGCCTGGAACAGCGCCTGGCACATAGTAGGCACTCAGAAAGTATTAGTGGAATGAGTATCATCCTTTCTTCCCTTGGACGGAATCCTTTCCTAGAAAGCCCATATCCCAGGGCAGGAGGGTGGGAACAGGTGCAGAGGGGAGAGGCCTGGCTTTTCTGGCACGGCTCCCCATGCTGCGGGGGAAACACCGGCATGTCCCTCTCTCTGGTGCAGCACAAGGGGGTTGAGAATAGGGCTCGCTTTAGTAAACTCCAAATGTGGTTGTCAGAGCCTGGGCCTCAGAATACAGAGCCACAAGGAGAAGGTAAGGAGCTTCGTGAGGTAGAGGGGGAGGTGAGAGAAGAGGAAGGCTTCAAAGGAAGTCGGCCACCTTCAGCATGGATTCAGGTTAACACGAACAGATGCTTCTTCCCTACCCCACACAATCCTGAGAGATGGCAGGGTGGCCTCCACCTCCCTCCTGCGGGCTCAGTCACCCACTGACCCTAATTTCCTCATTGTCCTTGCTCAGATTTATGAAGCACATTGACCCTCTGGAGTCCCAGGGTCCTTGTGCAGGAAGATCCCACCAGAGGCCAGGGTGCCGTGCCTCTGCCACACTCGACTGGACAGGCAGGGAGACCAGTCTCCTTCAGTCAGCCTACTTGCTGCCTTTCCCAGCACCATCCTGGACTCCTGATGAGCATTGGCCTGGAGTCTGGGCCATAGGCACTGGCACGAATGGCCCCTGGGTCACAGTGCCAGCCCTGTGGGCAGATCCCAAGGACTGGGCTGGAAGCTCTCCCTCTGCTGACGGCAGTCCCGGACTATCCCTGCCAGTCTATGTGATCAGCCCTCTCATAGATGGGAAGGACGCGTGGCTGTCATCTGCTCCAGAATGGTCAGCATGGTGCTCCAGAACTCTCATCCCAGAAGAGATACCAGTGTAGATTTGGTTCTATTTATGTGCCACCCATCTCATACCAAAATTCAAGGAACCATCTGAGCCCTGTAGATTCCCTGTTCAGTATCAGCCTCTGTCTCCAGGGTCTCCAGGTCACCTGTCAGTCCAGATCAGAGGAACTCCAGGTCGCGATGCTCCCCAGGGGCGGGAAGGGAGTCAGTTGCTTCATTAGCTCTGTCTGTGCCATGAAAAGCCCCCCTGTGAGGACAATAAACCGGGAGCTGCTCTGCCTATTTCGGACTTTTGCCCATTGCTGCCCTTGACCTTTCTCCTGGTCCTCCTCCTGGGGGTTCTTCTGGGTCCTTCTCCCTGTACCTCCCTTCTTGGTAATTAATAGGGCCTGGAAGGGCATCCTGCCAACAGATGGCCAAAAGGCAGAGCAGGCACCTGTGGCAGTGGCAGTGCCAGCAAAAGGACAAGCGATTAAAACAAAATGATTCATCTTGGGAATGAGTGCAAATCGCTTTCCATTTACAGGAATCAGGGCTGGGCTCCAAACAGCCTTTCTGGGTGGGGTGGGGAGACAGAGCCTGGGCCATTGACCATTAAGTAATAAGCTCCTCTGAGTGCTCCCTGCTGACTTTGTGGAGAGGGGATCTGGCTGGCAAGGTGGGCAGGAGAGCCAGGGGAGGGGCAGGGACACCCAAGAGGCTCAGCTCCCTTAGGACCCAGGGAAAAGCAGGGCTCGTACCGGTGGAGACCCCAGGGATCTGGAGTGGCCCTGGACACCCTTTTGATGGAGACTCCACTAAACAATCAGGCTGGAGCTGCCTAGCCCTTAGCTCTGTGCCCTGGGAATTCAGAATCCACAGGTGAATTAGAGCATGAGCTTGGTGTACGTGGGCACAGTGGGGACAGCGAGCAGTTAGCAAAACCAAAGGCATGGATCTTGTCTGTATGGGACAGGGCCAGGCCAGGTGGTCAGCTGATCCACAGAGGAAAGCAAACAGCAAAGATCTGTGAAAGACATACGGAGACCAGATGTAGCCAGTGGGCTGCTGGCTGGGAAATGCACCCGGGGGCTCTTACACCGGGTCCTGAAGATAAGTGTTCTCCCAGTGGATGTGTGGTTGGGCAGCAGAGTAGAGTGGGGAATTAATCCACTAGAGCTATGAGCCTGAGGAAAGAACACAGGAAAACCCCATTTGAAAAGTGCTGGAACCTGGATGTGCTGGTGTATGACTGATACTCACTACTCTGAAGGCCGAGGCAGGAGGAGTCTAAGTTTGAGGACAGCCTGGGCCATTTAATAAGACTCTGTCTCAAAATAAAATTAAAAAGTCTGAGGAAGTAGGTCAGTGGTAGAGCGCTCATCCAGCATGTACAGGCCCTGGGTGCAGTCCTTGGTAACAACAACAACAAAATGTGCTGGAAGAGAGGACCGCAGGAGGAGAGAGAACAAGGTCTAGGGAACCTAGGAATATTATTCTAGGACATTTTTATGAAACCTGGTGAGGTCAGGCTGCATTTTTAGTCAAATTCCCCTCCCCCTGGCCATCAGTGAAGGCCACTGGAGTCTAAAAAAGAGAATCTGAAACGTGTATCAAGTTGTTAGCATTTATTTTAAAGGGCAGAAGTTAAATGACTGTTATTTTCTGTACTTTTGTGTTTTTAAATTTCAGAACTGACAATGCATTTTCATGTATCCGTATAGGTTTGTGTAATGTTGAAAATGAAGATAAAATACATATTTTGTCATGACAAAATTGCCTGTGATATATTTTTAAGTTGGAGGACAAATAGCACGTATAGCATGATTCTGTTTTTGTGACAATAAAATAAATCTGGAAGGAAATACACTAAGCCACTAAAATGGTGACGTTACTCTTGAGGGGTGGGATTTGGACATGGACTGTGGGAATGGGGACATTTTCCCTGTATAGTCTCTGCTTTTTGGAATTATGTGAATCTCAACAATGATCTTGTATTATTTTAAAACAAAAAAACCTGCCTGGTGTGGTGGCTTTCCTGTAATCCTAGCGACTTAGACGGCTGAGGCAGGAGGATTGCTTGAACCCAGATGTTCAAGGCCAGCCTAGGTAACATGAGGAGGCCTACCTAAAAAATGCCACATTTTAAGAATAACTTTAATTTTATCATTTTTTGTTGTTGATTTTGGTACTTTGAGACAGGGTTTCTATGTAGTTGAGGCTGGCCTCAAACTCACTCTGTGGCCCAGACTAGCCTGGAACTCGTGGTAATCTGCTTGCCTTAGCCTCCTGAGTGCTGGGATTATAGGTGTGCACCACCGCACCTGGCTTTGTATGCATTTTCTTTTGGGTAGTGCGTCTCCACTTCCATCTACTGAGACTGTGATCTCTCTGCTGATGAAGCCCGAATCCATGCCTCAGCTGCTGTTTCTATGTCCCAGTGCCTCTTAGACACATGCCCTTAGGGGGTCTATACAATTCTAGATTCAACATACATCAAAATGTCATCATCTTCTCTCCCCTGTGCTACTGGTATCCCTTTTCCAGGTCCTCCATCTCAGACAGGGCCATACACCTTTCACTTTGACAATGGCTCTCAGCTCCTAATTGGTCTCCCTGAGTACAGGCTTCCTACATATAAATTTGCCTCTCATAGTCAATGTAACAATCCTAAAATGCAAATCGTACTGTATCATGCCCCGAGCACACCTGTCAATGACTTATCACCTTCAGATTGAAGTCGGGCTCCTTAGCTTGCCACTTAAGGCTTCCTGTCTTCCCGGTGCATCTTGGGTTGCTGTCTGCCTTTGTGCTCCGTTCTACCCGGGCTCAGACCTCTACATGTCTGCTCATGCCACTCTCTTGGCTGGAATCCCTTTCTGCCCATAGCTAACTTATCCGTCACTATGGAGCCTGGAGAGCACCTCCTCCAGGCTAAAAGAAGTGCCCCACATGTGTTCCCAAGCATTCTTTCTCTTTCTTTCAGGGCTGGTGTCTTGGTTACTTTTCTCATTCCTAAGATAAAATACGTAACACCCACACATTAAAGGAGGAAAGCTTTATTTCAGCTCACAGCCTGGAAAGGTTTCAGTCCATAGTGGCTGGCTCCAAAGCAGGGTGGCCTGGCAGAGGGACATCGCAGAGGAGAAATATTTGATAGCAAAGCAAGCTGGAGACAGAAAAGCAGCAAAGAACAGCAGCGGCAGGAACAATAAACCTGCCTCTTTCTTTCCTTTTATATTCCATCCAGTCTACAAACCTACTGATGGATACCACCCATACATAGGGGGGGACACTCTTATACTGGCACCATATCCTTAATCCCTGCATCACACCCTTAACCCTAATATCACACTCTTAATCCACACGCACACACCCTAATCCAGCTACCTTTAAAATTCCCTGCCGACGACTATATGAGGCTTTGAGGGGCATCCAGACACCAGACATAACAGCTGGAGACTGAAACCAGGGCCTTCACACTGAACTCCATCCCAGTACTTTTGTAATTTTTTTGACACAACATCTCCCTAACTTGTTAAGTTGCCCAAGTGGCTTGAATTTGTGATCTCTCTGCCTCAGCCTCTCAGAGTGCTGCCTCCCATACAACACCACTGCATTATTTTTTCTTGTGTTTATGGACACATCCAGTAAATTTCTCTTCTCATTTTCTAAGTGTATCTCCCTCTGCTCTGTATGTCCTGGAAGCATTTATAGAGTTGTACACCTTTACATCCTGGCACCTCAGGACCATGCCTGGTGTATGGTGGGCGCAGAGCGCACGCATGTGTGAATGACTGAATTCACTCTGTGTTTATCTGTGCCTCTCCTCCTTCCTCTGGCAGCAGCAAGCTTCACCCAGGACTTCTCTTTCTCCACCAGGATTTTTCGTCCAGCCCTTGGTCTCTCAGCTCCACCCCCTTCCCACTCTCTGCCCTTGTCCCCAGATGTGGCTCCCTCTCTTCATTTTCCTAGTTATTTTCTCTCTCAGCTTTTCTACTTCTTCTGTTTTATTTTACACCCCTCATCCATTTTTCCTGATGCTTCTCTGCTGATCTTCTCTCCTAAAGGGGCACTCAGGGCATTCGCAGCCCACTGGGGCCCAGGTGTCTGCAGCAGGACTCTGTAATTACTTTCACAATAGAGCTTAATGACTGCACAGTGTTCCCACCCCAACCCACAGGATTTCAGATGCACAGCCTAAGGCCTCACCATGAGGGTTAGATCCCCACCCCACCACACCCCTGTCTAGAGGGTCTTTTGGAAAGAGGCGCCTTCACAGACCTTTGGGGGGCAGGGTCACGCGCTAACAGCTTTTCTAAGTCTTGTAAATACAGGAACCGCCGTTCATTTCTTAGTTTTCAGCAACCTCCCCCCCATTGTGAGGATGCCATTCAGCATTATAAGCTGAGTTCTGCCACCTGAGCAGCCTAGGGGATTGTACTCATTCAGTAATGCACTAAAGATTTACTGAGCTCCTACAAACACCATTTCTTAGGACAGAGGGCTCACAAAGGAGTGTGCCCACTCTAAAGCTCAAAGAAACTCTCATTCTTGGGGTCGGGGGTATAGCTCAGTGGCACAAGTGCCTGCCTGGCAAGGAGAAGGTCCTGAGTTTGATTCCTGGTACCAAAAAAAAAGCCAGAAACTCATGGTCTGATGAAATCTGGGAACAACTTTAATAAGTTAAGAAGGCCTTACTAGAGATGAATACATATTAGGGGCTATGGGCTCACAGAGGAAGCAACTGGGGATGCCGGTGTAGCAGGAATGTTTGACGGGTGAAGTGGGAGACACGAATGCAAGGTGATGAGGCAGACATTTGTCATGTTTTTGATGACTCACAATCTGAGCAGCCTTCTGATTTCAGAAGGAATTCCACAGCCCATGAGTCCTGTGGAGTGGGGAAGTCTACCTTCTACTGCACATGCTCCCCTTAACCAGTGAGTGTGGATCTTGGAACCTGAGTTCAGCCAATCTGATGCCCCCCTTTGGGGTCTTTGGGGCTCAGAACTTGGGAGTGACAGAAGGGTATGGACAGTAGACCTTCATTCCCTGAATGGCACCTGACCCGAAGTTACAGATCAGCAGCAAGTGTCTGTTCTATGAGGAGGTGCGGGGCGGCAAGGGGCAGCTTCAGCAGCTGTCCCTGAATAAGGTTGTTATGGTTGATACATTTTGTCAACTTGGGGAGTCTAGAGGTTTGGCTGAGTGATTCAGCAGGAAGCCAGGGTGCTTACTTTGTATACATCCTGAGCCTGTGGAAGAGGAAGGCATGGAAACTGTGTGAGAGCTACACACCCCCTGGGTGGGGGTAGGCTGTTTACAACGCAAGGGAAGGAGAGAGGCTGCTTGCAGCCCTTCCTCCCTTTTGCTGGTTCTTTTTGCTGTGCTCTGCTGCTGTGAACATTTGCTCTCTGCCATGTGCCACTCTCCTTCAGAACCAGCGAAGTATGGACTGAAACCTCCACGAACTGTAAGCTAAATAAAACTTTCCTTCCTTCATTTTGGGCCTTGGGTATTTTGTCTCAGCAACGAGAGAAAAGTAACCAAGACAAAGGTGCTTCCTGCCATGTGCCTGGAGAGTCCTCTGGACCCCTTGTTCCTGACTGAGGGAGCCGCTCCCCATGAACTCTTCACTTTGAGCAGAAACTAGCCTTTTGGGTGGAATCCCACCCCGGGCCTGTGTGTCAACCTCTCCATGTCACACCAGACATCTTCCCCTGGGCTGGTCCTCAGGCACCTACTGGTCAATCCCAGCGACTGGGATGCTTGTCGATCAGTGGAAAGGTCAGCTGCAAGCAAAATGCTTGTGCATGCAGGGAAAGGTGGCTGTCTGCCCTCAGTCCCCAGGCCACCACGTGCCCAGAGGGCCTGCTGGAGGCAAAGACCCAGCTTCAGACTCCCCCTGCCAGCACAACCTCAAAGGTCGCTTGGTGGAAGCTCCTCCTTGAATAGGAATCTTTTTATGGGAGCCCTGCCAGATGGGCACCTTGCCTCTGCTTGAATTCACTACTACACAGAGCAGCTGTATCTTGGTGACCTTGAGCAGGGCATTTAGGTGACCTCCTGAAGGTCACACACTTTGCCTGGCAGTGGAGCTTCTGAGTCTCCCTTGCTGTCCTCTACCTGCCCCCAGGATTTCTCTCTGGGGTCATTGGCCTTGTCAGCGCCCCTTTGCCCAAGAGGCACGGGGGGGGGGGGGGTAGAGGGTGTGTGTAGCCTGGGGCCTCCACATCACCAGCCTGCGGGCTCTACGGAGCTGATGAAGCCAGGGTGGATGTGTGGCCCTGCTGGCATCCCCCCTCCCGTTTCTCATTTTCTCTCCTGTGTTCGGTTGGGCTGGAAGATTGGAGCTGCAGCATGCGGGGGTGGCTGGAACCGCGTGCCGTGGGAGGGCGTCTGCGGCGGGAGCCTCTAAGTCCAACACCGGGGAGCCTCCCATTGCCAGTGAGCTCGGGCTCTGACACACAGCTCCCACAGCTTAGGCCTTACAAACTTTCCTAATGTTGACAGGACCAAATATGAAGACGCTGGTAGGCTGTATGGTTTCCTTGGCAACCTCAAAACAAGCCGGGGGAGGAGAAGGTGGGAACCCTTGAGAAGGAGGGGTTGGACTCCACCACTCAGCTCGGTCTGGCACACACCCTCCTCCCTCCCCCAGAATAGCTCAGGATAAAATGTTGAGCTAGTCCATGACCCACAGGGATGGAGCCAGGGACAGAGGTGTTTCTGGATGAGGCAAGGGAGAAATGGGGCTCCAGAACCTGCTTCCTATGGGAGTCTGGCTCCCGGCTCTGTCTTCTCTTTACAGAGACTTATCTCTCTCCGTCATCCGCCTCCCTCCCTCTTCCCTGTCCTTCTCCCCACCGTACTGAACTCCCTCTAGAGAAACCGGAAGCCCAACCCGGGGTTCTCAGCCTGACTGGCAAGGAAGCAAGGAGTGCAAGTCTCCCCTCCGCCACCCCCCAACCTTGGGACAGCTCCATTCCTAGAAAGCAGGAGACAACTGAGTCGGAGGCGGAAGACAGACTGTTCATTAAGAACAAAGGAGGTTTATTAGTAATTAGTGAAACTGCTTCTCCCAAGCAAGGTCCCCTCCCCAGTGCGTGTGCTCACAGCACCTGCCCTAGGAGCTGCTGCTAGGGCTCCAGTGGCACCACGCCCAGCCCTGCACGGTAGCCCTGGCCCTTTCCCAAAGCGCAGGCCTCTGGATCCACTAAGCCCTGCCCCCTGCCCCTCTGTACCTTGTCTCTACTTGAGAATCAGGGTCAGGAGCAAACAGCCCGATGCTGCCTAGCCCTGCAGCTATACTTCAGAGCTGGCCACACCACCGGCCCTTGGAATAAGCCAGACACCAAGCAAGGGTCCCTGGTGGGTTTTCAGAATCTCCTGTCCTTGTTGAGGTGGTGGATGCATTCTGGAAAAATGTTCAAAGCAGGGAAAAGAGCCAGGGACTGTAGGGTCAGGTATCTTTCCAGCCCACTTGGCTAGCCAGTCTAGAGACTGACTCAAGTGGAGGACGAGTTGCTGCTGGGAGTGGGTGGGCCGGCATTCCAGCCTGGGCCAGGCTCTGAGCAGCTGTGGTGGGGAGCAGATAGCCATGCTCCTGGTGGCCACACTGCCTGGCCAAATCCTGGGAGGTAGAGCCTGACAAGCTTTAGTGTATGGGGAGCGACAGTGGGGCAGAAGATCTGCAGGAAGCCACCTGGTCCCTTAGCCTCCTATACCTCCTAAGTGTGCTGGGCAGGGTTTCTGGCTTTCTGCTTCCAGGGCATCATGGATTCTGGGGATGGTTTCCTCCCCATCACCTTCCCCAGCGCATCCATGACTGGATCTAGGCAAGTCCATTGTCTCTATTTCATCAGTTATGTCCCCACAAGCTCCTCTTTAACATGCTATGGCCCCACGTTTCCTGCCCAGGATCTCCCATCACCCTCAGCTCCTTCATACCAGGCAGCAGGCCGAGGCCTCCGTTAGACCGTCCCAGGGAGAGGGGACAGCTGCCTGCCCCTCCTGGAGTCAAGGGATCAGAGACACTGAGTCCTGAGGCTCCTCTATGGCTTACCTCCAATCTGAGGACGGGGCAGCCTAGAGAATGTGATAAATGTATGTTGCTCCAGCGGGTGGCTTAGAACAGACTGTGACAAGGACAAAGTGTCCATAGGAAGGGTGTGGGTGGGAGAATTATTCAGGGAGCCCAGGTTTGCGGCTTGTGACCCCTTCTCTGTCTCTGTCTCTGTCTTTCTCTCTCTCCTTTCGTTTCCTTTGTCTATTCTGGAATAGTTTTCCAAACTTCACATAGGTATATGTACCCCATGCAAAGGAAAGGACTTTTCCTCAAATATCTTGAGGAGAAAAATGAGCACCATAGATGCAAAGATGACATCTTTATAAATATATCATGTTGGAGGTCCTCTGAGGTCCCTATTTTGAGCGCTGAGCTCCCTCCCACCACTGGTTTGATTTCTGTTAACCTGATGCTGTGCTGCCAGTGAAGCCCAGTGCTTTCCATGGCCAGTGGCCTTGATAAGCAGAGGGATTCCTGGCTAAGCAGACAAGGGACAGTGCCCACTGAATGGATGGAGGGCAGGGTGAGTTGATTTTTATGTGCTGGTGGGCATGAGGAAGCTGTGGTTGGGGCGTGTCATGGTTTGTGTCTGCATGTCCCCCCAAATCCTCATGCAGTCATAGGGCAGGCTTTTAGAGTTATGAGTGATTCTGGTCCAATGCTGGGATTATGGGTGTGAGTGGTACACCTGCCCCTGGGGCGGGTACTTTGCATACAATATAAGCAAGGGAAAAGCTTTGCTCTCTGCTGCTCTTCCCTTTTGCTCTTGCTGCTTTGCTGTCTTCCGCCACCATGAACTGTTGTCCTCTGCTGTGTGCCACTCTGCCTTGGAGCCAGCTGAGTATGGGCTGAAACCTCCACAGACTGTGAGCTAAATAAACCTTTCCTTCCTTTAATTTTGGGTGTTGGGTATTTTGTCTCAGTAATGAGAGAAAAGTAACCAAGACAGGGTGCTATGTAACAGAATCTCTTAAGTTCTGAAGATGCTCTTCTGGGAGAGTGGAGACGTTAAAGTTTGGCCCATTATCTTAGTCACTTCCTCGCCACTGGGACGAAATGCCTGATATCCACAGCTTAAAGGAGGAGAAGCTTATTTAGCTAACATTTCAGACTATGGCTGGCTGGCCCCAAGCCAGGAATGCCACGGTAGAAAAGCCTGGTGGAGAAAATTTGCTCACATCCTGGGGGCCAGGAAGCAGAGAGGGATGAAGGGCAGAGCTGGAGAGAGAGTTGCACCCTTCCAGCCCCACCCCCAGTGAGCCACCTCTTCCAACCAGACTCCACCTCCCGACAGGCCTCTGAGCTGAGCTCACCAGTGGATAAATCCATAGCTGAGTAAAACAGCTGCGATCTAGTAGCTCCCCAAAAGTCGCACCATGGGAATTTTGGCTAATGTGCACATGCATTCTGGATCCAAACCACAGCAGCCATGGAACTAGAAAATACAGTCAAGGAGCTTCAGAGCCAAGGAGACTGGGTACTTACTTCTGGGACCTTTCCGCTCAGCTACCTTGTATGATTTTCCCACAACCACTGTAGCAATATATTACAAATGTGGAGCTTACAATAAGGGAAATATATTCTCTCACAGGTCTGGGGAAATTAAAAATCAAGGTGTTGACAGGTTTGGGGTTTTGGAACCTCACAAGAAGGATCAGCCCCACGCCTCTGTTGTTGCTTCTGGAGGTTGCTGCTGTCCATAGTACTCCTTGGGTTATAGAAGCCTCAACCCCATTTCCCCCTCTATCTGTACATGATGTTTTCCTCTCTTCTTACAGGCGCGTGGGTCATTGGGTCTAGAGCCCACCCCACATCCAGGATGGTTTCTTCTTAAGGTCTTTAGTTACACCTGCAGAGGCTACTCTATTTCCAAATGCAGTCATAGTCTGAGGCTCCCACTGTGCGTGAATTTTGGGAGCTGTTGTTTAACCCATTACATCCCTTAATTCCATGTTCAGTGGGGTGGGGATTAGAAGACCTCTCCAAGCTTGGTCACCAGTTACAGGGGCAGGATGTTCAGAGGACATGTGGAACCTGATGTTCTAACCTCATCTCTCCCAAGTCCTTGTTACCATGAGCTTTCTAGAAAGTTGAAAAGAAAAATAATTCCATCCTATTCCCCAAGGATAGGCAGGGATGGCCCTCCTTCTTCCAAAAGAGATGCCATTATCTGGAATATTTCTTTGGAAAATAAATTGCAGCCTCAACTGCTTTTCTTAGCTGGACTGGTGTCTCCCTTCTGCCTACCTTAGCCCACCTTGCCATCACTCCAGACCCCTCCTCTTGTCTGTCCTTGAGATTGGTGTGGGACAGCCTCTTTCTCATCTGCCACTTCCTGGTGCTCAGCATTCAGCCTGCAATGATCCTGTCTGTCTCTGACTTTGCTTGGAGTGGGTATGTCAGAGGCATTCAGCAAGCCAGGATGAGACATCCACCTAAACGCACGATTTTGTATTTTCTCCAAGAACCATCTCAGCTGTTAGTCTGTGTACCTCCTTCTGCCCCTCCAGCCTTGGGGCTGGTGACAAGCTTAGCTGTGCTTCCTTCCTTGCCTCACATCCCTTAGCCACCCCCGTCCTCTACAAACTCTGCACAGTTACTCTCTAGTGAAAGAGAATGTGGGGAAGACACGGTGCAGGGAGCCGGGCTGTCAGTAACTGTAATGTGAAGGAATCAGCAGTCACTACTGTGAGGAACTGCTGTCATGCTCTTACCACAGGTAGTGCCCCAGAAGGGAAAAGTCGGATCTACACAGCACACCCCACCACTCTGTATTCATCTTTTCTTGGTATTTTGAAGAGAAAAGAGGCCAAAATTGAATGATTAGGGTCCCTCCCTCCTTTCATCCCTTTGTTTTTTGTCAGCGTACTGGGAAGTGGACTAGGGCTTTGGCACTGAGCTACATCTCCAGCCCTATTTATATGTTTATTTAATGTTGAGACAGGGTCTTGCTAAATTGCTAAATTGCCCAGGCTGAGCTTGAATTTGCAATCCTCCTGCCCCAGCCTTCCGGAGTTCTGGGATTACAGATGTGCCACACCGTGCCCAGGTTAGGGTTTCTTCTTTAGAACAAGATGGTGGCAAGCAGGCAGAGGGGCAGGGAGTGCTGTGATTGGAGGGTTGAGCAGCTCTTGCCCCTGCCTCCATCTGTGGCACTGCTAAGGTTATAGAGCTTGGGCTGGGCTCTGGTGGTGAGAGCCCAGATTGCCTAAGCAGAGCGCAAGGGTGGGTAAAACATCGAGCCAGGAGCAGGGCTGGGGGACAGAGAGAATCAGGGGCCAGGGCATGCCAAGGATCTGTGGCTGAGCAACAGTGAGACCCAGACCTCAGATGGCTCTTTGCAGAGCCACACATTTAGGGGCTGGGGATGTAGCTCAATGGTAGAGCAACTGTCTAGCATGAGTGAGGCCTGGGGTTTGAATCCCAGCACTGCAGAAAAGAAGAAGAAATTACAATACAAATTATGATTATTTTGGGCTGGGTTCTGAGCAACAAATGTTGTATATTATCTGATTTAATCCTTAGTACACCATTGTGCAGTAAGGGCAATTATTTGTTTTACTGATTGGAGACATAAAGCAGAGAGAGATCAGTACTTGCTCAAGATCAAACAGTAAGTTGCTGGAGGCTGGATCTGAACTCAGGTTTGTTTCATCTCAGTCACTGAGCGCTTGCAAGCACCTGCTGAAGAGGGAACCCCAGTGACTGTTACTGGGCACCCTTGTGGGGGTTGGGGGGAGGCTGGGTCTCCCCAGAATCGGGAAGTGACAGGCATTGGAAACGAGGTTTGTCGAGGAAGCATGGGGTGGCATTAACTACGTCCACGCCCATCTTCAAAGTTCCCTGCCCCGGCCCTGTCCATGGAGGGAAAGACCCCTTACCCCTCTTAAGTAACTTCCACTTGGCTGCTTGGGCACATAGAGCTACTCACGCTCCTTGCGATGGTTCTGGATGAGGCCTGTGCTTTATTTTAGGTGATTATCTTCATCTTCCACTCTTGCTCCTGTTCCCCCTTCATCACAGCCATTCACTTCAGTGTATTAAACATACGTCCTTCCCTGCCGCTCCCCACATGCGGATAAAGATATTTTTGTGTGTTCTTGTCGTGACGCCATTACCAAAGATGCATGATTCATGGGAGTGTGTGCTGTTAATGTGTGTAATTGGCTGTGTGTGCTGAGTCTCACCATTTCTTTACTCACTCGGTGGCAGTTGGTTAAGACCCATTTATGTTGCTATGTGGGCTTTTTATAGCATGGTGTTCCATCACAAGTCTGTACCTCAGTACTAGCCATTCCTAGCCTGCTTCCAACTCCCAGAATAACAAAGAGCCTCTCACACACATCTATGGTCTGTGGGCTGCTGCTGTGGAGCAGGCCGCAGGCCGCAGGGGTGTGCATGCGTCCCAGTCTTCTCAGCCTCTTCCTGTGTCACGCATGGAGCATTAAGCTCTGGCTTCTAATCAGTGGTTATGTCTTCACTTGTCCTTCTCTCATCCTTCCTGCTACATCCTAAGTGAAATGTGAGACCATGTTCCACTCACACTTGTGTTTCTCTCAGGTCCTAATGTACCTTTTATCCATTGCTGGCATTGCACAAACTATTTCTTAATAGACTGAGCTGACATCTCCTTTCTCCTTGGAATGCAAATTCCTTGAGAGCAAGATTAACTGTGTCCTGTGCATCTTGACTGAGCTCATAAACTGGTACTCTCTGATCTATTTATTCACAATCTCACTATAGATTTTTGGAGATACGGTTCATGACCTTTTCTGACATGAGAAAATAGTACCCTTACGAGTAAACTGAGCCAGGCATGGGGCTGCAGGCCTGTAGTCTGAGCACTTGGGAGGCAGAGGAAGGATGGTGAGTTCAAGGTCAGCCTGTACTATATAGTGAGACTGTTTCCAAAACCAAACAAACCAAAACAGCAAACTAGGGCTGGGGATATAGCTCAGTGGAATAAGCGCTTGCCTAGCAAGCGCAGGGTCCTGAGTTTGATCCTCAGTGCCGCAAAAAAACAAAAAAAACCCAAAAAAAAAACAGCAAACTAGATTGAAAGCTGGGAGATCAGAGTGCTGTATAATTAGTTTTATGATCTTAAGTTTCTCCTTCTAACCTTCGTTCCTCTTTATGTACAATAGGAAGGTTTGGTGGCTTCTTGCTGATAATCTGAACTTGAGAAGATCAGGACTGAGTGTTATCAGCTGCTTCTCCAGGAGAAGTGAAGATGGAGAGGAAGATGAGGCGGGGTGCCCGTCTAGGTGAGGCCCCACTTTTCCCTTTTTTGGTCTCCTCCTTATACGGTTCGGTTTGACATACTTCCAGAATGTTCATCATTGAAGACATAGGGTCCCACAGATGGAGTAAGGCTTTCTTGGAAAGGTCTAGAATATCTTCCCAGCAGACAGAGAAAACTGGACCCTGTGACACATGCCTGTCATTTCAGCACTCTGGGAGGCTGAGGCATGGGGATTGCAAGTTAGAGCCCAACCTGTGCAACTTAGTGAGACACTGTCTGAAAATAAAAAAGAAGATACAGTCCAGTGTAGGGACTCTGGGATCAATCTCCAGTACTATAGGAGGGTGAGCAGGGAGAAGAAGGAAGAGTGGTCAAAGGCAAATTACAGGACTGCAGTATAACTGGGGCAATGACTGGAATTCAAGTGCACGTTTGTTACAGGCAGCCAGGTTGGAGGGCAGAAGAAGAAGAGCAGATTGGTGAGCCACTGTCACTTCAGAAACATGGGTATCAGGACCAACCCAAGGGACTCTGCCACTGCCCGCCTGAACATACCTGTTCCAGAGGGGTGACGGTGCGAGGGGAAAAGAATGACATGGACATACGCATCCAAAGTACCCCAGGGAAATCAGATGGGATACCAGGAGCAAGCCTAGGACTGGCCTGGCTCACATCAGGGAGCAGAAAAATCCCTGTGGGAAAGATCCAGGAAGGAGAACCTGGGCTGCCAGCAAAGGTCAGGGGCTCTGGGGTCAGCACCAAGAGATGCCAGGCGCTCAGTGCTAAGGCGCTGGTTAGGATGAGAAGCTAGCAGGACTGAAGACAGACCTGCTCAGGGCTGCAGGAGCCCCAGGAGGAAGCCACCAGCCAAAAGGAGAGGACTGGAATTGGCTGACCATCACTTCTGCTGTATTCTTCTGGCTAAAACACTCACAGGCCAACCTAGATTTCCAGGGAGATGCGGTAGGTTCCACTTCTCAAGGGACCAGTGGTCGAAGAACTCTTGGTGGTCTTTATCCTCCCAGGCATGGTGCTATAAAATCCTCCCAATCAGTCTTGTACCTTTCCCTCTCCCTTCTCCCCAGCTGTTGGCCTGCAGCCTCCACATTCCTCCGTCACAGGCACAAGCTCTCCTCTGGTCCCTGCTGCTGAGTTCCTGGTCCAAGCACGGTCCTTCCTCTTCCAGAACCCACACCCAGTTTTCCTGCCCCCCTTTCCCTGACAGAGCCATTTGGACCCCCCCCCCCCCCCGCTTTTTGGATGCTTTTCCAACGTGAACTTCATCTTGGAAAAGCTTCTCCCTTTCCCTCTCACAGTACCAGCTCTTTACTGTTTTTTTCTTTCTCTCTTTTTCTTTCTCAGTGCTGGGAAGGGAACCCAGAGTCTCACATGCTGGGCAAATGCTCTCCCACTGCACTGTACCCCAGCCTCGGAACGGGCTCTCTTCTAGTACTTTCCAACAATAGCTGCTCCCTCTCTATGAAGAGGGCTCAGCTTCCTCTTTGCTCCCCACCACGACTTCTAGACTATTCTCAAAATAGGGCTTAAAGTTGAATGATTTCATTAAAGTTTCTCAATCTAAGCGGAAGCTGAGAAGAGATAGTTAATCAGCCGAGAACATTTATTGGTTGGGACGCCCAGTCCAGTGGGGAACCAAGCATGAGGAGGCACTGTGAGATTGCTATGTGGATCCTGAATGTCCTCCATGTATTGAAAGCTCAGTCCCTAGTCCATGGTGCTGTTAGGGGTGGTGCAACCTTCAGGAAGTAGGGCTCAGTTGAAAGAAGTTAGGTCACTGAGGATGTGCCTTCGAAGGGAAAGACTGGGACCTCAGCCCTCCTCTTCTCTGCGTCCTGGTCTTCAGGAGGCCGGCAGTTTCCTACACCACATGCTCCCACTATGTTGTACTGCCTCTCCACAGGCCTAAAAGTTACAGCTAAAATTTCTAAAACCATGAGCCAAAATATTTTCCCCCTTGAATTTGTTTCTCTCAGGTATTTTGTCAGAGTAACAGAAAGCTGATTATCACAGTGACCATCAGATATGAATAGGGCAGTGGGTTTCACCACACAGCAAGCTCCTGGAGCATGGAGATGTCTCATTTGTGTCCTTGGAACCCAACACAATACTCAACAATGTGAAATGCAGGAGTGAATAAATGAGTGGTTCCATGTTATCATGGGTATAAAATTATTTTCAGAAAGCCAACCTCTCCTGGCTGAGATGAACTGTAGTTCACACGAGTCATGTAGAAGCCTCCAGAGTGGTTTTGGGATCAAGGATTAAACTTCTTTAAAAATTTTTGCCATCTGGCCACCTGCTGGTGTTAGTTCTTCTCATCCCAGATGATGATGTTCCTAAGGCTAAGACGCTACATGGCCTCAGATCTGACCCACAGCCCTAGTCTATCGTGTATACCCTCTGCTCACAATCTTGGTAATTGAATATCCTCGTGAAGCTATTTCTTTTGAGGGCTCTTGATCTAACAGCTCTTGACCTCAGCCTGCTGTTGCTCAGCCCCAACCTTGCTCTCCAGACTATTCTTAGATCCTGTGTTGTCAAACCAGGTGCCCCAACCCCTACCACGCATGTTCGTGCAGACAGGCCCTGCCTGAGAGTCAGCACAGGGCTCCTCCCGTCCACATGCCACAGTTCAGCTATAACACTGCCTCCTTCGCTCAGTTTGTGCTGATTCACCTCTTCTTCCCTCAAAGTCCCAGGCTCTTAGGAGTCAGATCTTCTCTGACTTCCGGTCACATGGGTCGGGCTTCACCTCCTCTACTTTGATGTAAGTTTTCATGGAGAGGAGGCTGTGCCTCTCTCATTTCCTGGCACACACATTCATCCTAGCTCCTAGCATAGGAGCTTTGTCATTTCATCCTCACAGCATTCCATCTTGTAAGGAATCTCTTCTCTGTCATCCAGGAGGGCCTGTGAATAGTGTGGCTCTGCCCCCACCTCCGCAGAGTTTTCAGGGCAGCAGATGAGGCTGTTGGATGAAATACTCCATCCCCTGGCATCAGAGATGACTGTGGGGACAGACACACAACAAAACTGAGTCAGGGTCTGCTTTGAGAATGGCTGCTCCCAAGGCAGAGAAGCAACCTTCCTTCCTCCGGGTCTGAAAGCTATAAGGATGATGTAACTTGGACAGGCTTGTGGTCATCTCTCTGGGTCATACAGAGGAGACTCTTTGCTCTAGGAAAGAATGAGTCCTACCTCAAAAGAAGCAGAGACAGAGCTGGGCAAGGTGGCACATGCCTGTAATCCCAGATTTCTGGAAGATGAAGCAGGAGGATGGCGAGTTTGAGGTCAGTCTGGGCAATGTACCACGATCCCCATTTCAAATAAAAGTTTAAGAAGAGGAGACTGGGAGTGTAGCCCAGGCTTCCCTGTGTTTATTCTCCAGTACTGAACAGGAAGAAAAAAAAAGAGAGAGCGAGAGAGATGAAGCAGAGATATTCTAGTCTAGCTGTTTCACAGTTAAGGAAGCAGGAATACTGGGAAATAACTCACCTAAAACCCTCCTCCTAAGTGTGGGTGGGAGAGTCAGGATTTGAGCCCAGGCTGTGTGATTCCAAACCAGTCAAGCCCTGCCGCCTTCTGTATGTATGAGCTAAGATGAACATAGAGGGAAGGGAGATGGACTTACGCGTCTATGAGAAGTGTAAGAGTTGACAGCCCTTGAAGCTCTGGGATCTAGCTGTGCCTGGAGCCAGCTGACTCATGGCTTCAGTGCATTCCCTTTCTGAGCTTAAAATAGTTTGTGTATCAGTCACTTGCGACCTCCGGGGTTCACTTTGGAGTAATGTGTCTTTGAGAAGGAGCCTTATTTGTGGGTTAGTATCCAGGCGATGCCCTTTACTTTGCACCCAAGCTTGGACAAATTACTTGACCTCTCGGGTCTCTGGAGGTAAATGACTTACCCTCTCAGGACGGAGGGACTGGGACTAAGATTATGCGAAAATGCACTTAACACTCTGCTAATACAATTGAAGTACTCAATAATTGTTAGAGCTCTGCGCTTGCCTTTCCCTGTGTGGAGTAGATGTTCAATAAGCATTTGTTGAATTGAATTAAAACCCTCAAGTGGCTACAGGATGCATTTGAAAGCAGCTGGATGAAGCTACCAATTGCCAATAACAGCAACTTTTCAGCCCAAGGAACCCCTTACTCTATTTCACCATTAAAAAAAATGATTCTGCTTTTGTCCTGTTTCCCCATAACCTCCTTGCTGGCTTCCAGATTTCTCCAACAGCACAAATGGTGCCTGTGACAGGCACCGCAGAGGTGGGGGCCCAAACCCCTCTGTCGCTCTGCCTTCCCCCTTCCAGTTTCCATCCATGTCCTGCCGACTTGCCTTGTAGGTTTCTCTGAGACTTACCATCTCTTCCCCTCCTGACAGTGCCCTAGCTCAGAGGCCCGTGGCCTTTCTGGAGGTCTGCAGCAGCTCCCTGGCTGACCTCCACCCAGAATGGCTAGAAACACCCACATTTAGGTGACCAAACCTCCCTTTGCCTTAAAACTGCCTACAGGATAAGGGGTGAGGTCTTGGCAGACACCCAAGGCTCTCCTGGGCTCTAGCCTCTGCCTCGATGGCCAGACTAGTTTCTACCTTGCTATCTCAAGCTTCTATGCCTGTTTGAGAGCTCTCTCTGCTTTGACCTGGGCGCCTCCCTCCCCGGTTACTCATCCTTTAAGATTCTATGCATTTGAGTCTTATTTCTGGAAATAGTCACTGAGTCCCCCACTTCCCCCGCCCCCCACTCCAGGGCCAAGGGCTCTTCCTGTATTCCCACTGCTCCGTACACAGTTGTGTCTTTTCTATGGGCAGGATCGCTTCACGCACCTGCTCTGAGGTCTTGCTTGTGTTCGGGATCCTTGCATCCAGCAATGGACCAACAGACCTTGCACCCAGGGGCCCCTAGCCCGGCTTGAAGACATCACGGAAGCTCTCCATGAAGGGACCAGACAAGAGAAAGGAGACAAAGCTCTTCGTTTCTGTTCCCGCTCCATTCAACTCCTGATTCTCATTTAGTCCCTTGCTTTATTTTTTTCTTCCCTATACTGAGGCCAGGGCTTCCCTTAAAGACAAATGCAGCAGGCTTAGGATTTAATTACTGGGGTCAAAAGGGACATTTTCTCACCTTGTAAAGTGGGGAGGGGTCTCATTTCCTGGCTTTACAAGGTGAGAAAACTCCATTGGTGGTGGGAAAGGCGGGAATTTCCCCCATCCTGTATGTGGTAGGATCACTTGTGTCATTGTGTACTTCTCCATACGGCTTTGCATGCATGATACATGACGAGGTAACCTTTGGCTACCTCAAACTACCACCATCTCAGTGTTTAAAAGGATGAAGTTTTCTCATTACAACTAAATATAGGCAATGAGTCTGCACTGATGCATAACTTAGGCAAATACATGCAAATCCCTTGCAGACTGGGGGATCTGAGCCCATCCCAACTTTGTAAGTCTGAAGCCTCTAACACTCCTCCTTCCCCGGCTGCTGACCTTGAGCCCTAGGACTCTTTAGGATCCGGTGGGTTATAGGCCTGGATGCAACCCTGGTGCAGGCAGGAGGTGGGGCCTGGCAGGAGGTGGGCGGGACTTCGTGGGAGGTTGCTTTGGGCAGGAGTTCAGCTGCTGGTGGCGGCACAGCGGGAGATGTATTCCTCTATAATTCTCATTTTTACCCCCCTCTCCAATCTGTTTCTCATTAAAAAGAGATGTGCACTCCTTTCTGCCTCACCTCCCGCCTGGCCTCTGCCTTGGCCCAGCCCAGGGACCCGGCTGCATCTGCTCTTGCTTAAGGCACAGACTAATTCAAACCCAAGAGGCAATGTGGGCTGCCCCCACTTCCCCAGATGGAAAATTTGGCCTCAGCCTGCCCTTGACTGGAAAAAGCAGGGTCAGCTCGTCAGAGCAGAACAGGGTTGTTAGCAAGCGTTCCTCTTGTGGAGGGGGCTGTTAGGAAGGTGCAGCTCTGGAGGGGTTACCATGCCCCTGCTGGCTCCAGCCAGCCATGTGGGAGGTGGGGTTCTGCAGCAGGTGTCACCCTGCCAGGGCCAGGGAGCTTTATTAGAGAGTGGCGAAAGACGGGAGCAGGGGTGGCCATGCAAGGGATGTATGCCGGTGATGTGACCTAAAGCAGGCTAAAGGGAGTGACTTCTTCTCTTTCTTTGTGCTTTTTCCAGTACTGAAGACTGAACCAAGGGCAGTCACACTGAGCTATATCCCCATCTCTTTTTATTTTTTATTTTGAGTCTAGGTCTTGCTACACTGCCAGGCCTCAGCCTCCCAGAGTGCTGGGACTACAGGCATTTGCCCCTACACCCAGTTTAAAGAGCCTTGTTCTGTCAGGGCTGCTGCTTTGCAGAAGATGCTGGGGTCAAGCCCACTGCTTCGTCTTCCCTGTTCCTCCTGCTCTCTGATTGTGGGAGGGAAGAATCAGCAGGCATGTAGCTGTGAAGAGGAGACCCTGCCTCTGTGCTGTGCTGACCGACTGCTGGGACTAGTGGCTGGATCCCAGCACTCATGTGTTAGGACTAAAGGAGGTTTGCTCTTGCATTACTGGCGATTGAACCCACAGCATTTGCCCTCATCTTTTTTTTTTTTTTCGGTCTTCCATTTATTTTGATTAACTGATTTTTGGGGGGAGGGTTGAGACAGGGTTTCCTTATACAGTTCAGGTTGGCGTTGAACTTACTATGTAGCCTAGGTTGGCCTTGAACTTGCAGTGATCCTCCCGCCTCAGCATCCCAAGTGCTGGGATTACAGGTGTGCACCACCATACCCAGTTCTGGATTTTTATATTAAAATATGGTCTTGCTAAGTTGCCAAATTGCCCAGGCTGGGCTCAAATTTTCATACCTTCTGCTGCAGCCCCCTGACTGCTGGGATTAAAGGTATGCTTCAGGAGCTGGGGATTTAGCTCAATGGCACAGCGCCTGCCTGGCCAGTGTAAGGTCCTGAGTTCTATTCCCCAGTACCAAAAAAAAAAAAAAAAAAAAAAATCAGTCCCTGGCACCAAAAGGTTAGGAACCATTGTTCTAAAGTTGTGCACTACCAGGCCCAGCAGAGGGTGTCTCTTTCTAAGTGGTGGTGGCCACACATCCCAGTCTGGGTTGCTATTTGGAGAATCTGGATTTTTCAGAGGTTGGTAGGGCCAACAGTCTGCCCTGGGAAGCTGCACATGGAGAGAAATAGGATGAAGGGGTCTGGAGAGGAGGCATCTGAATTTGGGGCCAGAGAGGGTAGGGGGGTGAAGAAGGAGGTGGTCAAACCTCAGTGACTGAAAACTGACCCAGGAAGTGGGAAATGAGAGGCTGTTAGCAGCCTCCTCACCCACTGAGGTGCTGTCCACTGTCTTCCAGCTGCTGCAGGCTGTGCCACGCTTCTGGGTCACCTTCAGAGAGCTGGCAGGAAGTCACTCTCCAATGCCTTGGCTTTGCCCGCAGGGAAATGACAGCGACAGTTATGGCAGAGATGACTGTGGTCCCTAGACGAGCCTCTGGTCCTCCTGCTTTTAAATATAAACTCAAAGTCTCAGGGAGACACTTGGCTCCTCCACGTAAGATTGCATTTCCCAGCTTTCTGTGCAATTCGCTGTGCCTTGTGTCGATCTTTCAGCCGACGGGAGTGAGGGGGTGTATGGCCCTTTTGGGAAGTGCCCACAGGAAGGCATATTGCTCTACTTAGCTTTCTCCCCTTCTCACCAACCAGACTAGAGATGCGAGGGAAAGAGCTGAAACAACCATCTTAGACAAGTTGGAAGCCACATGCTAGAAATGGAGAAGTTCGAGATGGGGGATTCTGTGCCTCTGGTACTATGAAAGTGCCCAAGTTAGTTTTGGGCTGCTTATAGGAGGCCTGTTACTGAGGGGATACACCTTTCTCTCATTTAAGCCACTGTTATTATGGCTTTTGGTAAAACAACTGAATGTGTATCTTAATAGAGCAAATAACATAGCCAACAGTTACAGAGATCTTACTACATAAGATCTTACTACCTAAGTATTGGGGCTCTGGCCTAGGAGCACCATGTGGAGGACCACCTTGGTGACTCTCCTTGAAAGAAGAGCAGTTGCCTCTGTTTTGGCTGAGCCTGACCCCATTTCCATGTATTAATATATACAGAGCTGGCTGGGACCCTTTCCTTATCCCTTCAATTGGCTTAAGCAACGCATATCGATCTAGCTGAGGTGCCGAGGGTAATCTTTGGAGATGGCAGCGGGTTTCCCCAGACCTGCTGTTGCTCCCTCAAGTGAGCCGGGATGAGGAGGGATGTGAGGGCCAATGCTCCATTGCTGTTGGCTGGGATCGAGCCTAGGGATAGAGGCTATGACTTCTGGGGGCTGGAAAGATTACACTTCAAAGCTGAAGCACCCAAAACATTAGATACTATCTCAATTGTGTTGTGCAGATTACTCTCTCTGCAGATCCTTCTCTGTGCATATGGTGGAGGTGATTTCAGGTTTCCTACGCAGCCCAGCTCATGGCACTTACCTACTTCCCATGGTTCTCACAGTCACTCATCCTCAAGCCACTCCTTTCTTCATGAATTAATAAAAGCTGGGTTCAGCTTTGTGTCGTGGCCTTTGTTCTGGGTGGTCATCATCATGGCTGGACTTAGGATCCCTTGGCTCCCATAACTACAAATATGCCTTAGTGTCTTTATACTCGCCATGGGTTGCCCTGGAAGTGGTAGATTGGAATTAACTCACTAGAATTCCAATAACTTTTCATGGGATTACAAATACAACTTCCTGGGCCGTGATGGGGAGGGCTCTTAATAACACTGATTTCCCACTCAGCAGTTCAGTGATAGAATAAAACATAGATAAGAGATACGTTTTGGTCACAAGGGGGACCAGGGTGATCAAAGCCCTGTGACAGATTAGGACCATGAGGCACAGTGTCCCAGCCTTCATTAGGTGCACAGCATGATGGGGGTGTGCTGGTGGCTGTAGGAAGTGGTCGGGGTGAGATGCTGACTGGGTCAAGAATTGAGAAACAATGCAGTTTTTAAAAAGTGCACAGGAACAGATCGTTGTGAACTAGTAATCCAATTGTCTACCAACTGGACTACTGAGCTAGAAGGAATTTGCACAAGTCAAGTCCTCAGCTACCTGTTACCTTGCTTTGAGGCACCAGAACTTCAGACTGCTTGCTAATCTCACCTCTGGCCATTGGCTTAAAGATTAATCTGTCCTTAAGCTAGCTGGGATCTTGCCGCAAGTCGTGCAGGCCTCAAACAGGTTCTCAATTTATTTTTGTGCCAATCTATTGATATTAATTATTGCCTGCTCCATTCCACATCAGGCTGGTCTTCAGCATGTCAGTCCCGTTCTGAGTGCTTCAGGTGCAGCTTTGAAAGTTGACATTCACCACAACCTAAAGTGTTGGCAAGCAGGTGGCTGTTCTGACTCCAAGGTCCGTCTCCTTTCTCCTCTCTATCCTCGAGCACAGCCAGTTCAGGTTGTTGGAGCCGTGACCAGGTCATGACCCTCATCATCTCTGCCATGTATCAGGTAATGATGATGTGCACAGGAAGAGCCCACATCTGTCGACCTTGTCAGGTTAAGACACAGTGCATGTACTTAATTCTGCAGGAAAGTTGGAATGGATTAACTGATAACTAACTTGTAACACCCAGCCGAACAGCATCGGCATGGTGCTCAGTATAGGAGGCCCACCTGAGGATTTTGCCGAGAGCTTAAAAAGAAAACTGGAGGGGAAGATGCTGTGCTATTGATCCTCCTGGAGAAGCCTGTCATGATGGTTTTCCTGATATGAACTTGGCTGTTACCATCATCAGAGGAGCTTGAGACTTCATTGTCGCTGAGGATGACTGTGGTTCTCTTTGGGTGAGCTCTAGTCTTTACCTTGAGCATCGATTCCTGGCTCCAGTGCAGATCCCTCAGCTCGCCGGCACAGATCCTTCATCCCGCTGGTACAGACTTTCTAGCTTCCATCACTGACCTTTGGGTCTTCCCAGTGCAGATCTGTGAAACAGATCTCCCATGAGACATTCTCGTGGGCCCTTGACCTCCAGCTGGACTCATGCAGAACATTGCCATGGGATCCAGGCCCTCAGCTGGATTCTTGAGGCCCACAGTGCATGGACAGATCTCTTGCACTCTCCTGCATTTGACTTTTTGGGTGAACACTGTAGAATAACCCTATAAATTATGTGGCCTGACTGCAAACCCTTACTACAATCAAAGCAAAGCAGTGCAGTGTGGCGCAGGCATGTGGTCACTTGCTGGTGGCCGTGGTAGCAGATGCTTTGTAACAGTCTATATACAGCTCAGCCTCCGTCTTCCTTCCCACTTAAAATGTCAAGTGCAGTTTGAGGAAGTCAGAGTGACCTTACTGAGGATATAGTCTTAGATTTGCTCTGATTTATACTCTGCAAGTTGGATTTCTCCACAAGTGTTGTGATCATTATTAGTAACATCTCTTTCCTCACCCTCATACCTGAATGTTGCTGGCCTGGTTGCCATGGTGTCCTGATGAAGAACCACCAGCTTGGTGATGTCTCAGTGACTGGACAAACTCCAGCTGTGCAGTTTTCCTTCCATGGTCTGCAGAAACACAGGGCAGGGACAGAGCATGCAACCTCATCAGAATGGATCTCTGCCCGTTTTGCCTCTGCAAGCATCCTGTCCGCCCTTGCTATTTGTGGCAGCTTGCTTTCCCTCCAGGGAGATGCCTACTGTCCATGCCATGGGAATTGATGTCCATCCTCTCCAAATATTAGGCCTGTGACCAAAATCAGACCATAAGGTCTCTCCTAGGATCTTGATGTGGTATCTCAGGCAACAAGATGGATACCAGTGGGCTGAGGGTGCAGCTTAGTGGTAGAGCACTTGCCTGGTGTGCACAAGGCCGTGAATTTCATCCTCAGTGCCAAAACCAAAACCAGACAAAAAGGACAGCAATTTGGACTGAGTTGTCTTGACCTCGGTGTTCTTACTACTCTGAAATTTGAGCAGGATCCATATAGTTAATAAATAAGGCATCATGGGAGACTGTTGTAGGTGGATTGCAAGTTCTAGGCCTGCCTGGGAAGCTTAGTTAGGCCCTATCTCAAATTTTAAAAAAAATGGGGAAACGGGAAGCCAGGGATGTAGCACAGTGCAAAGGCCCTGTATTTAATCTCCCATACCACCTAACAAACAAATAAATATTATGGAATGTTCAAGGATATCCTTCAAGTGCTGTTACTCTGTCTTGTACTTCAATACATGTCCTTGAATTTCCTATTGCTAACAGGTAGGAAATTGTACGTCACTTGCCTGAAGTGTATGACTTAGAGTCCTGTCCTCCCCAGCACGGTTGCCCTAACCTCCTTTTCATCCTGAGGGACCACAATGGCCACACTCTACTTCATAGGGGCACCAGCTGCATGTTGTCCCTGGAGGCGGCCTCCTGCTAATTTTCCTGTTGTTACTTAAGTGAGTCCTAGGCAGTTTCTGAGGGTTCACCCAAGGAATCTAACTGGAAAACTTAGCTAGTCTCTCATCCAGGAACCAATGTTCCCCTTGTCAGTAGTGCCAGACTGAATAAATAAAAACTCAAGACCTCAGTCACATCTGAATTTCAATAAACGCAGAGGAATTACTCTTTACCATAAGTATTTTTTAGTATTATATAAGTGTTTGGTCCCCTGTCACAGCCACACATTCTGCACTGTACCTGGCAACCCCACCTGGGGAAGGAAGTGTTGCCCCATCCCTTGGGCTTGGCCCAAAGGGACTCATCGTCTTTTAATCTGCTCCTCCTTCTGCCCCACCCGAGTTCATGGCTTCTTTAGGGGGGGCAGATTATTTACTAGATGACAGACTCAAAGATGGGCACCAGACACAATTCAGATCAGCCAATCCAATGCAGGGCTCTAGGATACTTTTTCAAGCAGGAAGGAGAATTAAGTGCTCTCAGGTGTTGGAGTCTGAAACATTGAACTCAGGAACCACTGGCAGCCTGGGTTTCTAACATGTGGATAAGACTCCTTCTCTTTCTCCTCCTTCTGCTTTTCCTCCTCTTCTTCTTTGTGGTACTGGGGATTGAACCTGGGGCCTTCATCCTGGATTATACCCCCTGCCCTTCTTATTTTTCATTTTGAGACAGAGTCTCACTAAGATGGTAAATTACACAAGCTGAGCCTGAATTTGCAGTCTTCCTGCCTCAGCCTCCCAGAGTGCTATGATGACAGATGTCTGCCACCAGTCCGCCTGGCAGGACTCATATTTATTGAAGAAGAATGAATTAGATATGCAAACAAAAGTAGGGAGGAGAGAGACAATTCTGAAGCATTCAGATCTCCAGCTACACTTGTTCTTGAGACCTCTGAGCCTTTGCCATGTTTTCATTTTTTATGCTTTCTTATCTTCCATGAACTACCAAGTTCCTTTTTTTGCTCAAGGGTTGAATCAAAGTTAGTGCAAGTTGCAACCCTTGCTTCATTGTGTTAAGGGAAGCCATTCTGGCCCTTTCTTCCTAAAGAGCCAGCATCTTGGCTTCCTTAGGACCTAATCCAGCCACTGGCATCAAGTGGGCCCTCAATTACATTTTAAATAAATTAATGATGACTCTGGCCTTGGTGAGAAGCTGTGTAACCTGCATTCAATTTACTTCATTTCTTGACGGAAGCTCACCAGGTCCTGAGAGTGATTCTCACCGGTTCACTGAAATTCTGCACATCTCCTGCCCGACTCCTGCCTGAATGGGTGGTAAGGCTGCGCCTGTTACGTGCTTTGAGGGAGGAGATCAGGGTCTTGGTTGCTAGAACAACCTGGCTTTGAAAGTTGGCCTCCTTGCGCTCTAGTCGTTTGATTCCTTTCTAGCAGAGGAGAATGGAGTCAGAGCAAGTCCACTGGAGTTCTTTGGAAGAGGCTAGGACAGCTCTGGGTAGGGGAAGGAAGGGTCATGGCTCTGCTCAGCCAGGGGACTGCTGTCCAGAAGAGCAGAGCTTCCGGAACTAAACTTCCGTAATGGAACATGGGGGCCCATGTCATCACTGCCAGTCCTGCCTGCACCTTGGGCCCCCAAGCGCCATCACCCTGGCTCCTTATGCTTACGACCCGCAAATACCAGAGGCCTGCACCTGCCAGCAAGGCTCTCCATGCTTGGGGAGGGGGCATCTGCTTTCAGCAGGAGTGCTGGGTGGTCTGGAAGCAAGTGGGCCAGCAAGTGCCTGCGTGTCCCCAGAGAGAGGTGGCCCTGTGTCCCAGACGGTGCAGAGAGTCTGTTCTCCTTCTCAGCTTCGGAGAGAATGAACTCTTCTATCCGACTGCATTAGAGGAGCTTGATCAGCCCTAAATTATTTGCATCAGCCATTTGAGTGAAAGGAGAATTTTGGAACTGGGAGACTTTGTTTGTGTTTTCACAGTTCATAGTGCTCTTTCTTGTCAGGCCAATTTGCTGATACAAAAGAGTGGCCTGACATTCAATTACAGAGAAGGAAGCACAAGAGCAGACAGACTCTGCAACATGGAAGGGAGTGTTATCTCTGGCAAAATGTAAAGAGACGAAGGCAAAGGGCCTGCTGAGACAATTGTGTTAATAAGTGGCCCCCCAGCGCATCCCGAGGCCCCGTATGCGGTTCTGGAGACTTTGGGCTCTTTCTCACATCTTTTTGTTTCCTCTGTCTCCTTACCGTATTTCTGTCTCTACGGGTTTTTCTGTGGTGCTCGTCACATCCACACACAGGTTTCTGGAACAATGGAGAGCACAGCCTCACTGTGAATATAAGGCATGAATGGAAAGTGAATGGGGGGCTGGGGATATAGCTCAGTGGAATAAGCGCTTGCCTAGCAAGCACAGGGTCCTGAGTTCGATCCCCAGTACCGCAAAAAAAAAAAAAAAGGAAAGTGAATGCAATTTGCAGAATGGCTTTCTCCCCGTGATTCCTACTGGGAACTCTCTGTGGTACAGCGGGTCTTTTAATCTTTGTTGCCTGGAAGGCTAAGCTGATCATTTGCTGGTGTGTTGACCTACAAATAAAATGAATATCACTTCTTTGTCGTGAACCATGTGACAACTCTTGCCAAGGGCTTCAGAAATATTATCACTTTTAAAATTCTGTACATCCTATGGAGATGTTATTCTTCCCATTTGACAGATGAAGAAACTGAGTCTTAATGAGATGAAGTAACTTGACAGATGTCACACAGCTGGTAAGTTGCTGAGCCAAGAATGGGCCAAAACTTTTCTGGCTTCAGAATCTGAGTTTATATTGAGGTAGAATAGAAGAAATAAAGATAGGTGGAAAGGAGACAAGGGAAGCCAATTTTTAAATCTCTCCATTTTTTTCATTCTTTTCTTTCTTTTTTTTTTTTTTGTTCCTTTTTGAGACAAGTTCTCACTATGTAGTCCAGGCTGGCCTTAAACTTGCTATGTACTCAGGCTGGCCTCAAATTCATGATCCTCCTGCCTCAACCTTCTAAGTATGATGATTATAGTTATGTGCCAGCATACCCAGATTTTTGTCTTCCATATTACCTTAAAACTTTGGGTCAGATTCCTGATCATCAGTTTAATAGACCTAAATTTAGTTTATCTCGTTGCCATTCAAGACTGATGACACTAAAATAAAAATACTGTAACTAAAATCATGTTTAGAGCTTGCAGGGACATCCCATCAGCTTTTACAGCGTCCACTTCCAGATCCCCTGTAGTGAAGTCCCAAGCCTCCAACCACTTCAGACTCCAGAAAAAGCACAGGCAGATGCTTTTGTAGGTGACCCCATGAGGAGATCACCCCTTCTAAGTAGAAACGATTATCTCATGGAGATGAATGGCCTCTCAAGCCATATGGCTTCCTCTGGAAGGGTGACACCAGAACTGAGGTAATGCTCCCTTGGACTCTGGTCCATCTCAGCTGACCCAAAGAGGCTGGACTCGCTCTTTTTTTTTTTTTTTTTTTTTTTTTTTTTTTTTTTTTTTTTTTTTTTTTGTGGTACTGGGGGATTGAACTCAGGACCTTGTGCTTGTCAGGTAGGCACTTATGCCACTGAGCTATATCCCCAGCCCTGGACTCGCTCTTTTGTGAGAAGGCCAGTCTGAACCCCTGCCCCAGAGTGAGACCCTCCAGTTGCTAAGCTGAAATCCTTTCCTATTCTCCCTTACTTTGTAACTCCACCTAATAAATCTGCCTGCACTTCCCCTCTTTATCTGCCTACTCAGTGGGAGAGTCGAGGTCTCTATCTCCTCTTTGGGGGCCTCCTCAGACCCTGTCCAGTGACAGTATGACTGGTTTGCTTCTCGGGTCCACTTCCCCAAACTGTTTATATCAGCCCGTCCTCTAGCTGCTTCAGAGTCTATTCTGCAGGGCAGCGGGCCTCAGTCAGGGTCTGCAGAAGAGCTTTGGGGCATCAGTGAGGCCTTGACACTGGACACATCACCTCTGTGCATGCAGTTCTGGGATGTGGCGCCATCATTTTCACAGCGTTCTCTAATTGTTGTGAGACTGAGTGTTGGTGGCTCATTCCAAGAAGCCCAAGCTTAGTGTTTTAGGACAGAGTTTTCCAGTCATTTCTGTGCAGTATCTCACAGCAAGGGCCATGAGCTTGTCAACATGCAAATGCCCTGTGGCATCCTAGTGACTTATTCAGGAGCTCATCAGCCAGATGGGGACTTTTTTTTTCTTTTGATGATGGTCTAGGCTGGCCTTGAACGCATTATATAACCCAGGCTGGCCTTGAACTCATACTCCTGCCTTAGCCTTCGGCTGTGTGTCACCGTGCCCGGTTTGAACTATGTATTTTAATATGCTCCTCAGCTCATCACAGCCCAGGATCTGAGACACACATCTCCCCAGGAGAACGCACCAGTCTCTGTGATGCGTCACTGCAGCCACTGCTGCCTCCTGGACTTAGCCCACCCCTTTACTGCACCTTTAGTTCTGACACACTTTTCCCAGGCTCACAGGCAGATGGAAAAGGCAGCATCTGTTGAAAAGTCAGACTGGGAGACAGGTAGGGAGAGGCTGTCAGTTCCCGCCCCTCTCAGCTGTCTTTCTTGTTCTTGGTGTTATGAAACACCTCCATAATCTTTCAATAAATCCCTCTTTTACTAAACAAGCTCAAAGGGAAATTTATTTCTTGCAATCAAGTGATTCTTTAGTACAGCGAATCCCAAAAGTTCCCACTGCAGATAGAACAGATGAAGACCAGCTTGGCACAATCTTATATAACTGCCCGGTGCCCTCGCACTTGTGTCACTCGTTCCTTCTGGAAGTTTCCTCAGCAGGATTACTTTCACTTTCCTTTCCTAACCCTTCATGGTCCCCTTCCTTTTGCCCAGCTTTCCCAACTCACCAGAGAAGGCAATTCTGAAGAGGAGCCTCCTCTGACTGGTTAAGATGCTAACGCTCATAACTAGCCACAGGAGGTTGAAATATGGCATACACTGCTGCTGGTGAAGACTACAGGCTCCCTCTCTCCTTCCTTCCCCATTAAAAATGCTTTATACTCTGCCTCGTTCCCAGCCTGAGAAGCTAGGACCTGGAGGAGTTGCCTCCTCTGTCTTCTTCAGGGCCATCCTTGAATAAACATGATTTCTTACTACCAATACTCATCTCCAAAATACTGGTCCTCAAGTGATGGCAGCCTGGACCTCTGACTCCATCTGGTGAAACACCAGATTTGGGGGAGCCCTGCTGTACTAAAACATAAAATAGTGTAAGGAAATTGTGTGTGGTGCTGCACACCTGTAATCCTAGTTACCAGTGAGGCAGCAGGCTGAGGCAAGAGTTGTAAATTTGGGACCAGCCTGAGCAATTTAGCAAGACTGTATCTCAAAAAATGAAAAGATGGGGCTGTAGCTCAGTGTGAGGGCTCTGTATTCAGTCCCCAGTACTGACCAAGAATGAAAATTACAAGGAAGAGGGTTTAGAATCAGGACCGACAGAGAAAATCTGTGATGGGCTGTGGAGTTGAGGTAGCATATAGGGTCATGCCAAGGTGGAATAGGGAGTTGCTTCCTTCCATCTAGGAAAAGTACCCAGAGTGGCCTTCACTGCAGAGACCCCCTTAGCCTTTTAAGACCCAGACATGACCTGACTTGCTGAGGCTACAGCCTTGGAGGAATGTACAGCTACAAAATACCAGGCAAACTGGCGGTGCTGATCTTTTCCTGCAGAAAAGATAAGAGTGCAAGAAGAAAGAGAAAGGCCCTCCTCCAGGCTGCCTGGGGGGAGGCAGATGGGGCAGTTATGTGATTAGACCCCTTCTCTACCCTACCAGTATCCATATTCTGAGCTGTGCAGAGCTGTGTCAGGAGCGCATTAATTCCTCTTCCCAAATTGCAACAGTCAAATTGTCTGTATGCCCTCCCTTTCTATGGCTTGAAGTAATGTGTAGATTATGTGCATGACTGACAGGTGGGCACAGGGTACACCTAGCAGCTCCTTCCACAAACCCTGCAAACAGAGGTCAGGTGTAGTTCACTGGAAAGCCCGCTCTTTGACCAGGGAGGGAGAGAGGTGTGGGTGTGAAGCTTGAAAGTAAACAGGAGAAAGGAAGTCTAGCCCCGTTTTTTTGCCCCTGAAGTAGAATAAGAAACAAAAAATAATCTGGGTGTAGCTTCAGTTGTTGCTAAGCAACAGAGACCTTGCTGAAGGGATCACCCTCTCTAAACAACTAGCAAGTTATTTCTTATAACCAAGAGAATTCCTTAGAACAGAACTGACAGGCAGCCCACCAGATTTCTGTGGAAAGAACACCCTTCTGTGTTCCATTAAAATATGCACGGTAGGGTATCTTATGTGCCATGCACAGGAAGAAGTCAACAGCTGCACCCTGGAAGATGGGGATCAAGGAGTCTTTTGCAATGTGAAATGCAATGTCTGACTTTAAAATTTGAAGGGGAAAACAAGCAACAGCAACCAAGAAGTAGTTAAAGGGGAGAATAATGATGGAGGATCTCAAAATATACTAATAAAGCTTCAGTAATTAAAATAGTGTGGGATGGGCTGGGGATATAGCTCAGTGGAATAAGCGCCTGCCTAGCAAGCGCAGGGTCCTGAGTTCGATCCCCAGTACCACAAAAAAAAAAAAAAAGTGTGGGTTGTGTTTTTGTTTTTTGGTTTTTTTTGTACTGGAAATCAAACTCAGGACCTTGCACTTCCCAGGCAGGCGCTGTGCTGCTGAGCTATATCCCCGGCTCAGTAGTATGTTATTGGGATCCTATAACCCCAATCTTGCATCTATGGCCAAAGGAAGGGAAAGCCATATGTTGAAGAGGTCCCTGCATGCTGCAGTTTATTGTGGCATGAGTCACAGTAGGCACAGTGCAGAATAGCCCGAATCTCCACCAGTGGATGGGGGGATGAAGAGAATGTGGGATGTACGTAATAGAGCACCCCTCAGCCTTTAACAAATGAAATTCTGTCACTTGCAGAGACATGGATGAGCTGGAGGATGTTTCTTTTAGTGAAATAAACCAGGCAGAAATACCACATGTTCCTCACATGTTGTGTCTCAAAAAAACAAAACAAACAAAAAATACAATTGGAAGCACATAGAGCGTTCCACAGTTTGATACTCAGTAACACACACACACACACACACACACACACACACACACACACGGAAAAGAGAAAAAGAAATGAAAGGAACAAAAAATAAAATGACATTAGCTAGTTATACTGAGTGATACATGCCTGTAATTCCAACACTCTGGGAGGCTGAGGCAGGAGGATGGCAAGTTTGAGCCAGGCTAGGAAATTTAGTGACTTAATGCGACTCTGTCTCAAAATGAAAATGGCCTGGGAACGTAGCTCACTGTAAAAGGAAAAGTTAACTGAGTCATGAATACTAGAGGCCATAGAAGAAAAGATGATCAGCTTTGACATTATGGAGATGTTAACCTTCTTATTGAAGAAAGGCATCATGAAATAAGAAGACAGGCAGTAAACTAGAAGAAAATATTGAGCATATAAGATAGAGAATAGATTGCTATTGGCTAGATATATAAAAGTTTCTACAAACTAAGAAGAAAAACACCTGCTGTGAAAGGTAATTTCTAACAAATGAGTTAGAAACACATCTCACCAGCAAACAAAATAAGGTCGATTTACTATTCTGTACCCATCACACTGTCTAAAGTTAAAATGCAAAATAATACAACATCAAGGCTTTCAGGGAAGCGTATCCTTGATGGGAGCGCAACTATAAATGAACACCATGCTTCTGGGAAGCAGTGTGTAGTATCTGTTACATTTTATTTCTGATGTCTGGGAATTCATCCTATCAAAAAACACAGGTACAATCAAAAGTAATACACGGGTACTGTAGACATTTTGGGTTTTCACGACTAATGGACTATTACTGGCATCCAGATATTTCTTTCAGTAGTTTATAGGAACGGACACAAACAGAGCTAGGTCATTCCCTGCTTGTTACACAGCATTCCTTTAGATTGGGTACAATGGATTAAGTTTATACTCAGCAGATTTTATCTTTTTGAAGTTAGGCCTGGTTTACTTTTGTTGGAGTCTAAAGCATTTCCAAAATCTTCAGTCCTACTTTTCAGAAAGTATCTCTGTTCATTCCCACATTCACTGTGTACAAGTTCCACTGTTTTAACTCTCAGGGGCAAATCTTATTTTCCGGCACCCGTACATGAACAATTAGAAAAGTGGCAACATACGAATAAGTTCAATATATTAACTTTCCTGCTCTTGAGGTCAAAGGGTTGTAACTCTTGTGAATTCATGGTGGAAAGGCAGAGGCAGAGGAATCCTGGGTGGAAGTCTGGGCGTGCAGAGGTGCAGGGAGCCCAGAAGAAGCTACTAGCAAGAGCCTGGCACCATAGAAAGCAACCGGTCACAATTCTGGATGATTTTACTACCAGAAGATACCAGGTCATGCCCAGGAACTTTTTTTGTCATAACCAAAGAGCTGTTGCTGGCATCCGGTAGACAACGGTAGGGATCCTACTCAGGATATCACCCCACAACCAAGAATTAGCCACCACGAACTGTCAATAGTCTTGAGATTGACCGGTGATGTAAGGTAACGCAAAGCACTTACAGGGATGACTCATTAATAATCTCTGTGAGGTAGAAAGTCTCTTAGTCGGCGATCGCTAAAACAGCTCACTAATTCAAGTGGTGCTCAGTTTCCTCTGCGGAACGCCCAGAGTGAGGTCCATGGCACAGAAAATACTCCAGACTGCACACTTTAGGGTGATTGCACCCTTCTGCCTCATCCACACAGCTGTGCTTGCTGCTATAGCTTCTGCCTGGATGTCTGCTTGTGGGAGGTGCTTGGATTATGGGGTGCTACAGCGGGCGTGGTGTTAAAGGATGGGGCCTGGTAGGAAGAAGCATGTGGGCATGGCCAGGAAGGGTATATCTCCCTCTCCCACTCCTTCCTTCTCTCTTTGCTTCATGTTTTAGACACTGTTATGGTTTGTGTCTGGATGTCCCCTCAAAGCCTCATGCAGGCATGGAAGGTGGGCTCTTTGGAGGTGGCTGAATCTAGAGTTTGTGACTGATTCATGGTCCAGTGCTGGGATTAAGGATGTGAGTGCTACGCCTGGCCTAGGGCGGGTAGCCTCCATGCAGTATAAGGGACAGAAAGAGGCCTCTGTCTCTGTCTGTCTGTCTCTGTCTGTCTCTCCCTCATTGCTTTCACTGTCTTCATTTTGCATGAACTGTTTACCCATCTGCCAAGTGCCACCCTGCCTTGGGGCCAGGCAAGTATGGACTGAAACCTCTACAAACTGTGAGCTAAATAAACTTTTCTTCCTTTAACTTTGGGTGTTGTGTATTTTGTCTCAGCCATAAGAGAAAAGTAACTAAGACAACGTCTCACTATGCAGTCTAGGCTGGCTCCACACTCATGGCAATCCTCCTAGCCTCAGTCTCCCAAGTACTGGGATTTTTCTTGTCCACCACCTTGAGCAGTTCTTCTCTGCCATGCATCTCTGCCCTCCGCCCTGTGTGGAGCCAGCAGACTATGATCTGAAACATGTGCCAAAATAATCCTCCCCTCCTTCTAATCACGTGTGTTGGGTATTTTGTCTTAACAATGAAAGATGTAACTAAGACACTTACCAAGCTGCTTTTGTTCCCTGAAATGTTCTTCTTCTTATAATTATGTAATATAGTCACCTGTTACATAAATCAGTTTCTTAATCTTGGTACTGATGTAAATCAATGAAACATGAATGCAAAAGCAAAGTGATCTGTTCTATGAAAGTGGACAGGACAGACTATCGGCTTCACAAAGGTGGCTCATCTACTTCCTGGGCACACAGCTGGACTATATTTCCCAGAGCCCTTTGCAGTGGATGGGTGTGTACTTCCCTTTCTCATCAACAGAGTGTGGCAGAAGCGCAGCACCTCCCTTCCAGTCTGAGGTGGCTCAGCTGTCCGCCTACTCTTTCCTCTCCCTTTCACTAGATGCATCCAAAGCAATACTTTGGTAACCGTGTGGGGAAGAAGGCAGAGCCAAAAAGGAAAGACCCCTGAACCATCTCTAGTGGACAGCCACTCACCAGTTAGAAGACTCACCAGTTTAGAGGACTGCCACTCACCAGTTAGGAGATGTTTTGGTCTTTATGGGTCATATGACATAAGAGACTTCTATTGTTCTTGCACCATTATACATTTTGGGGCTTGATTGTTAGAGCAGGTAGTGTTTCGTTAACTAATATAACTGGATTGAAGGCTTTGGAGATACTTGTAAAGCTGAGTCCCTCAAAATTGCCAGGAAATTAAGTGAGAGGGAGAGAATGGTAAAATATTGGGAACTATGCCATAACATAAAATTTTTTCCTAGTGTATTTCAAGAGCCTGAACTCTTTTTTTTTTTTTTTTTTTTTGGTGGTACTGGGGATCAAACTGAGGACCCTGCACTTGCTAGGCAGGTGCTTATTCCACTGAGCTATATCCCCAGCCCCGAGAATCTGAACTCTTTACTCCAGTTTGAAGAAATCATTGACTGTGCATTGTCAGCATGCTTTGTGCCAAGAAAGTCATCTTGGAATCTAATCAGTCAACCCCAAAGGCCTCACCTTGCATTGAAAGATGGACCTGTTCATGTGCATTTATCTAACTATATCTAATCTATTGACCACTAGCCCCAATCTCACTGAGGGACAGCGTGCTCTGCCTTTTTACAAAAGAGAAAACAGGTTCAAGGATGTAAGGTGGCTCTCACATGGCTACGAGGTGGCAGAGCCAGAATTTACTTCCTGATTCCCATCTTTTAGTGGGTTACTCTATGCTGCAGCTTTTCTTGCTCTTGGAAATTCTTGTTCCACCGTGTATCTGATAGAGAAGCCAGTTTTAGCTTCTAGAAGCTGATTACAAACAATGGGTAGCAGATGAACCCATGGAAGTTGCTTATTTGGCAAATGCTTTAATTCAAAGAGGTACTTAACTGCATTAAAAGAGACCCCAGCCCTGTGGCAACCATGCTGAGAGCCCCCACTGTAGCTTCCCACAATGCATCTGGTCCTCCCTATCCCTGCAGGGTACAGATGACAGTTCCAGAAAAACATGCAGAATCCCAGGCTTCTCATTGATACAGTTATTTCTCTATGGTTCACAAACAGATTTCTCACATGTTATCTTGTCTGAGCCTCTCAACCACCCTGTAAAATAGGAAGGATGGACACAAAACTGAAGCTTGGAGGGGTTAAGTAACTTCCCAAAACCCCATTGACACCATAAGTAGAGTGGGATACAGATGAGATACAAACCCACAGCTGTACTTCTGGATTCCCTCTTCCCTCTGTCACACCACATGATCATCTCCTGCCACCATATCAAGTGCCATCCCTCCAAGCCCCATGGTCATTTAGCAGAGGCAGCTTGGTGTCTTGGCGAGAATATGCCCTGGTTTGAGTTGGGGCTCTTATTTGTCAGCCAGAGCTGCAGCTTTTTAATCTTTTCTGTGCAAGCAAATGACTGTATAGGCTCATTTGTGGATGGTGGGGATTGTGGATCCATCTGATGCAGCCTGGCTCAGCTCTGTACACTTAGTGCTGTATTTGTCTGTACCCGAGTGCCGCGGTGTGGGTCCGCACCTGTGCCTTGCAGTTTCTCCCTGAGACTATCCTAAGGGAGGGACCTTTCTTGCCTGATTGGAAGCTGCCAAGAACAAACATGAATTTTGCCATGAGGAAAAAATTCTGAGTGACTCCTGCTTTTGACCAGGAGCCGGGTGATCTGATGCTAGTCTTGTGTCCTATTCTTCCAAAACTCAATTTTCCGATTTGTAAAATGAATACATTTTATTAAATAAATCTGAGATCCTTCTGGAGAATGATTTTCAGTGGTTTCTGGATCTCTTGTATCAGAATGGAAATTCCCTGGGGCTAAAGAAACCTTGGCTCCTTCTGCCCTTGGGTCTCTCTCCTAATCAGCCCAGGGCGTGGAAGGCTCTGCACACTTCCAGGCTTCTCGGCGCATGGTGTGTGCCAAGCAGGGACCTCCATTGGGGAGAGGTGGAAGGAAGTAGGAAGAAACAGTCCTGCCAGCCTGGAGTGCTGACAGCCAGAGTCATGGATGAGACAACAGGACGCCCACAGGGCTGAGGATTCCCGCCTAGGCCCTACACATCTCCCCACTGAAGAGTATGAAAAACGCAAGGGGCCTCCTTGCTTTCAGTATCTTCCCTTGCTAATTCATCCCTCACAGGGCTGCAGATTTACAAAAAGCCAGATCTGATCAGATAATTCTCCTGCTTTAATGCAGGCGCCTGCTTCTCTTCCCTGGCTGCCTGTGTCTCTCTGGTGGGAATTTGAGCTCACTGGCAAGGTATCAAGCCCTTCAGTCTCCATGCTTGCCTGCTCAGGAGGATTCCCATGGGGATCATGCCTCTTTGGCAACCTGAACTCTGGTCATTTGGACCCACCTCTTTCCACCCCTGTCTCCAGCCCCTTCCCCAGCAGGCTCTTGAGCCCTGTAACCTTAGTGACTTGCTTAACTAGTTCAGTACAGTCCGAAGGCAGCCCTTTAACTTGTCTCACATTTGAGCCTTACCAGCAGAAATTCCTGAATCTTTCTCTAAGGCTTTGCACCTCCCACCACTCAGTGGCACACATGCGATTGCCTAAGAACCTGCGGACTTACTCACTCCAAAGAGATTAACGTGTGAGGAAAGGCTAAGTATAGGGAAGAAGGGAGCCATGTGAGGCGAACTGGGCTGCATTTCCTAGAGAAAGAGAATCTTTTGTGAGTGGTACTGAGAGTTGAGCTCAAGGACTCCACACTGAGCTTATCCCCAAGCCCCCTTTTAAAAAAGTCTTTATTTGTTTTATTTATTTATTTTTGGTACCAGGACCTCACGCTTGCCAGGCAGGCTCTGTGTGGCTGAGCTATACCCCTGGCCCCAAAATCTCTTTATTTTTAAACAGGGGCTCACTAAATTGCACAGGCTGGACTTAAACTTGTGGTCCTCCTGCCGCTGGCTCCCAGAGTGCTGGGATTACAGGTGCACTCCACCACACCAGACTGAGAAGGAGGATTTTCGTCAGAATTTAGAATCGTACGAGAACTCGGCAGGTAGCTGGCATTAGCTGTGGAGTGGGAGGACCCCATACCTCGGAGGAGGAAAAAAGCAGCTTCCCTGGCTCAAAATCCAGGGACTTAAAGTTAAGCCCCAGTCTGTGATGGCTTTCAAGAGATGGGGGACTCATTCAGTGCGGATAATGTTCCAAAGTGGTGAAGTCCCAGGGTCCCAGGGGCTGTAAACAGGGTCATGCCTTTGACAAGTAATTCTGCTTGGGAAAATTTATACTGAGTAAATAATTCACCAGAACACCAAAAGCTCTATAAACAATGGTTCTCACAGAGGCATTTGTCACAGGAAGGAGCATTTGGAAGCAATCTAAAGTTTAACAGTAGGAGCGAGTTAAACGAAACATGAAATGGCCATGTGATAAAGTCTTCTGAAAACATTAAAAAATGATACTTAAGATTTGTATTATTACAAAATAATTTAGCTTCTGGGCATGGTGGCACATATGTATAAACCTAGCAGTCTGGGAGGCTGAGGCAGGAGGATCACAAATTCTAGACCAGCCTGGGCATTTTAGCAACTTAGCAAATCCCTGTCTCAAGATAAAAAATTAAAAAGGGCTGCAGAGGTAACTCTGTCAAGGCCTTGGATTTGATCCCTATTATTACCAAAAGAGAGAGAGAGAGAGAGAGAGAGAGAGAGAAGGAAGGGAGAGAGAAAGAGAAGAAAGAAAGAAAGAAAGAAAGAAGGAAGGAAGGAAGGAAGGAAGGAGAAAGAAAGAAAGAAGAAAGAATTGCACTTTGTGGAATTAGCAATGGTTCTAAACTCAGCCGCTGCCTGGCCATGTGGGGTTGGCTATAAGTGGTCTGTCTGGGTGGGGCAGGGGATACTTTGGGCTTCTTCTCTTTCAATGCCAACCTCTTCCTGCTCATTCTTTCCATCTCTGCCCCTATGTCTTATTCCTCCTGGATGGGAGCTGAGGAGGGAGGAGAAAATAAATTGTTTTTGTGCGTTGTCCCCATGGCTATCACTGGATTCTCCAGCTCTTGCCAGGGGATCAGTAGTGCTCATTGGGCTGTGGGGGATAAAGTGGTCTAGAAGCAGCTTTTTGTCAAGTATGGACCAGTCAGCCAAGAGCAGAGAGCAGGGGAGTCATCCCCAAGCTCCTTCAACCACCAAAGGGGTCACAGAGCCTGGTTTGTGATTCCCCAAAGGCCTTCTTAATGCAGCCTCCCCCAAGTCATTATCTGTGACTGCAGCCAGCTCTTACAAGAAACTTTCAGGACAAGAAGGCTTAGCTCCATGTTATCCAATGGATAATGCATTTTCACTTGCAGAGTTGTCATGAGGATTACAACATACAAAATATATAGAAGTTGCTCCTCATACCTGGTGCTTGAAAGACTGCATTCCCCCGGTTGATGCTGAAATGCAGTCTTCTTCTGACTGAATTAAACACCATGATCATCTGAGATGTGGCTGGCCTTACTTCCCAGCAGTCCAGATCTGCTTAGAGTTTCCAGGACCTAAGGGTAAGCCGAGTAATGCTGTGAGGAAGGAAGAGGATGCAGGGATAGCCAGGCACAGGTGATACTCAGAGGCCCTCTTTCCCTTCCCAAACCCCCAGCTTCCCCGTGTGTCTTCATTAGCAGAAGGGTCACCCTTTAAGCCAACAAACTCCTAATGGCCATTGGCTATGTCCTTAGAGTTGTGGTCCTAGTGAGCTTACCAGAAAATTCCTTGCCCACCTTCCTCCACTGCCCATCAGCTCCCCAGTAGGTTTGTCCCTGCTTGCCATGCTTGGCTCTGAGAGGTGGGGAAAGTTCTCTACTCATTCTGTTTTCATGAAAAAGGACTCATTCAGGACACCAATCCTGATCTCTTACTACAGGCCCTCTGTCTTTTCACCTGAGGAACAAAGGACTTAGCAATTTTAAAGGAAGCGTTGGATACCATGGTGGCCTCTGCTGGGTCCACCTTGCAATCTGCACTCTGAGCTTTTTCCTTTACAGGGTGCTCAGCATAGCTGAGCATGTTCTGGGTCTCTGGAACAGTCTTGCTGCTTCCAGGTGGAAATAGATCAAATGCTAACTTTTTTTTTTTTTTTTTTTTTTGTCTTTTTGAGACAAAAAACTGCTATGTAATTCAGGCTGGCCTTGAGCTCACTTTGTAGCCCAAGCTGGTCTCAAACTCACAACGGTCCTCCTGCCTCAGCCTCCCCAGTGCTGGGTTTACAGGTGTATGCCACCACACCCAGCTCAAACAATAACTTTCAAAGGAGTTAATAACAATATTTTCATGGCTGGAGATTTAGTTCAGTGGTAGAATGCTTGCCCAGCCTATGGAAGGCCCTGAATTCAATGCCCAGTACTCAGAAAAAACTACTGGACAAAAATGAAATGAATATGTACCAAAGGTTCTGATTAGCTTGTTAAACCAGCAGTATGTTAAAGCTGGTTCTTTAGAGGACCTGATGAACAGATTTAGATAGTTAACCAGAAAAGAAATGCAGAAATAAGTTCATTAAATTAGATGAAAAACAAGTTAATATCCTACACAACAATGAAACTGTAGCCTTTCAATTATCTTCTCTACCAAACAGAAATCATTTGCATTTCTACCAGACAAAAACCTACCAATCAGCATGTCATATTAATGAATGTTCATGAGTCTGGGTCTTAGTACATAAGACACTATGAAGTCAAGTAAAGGCTTGTTTTTCTTCAAGAAGAAAAAATTCACACTGGTTAGTAGGTTAGACAATCCTTCAGCACAATGTGGAGAAGATAAGCAGTCATCTCTGTACATATTTCCATGTTTTAGATATTTTTTAGTAATTTATTTATTTATTTATTCATTTGAAAGAGGGTCTCTTGTGCCACTCAGGGTAGCCTTGAACTTGCAATCCTCTTGCCTCAGCTGAGATCCCAAGCCTGTGCTCCCATGCCCAGCTCACTTTTGGGTAATTCTTAACAGGGATAAATGCAGTCACAGAGGGAGGGAATATTAGCAAACACATTCAAATGTTTTGTTGAAATAAGGTTTTTAAAATTCCGGGGTCTTTCCCTATTACTTTTTCCCTGAGGGGGTAGAGAAAAGAGGGGCGTTATTTAGTTATTTAGCAAGCCTCTCATGTCCAGCGGGTATGCGCCACCATTGTGCTGGGGGCTGCCTATGACCCCCGGTGTGCACCCCCACCTCCTGGGGCCCGCCCTGGTCTGGGGTGCCCCGGTTCCTTCACTCCTGCTGGTCCAAGCAGCACCACCAATTCATCTCTCAGACTGTGAACAAACAGGAGGAAGCAGACTATTCATGTTCTGCCGTAAATTTACTGAGACGTCAGTTTAATAAACAAAATAAATATCTCTTCTCAGCATTTTCTCCCATTATGAATACGTATGAGCTCTTGGAAGTTTGGGAAGAAGCAGGTTTCTGGGGACAGATTCTAGATTTAGAGTCTCCTAGGCAGAGAATGGCAGGAGGCCTGCAACCTCCATACCTCAGTTTCCCCATTCCCATATCCTCACACTGGACCTCTGAAGAACTTGAGGGGAAATGGGACAGGGTAAGTAGCCACATTCATATAATCAGTCAGTAAACACTTGTGAGTGCCTACTTCTTCATACTCACCAAGGTAGGAGCTGATGCCACAAAAATGACCAAGATGTGTAGTCTCAGTCTTTTGCAAGTTCATGGTCTCCTAGGAGAAAAAAAAATTATAAACAAAAAAATTATAAATATAATATAAACAGCAAATGGAAGCATGTGCTTGGTATAAGGGTTTGTTTATAAAACAGATTGGGATAGGGAAAAACACAAACTGTGCAAGCAGATATGCCTAGTATCAAATTTCAGCTTTACCACTTAATTGAATGTTTTGGACAAGCTACTCATAAATTGAGGTCAATGCCTTCCTTACTGTTTTTGTGAGTACTGGAAGCAATGTATTTAAAGTACTCAATAGAGTGACCAGCACCTAGTTGGCACTTAATAAATTATGGCTGTTAATGAGAAGCATTGATTTAAAAAAAATTTAGCTACCATAATAGTTCACAATAGAATTACCCTTTGTAATGTATAAGGCACTTTTAAATCCATTATCTCAACCCTGAAAGAGGGTATTTTCGGTGGCTTTTTTAAAGCTCATGAGGAAGTTGGGGCTTAAAGAGGTGAGTAGCTTTGCCAAGCCACATGGCTAGGACAGAAACACTAGAAGGAATCTTTTGTGGGGAAGACAGACAGCTGATGACCCAGAGTCACTGTCAAGCCCTAGTGCTGTGGTGATCAGGCAGGCGGAGGGAGGATTATCGAAGTGTGGTTATCGAAGGTGGCAGAGGTCATGGAGGCCTCTTGGGGGAATCCAATCAGGCAGCGGATGCAAGAGGGATACGTCTATTTTCCTTATGATCTCAGAAGAGAGGTTCAGACAGGCCAGGCCCGGACTAGCTGGATGTCCCAGGCTGTGGAAGTTTAGCCCAGCCCCTTGCTTGCTACTTTTGTCACCCCACCCACTCCCCCGAGGGAAGAGCAAGCAATGTCTAACAGGGAAGATGGTGAGCTGCATCTTCAGGGTGTGGGGGGACAGGAATTGAGAGTCAGCATCATCCTACTGCATGGGAAGAGGGGAACCCCAGGAGACGTGTGGGTGGCGGCAGCTTTTCAGGGAACAAGCAGGCAGACTGAGTCTCCAGCACATTCCAAGGCTGGAAAGGAGAGGTGAGAAAAACCAGGGAACTAGGGGGTCCAAAAAGTGGTCCTAAGGGGTGGCTGTGGCACACCACCGCCAGACCAGCAAGTTATTGCCACCCCAAACACTCAAATACAACTGCACCCGCCGAGCCCTTGTGCGATGGGGGCCTCAGGCTAGGATGCTAGGACTGGGGACATTGCTCATCTGTGGCTGGGCTCCGGAGGAAAGCTGAGCCAGCGCCGAGCGTGTGCCACTGTGAGTGCAAGAGACCGCCCAAGCACCCAGGCCTGGGTAAGAGCGGAGCAGTGTGTGGGTGTGGGCTGGTGACGTCTGTGTTGTTACAAATGCATCATACATCGTTCTGTCCTAACATCCCTCACACAGACACTGCCTGCCCGCCACACTTCCAACTCCCAAACAGAAGAGAAGGCAGTGACTGTATCCCTAGTCACAACTTCCTGAGCTGAAGGCTCTTCATCTGTAAAAGGGGGACAAATAATTCAAGCCCTAAGCACCGCATGATATTCTGAACAGGAACAGCCTAAGGAAATAGGTATAAAAAGCACACTGAGGGCTGGGGATGTAGCTTAGTGGTGTAGCGCCTGCCTGGTAAGTGCGAGGTCTTGAGACTGATTCTCGGTACCTGAAAATAAATAAATAAATAAATAAATGAATAAATAAATATTGAAGAGTGTAATAAGTTCTAAAGGGCTAGAAGAGAATTTTGTATGTTGTTAACTTCAATGAAATTTTAAAAAAAATGACTGTCTGACCCAATGGTGTGGCCTATATCATTTATTGCTGACTTTGCACTCTCAGATGCCGGGTGGTCCAGGCTCATTTCCTCACCTAGGCTCCCTGCTGGCAGAGAAGGCCGAGGTGCTAAAATCCTCTCTCTTCCCAACCCCTTCCCATGCGCAGCTCCGCAGGGCAGCTGTGCCTCAGCTCACGATGAGTTGAGCAGTGGTTGATTGACAAGTTGGCACCAAGCTCCCGGCAGGCCCCTATTTTTCTTGTAGGACAGAGTCACTGCTGTCTCGTCTCTTCGCAGGTTAGGGCAGGTGGTGGAGGGCGAGCAGCCAGTGTTTCTGCTGAGAGGCGTTGGAACAGAGGGGTGCATGCCGCACTTGCAGCCACACAGAACACGGACTTAGGCTGGACTCTAGCCAAGGTAAAGCAGCCAGAAGGCCTCGGGAATGGAAAGGCATGAGAGGGACTGTGAAGTTCTGAGGTTTCTCTCTCTTCGGAGTATAGTTTCAGATATTACCCTAGGATCCATTCCTAGCTACTTCATTTTGGGTCCCTGACAAATTCGGGCTTTTTCAATGAAGGTGGGTACGTGTGTAATCTGTGTGTGTGGCATGGGCAAGTGATGTGTGTGTCGTATATGTATGTATGGAGTGTGAGAGTGGTGTGAGTAGCGTGCATATGGTGTGTGGGTAGTGTGTGATGTGTGTATGCTGTGTTTGTGTGTGCTTTTATGTGTGTAGTATGTGTGCTGTGACTGTGATGTATGTGCTGTGTGTGTGGTATGTGTATGGGGCGTGTGTGGTATGAGTGGCGTAAGTCTGACGTGTATAGTGTTGGTGTAGTGACTGTGTGATGTGAGTGTGTTGTATGTGCGTTGTGTGTGTACATACAATGCACACAGCTCTTTCTGGTTGGGTCCCGAGGTTGCTCCCCTCAAAGACTGAGAAAGGGACCGGGGAGTCCCTCGTTGGTGGCCCGGTCTCCCTGGGTCCTCAGGGTGGGAGGCATTGGAGCAGGAGAAGGCGCAGCTGGGACCAGGACTCAGACAGATTTCCCTGCATCTCTTCCCATCACCGCCTCTCCCCAAGGCACTAGGTATCCATTGCCAGTGACTCCATAATCTCCCACAGAAAAGCCTGCATGGAATCCAGGGCTGAGTGTGGTACCCAGATTGCAAATCAATGCAGGCTGAATTAAATATTGATTCTCCCCCTTCCCTTTCAAGGAAGTTTCTCCCGAGTAATTGGCTTGCTAGTTTTGTTTTTGGCTTTAAAATTTTTCATCTTGATCCTTAAATACCCTATTGCTGAAAGACTGACCCTGTGAGGCCGAGCACACGGCACCCGCCATCCTCCGGGGCCTCCTCCCACTCCACCTTGGGAACTTTCCCCTCCAAAGATGAAATGTTGGCAAGTGGGAGAAGTGGCTCATAAAGACAGACTGTCTGCCATCAGCCCATGAGACTGGCTGGTCAAAGGGTAGACGCCCCGCCCCCAGATGCCCCAGGGCTTGGATGTCTTGTCCTAGGAGGAAGGGAGACACAACCCAGGCCATGTGAGGGGCACAGCTGAGGCCCTGGGACAAAGCCCACAAGACAGGCTTGGCTTCTTGGGACGAAGCTAGCGTGCTGTCTGCACTTTCCTCCAGGAAGTCTTCCTTGACATGCCCCCACCAACGAAGGTCTGCCCATCCCCAGCAGCTCCTCTGAGCGTGCCAGGGCCAGAGTCAGCTATTTAAGAGGAACAGAACCTCCTAAAGACTGTGGCACATTCCTTTACTACTCCTGCATCACCAAGTAACATAAAATCCAACATGAGAGCAAGAGTGAGCAAGCTCTCATCATGATGACCAGAGCATGCAGGAAGTCGCGGTAATTTCTGTGGTTGTGCCTGCTCCTCTGGGTTCCTGGCAGTGTTTCTAGTGCTAGGTATGGTGGGATGGTGGTTGTCTCCAGGGAGGGTGTCTCCGACTTGTCCTGTCTGCTTCCTCAGCCTCCTGAGGGCCACCAGCCCCAGGCTGTAAGCAACATGTCAGACCCACTGTCTTTTTTGCCCATGTCTCTGGAACTTTTAGTCAGGAAGTCAGCCATGGGCTCTGCAGTAGGAAAAGAAAACAGCAGGTCTGCTTTCCCAGAGGACAAGCCTGGAGGGAAAGCTGTTCCGGGATGAGCTTGTTAGCGGAGAAATTTAATTACTGCCCTCTCAGTATGCTGATAGCTCTGTCTCCTCAGAGGTTCCCTCCTGAGCACCCCAGTGTTCTTTCTGGACCATCTGTGGCCCTCAAGGTGAAGGTATAGAATGGAAAACTATGGGCTGGGTCCAGAGACTTCAGAGTCCTCTGGAGAATCCAGGTCTCCAGCCTCACTTGTGCCTCCTGCAATGCTTCAGGCACCATTGCTGGAAATTCCTCCATCTAGACCAGTGGTGGAGAACCTATGAGACACCTGCTGCAGTGGAATGTTTTATCTTTGGCAGCTCTAAAAGGTTCACCATCACTGGTCCAGACACTGGGTGGGCCAGGTCTGGGTCTGAACGGGGCAGAATGTACTCATTCACTAAACACTCATTGAGACCTATTGTGTGCCAGGGGAGGGAGGGGTGGGATGTGTAGAGAAGTGTAGAGATAAAAACAGCCTGTGAGCTTTGAGACACCTGCTGGGCAGCCCACACATAAACAATTGCAGTACAGCAACTGAGGAGTGCTGATGGGTGCGTCTGAGGCATGTAAGAGGAACACCTAGACCTACTGTGAAGGGGGTACAGAGGGTTGGGGCAGATTTGCAGCTGGTCCGAATGCCAAGCCCAAGATTGGTGGGGATAGGAAAGGGTGCTCCAAGGAGAGAAGACAGCATTGGAGCAAAGGGAGGGAGTGTTTTAGGGGAGTGTGTACTGTCTTCAAGGGAGTGTCTCTTGTAGCGCCAGAGCTGAAGGGCAGGCTGTCTAGTGTGCATCCAGGTTCTGTGACTGTGGGAAGTCTACACCATGGACCAAATGGGACCAGCTTTGTGGGAGTTGGAGAGTGTCTTGGTTCCTTTTCTCTTGTTGCTGAGACAAAATACCTAATGCCCAGAATTAAGGGAGGAAAGGGTTGTTTAGCTTACAGTTTGTGGAGGTTTCAGTCTATAATCAGCTGGCTCCAAGGCAGGGTGGCACATGGCAGAGGGCAACAGTTCACGGCAGCAGAAAACAGCAAAAGCCACAAGAGCAAAAGGGGAGAGGACCAAGCCTCTTTTCCCTCCTTATATTGTGTATCAGCTGTCGGCCCACACCCACACTACCTACCCTCCTCTTGCACAGTCTCAGGATGAATACAAAGTAAGGACCCCGCCTCCCTGCTGGGTCACACAGTTAACCTTCTAAACTTCTCAAGTTGACACAATGCACAACATCCTAGAGCAGCAAGATCATGTCTTTTTCAGCCTGGGACATGGAACTGCTGAGTTACTTAGTTAAGCTTCTAGACTCCTCAAATTGACATGTCTTGGCTACTTTTCTCTCATTGCTGAGACAAAATACCCAACGCCCAAAATGAAGGAAGGAAAGGTTTATTTAGCTTACAGTTTGTGGAGGTTTCAGTCCATACTTGGCTGGTTCAGAGGCAGAGTGGCACATGGCAGAGGGCAAACATTCATGGCAGCAGAACACAGCAGAAAAACAACCAGAGCAAAAGGGAGGAATGGCTGCCAGCAGCTTCTTTCCTTCCCTTACATTGTAAACTGCCTACCCCCACCCAGGGGGAATGTAGCTCTCACACAATCTCCATGCCCTCCTCTTCCACAGGCTCAGGATGCATACAAAGTAAGCACCCTGGCTTCTGCTGGGTCACTCAGCCAAACCTCTAGACTTCCCAAGTTGACACAATGTATGAACCATAACACCATGTATCAACCATAACAAGGAGGAAAGGACTAAATGAGATGCTGTCTGTATGGGCTTACTGTCTAGCTTACTGAACTAGCGGTCATTTTATTTTTTAAAATTTTTAAATTTGGGGAGGTTTGAGACAGGGTCTCCCTGTGTAGTTCAGACAGACCTTGAACTCACTTCGTAGCCTAGGTTGCCCTCGAACTCTCAGTGATCCTCCTGCCTCTGCCTCCAGAGTGCCCCAGGCCCCAGTCATCTTTTAATTTTAGTTGACCTTTTAACTGATGACTCGTATGACCTTGTGAAAGTTACTTTTAGCTGGCATTCTCAGTTCGCTCATCTGTAAAATGAGTTTTGTAAAACCACCCTATTCAACCATAAGTAAATGGAAGGAATTACTGACTTTCCCCAGCTTCTAAAGCGGCGCCTGCTGTATCTTCCATCCTTTGCAGTGCCTCCTGCCCAGCTCAGGGCCGAGCTTGAAAACCAGGGCTTTGTTTTCCTTTTAGATCTGGGGGCGTTCTGCCCTGCACTCACCTTCTGAAAATAGGCCTGACTCCACCTTCCGCACTCTTTCCACTAAGCCTCAGTTGCCACAACGTATTTTCAGTCTAACAATGACATACAGATTTTTGCCAGATTAGCAATGCATTATTATTTTTAAAAATCCAGCGATGATAAGAATAAAGAGAAATGGCCATGTTTATAACATGGCTAATATAATATTTTAGATGCAATATATAAACTGCTAAAATCCCAGGGTAGGGAAGCTGACAACATCAAAAACCTAAAAAGATGTTCAAGTTATTTTGTTTTCTTAGTACAGTGTGTGTGTGTGTGTGTGTGTGTGTGTGGCTGGAATCAAACCCGGAGCCTTGCACATGCCAGCTGAGTGCTCCACCACTGAGCTAAATCCCGAACCCCGTGATCACTGATTCTGACAATCAGTCCTGAAGGAATAATTCCACATAGACAAAAAGCTTGTTGCACAGGTACTTTTGGTGCTGCATTACAGATAATAAAGAAAGACTGGAAACTGTATAATTTGTCCTCAGACAATAGTTAACTGAATTATGATAGAATCCGCTCCTCAAACTTATGAGGTGGCTGCAATAGTCAAATTCATAGAAACAGAAAGTGGAATGGGAGGGCAGGGAATTATGTTTAATGGGTACAGAGCTTCAGTTTTGTAAGATAAAAAGAGTTCTGAGGATAAGTGGTGGGGATGGTTGCCCAACAGTGTATCTGTACTTCATGCCACAGAACTGTGCATCTTAAAATGGTTAAAATGGGCTGGGGGAAGTGGCATATACCTGTATTCCCAGCTACTAGAGAGGCAGAAGGATCACAAGTTCAAAGCCAGCCTGGGCAACTTACTGAGACTGCCTCAAAATAAAAAATAAAAAGGGTTGGGGTATGTTGCTCAGTGGTACAATGCTTACGGTTTTGAGCCCTAGTATTGTTTTGTTTAAAAAGATTAAGATAGGGGGCTGGGGATATGGCTCAGTGGAATAAGCGCCTGCCTAGCAAGCGCAGGGTCCTGAGTTCCATCCCCAGTACCGCAAAAAAATAAATAAATAAATAAAAATAAAAAGATTAAGATAGTACTTTTTACACCATTAAAAAGAATATGCGCTAGGTGGTAGGGGGTATATCTCTGTGGTAGTTTGTCTAGCAATTCTGAGGCTCTGGAATCCATCCCCACAATATGAAAAGGTGAAAAAGCGCATTAAAGAACAGTAAAAAGACATTAAAAATTCCCTTTTCTATAACCCAATTTACTTAACTAGAACTTGTCTGGGGTCTGGCATATGGGGTAATGAGTGAGACCAAGGAGAATATGTAATCATTCATTTATTTATTCATACCATGAAACAGATATATGCACACCAGCCCCACGCTGGGTTCAGGAACACAGTGGAACAAATAACAGAGCTCTGGACCCTGACCTGGTCTCCACGATTTCAGTCTGCCCTGGGGGTTGGCAGTTCTAGGGGAACTCATTCTGCTGTCTGAGATAATACAGACTGATGACTCACATTCCCTGACTTTGCCGATTATGGTTGGGTTTCTCCGTTGGAGAGGTGGCTGGGCCCCAGGTGGACGACGTGGGCAGAGCTATTTCTGATGAATACTCCTTGGATTTGTCCCCAAACCTGAGAACATTCCTCCTTTGGAAGGTGGCTGCTGAGGAATCCAGCTCGCTTACATTTGGGCCTTTGGAAGCAGGTGAGGGACATGAAAGGCCAGCTGTGGACATCACCAGAGAGGCCCTTAGGGGGTTTCTGGGTTGGTGCTCTAGGTCCACAGCCACAGGGCTGGTGTGGTCTGTGTTCAGTACTTGGTGAGAGCTGACAAGGAGAGAGGTGCTTTCTTGCAGGCCAGGGCCTCTCTCATGCTTAGCAATGCTTGCTGGGAAAATGTTCCAAAACATCCTCTGACTCCGGGCAGGGGCTCAAATACAAGAAGGGTGGTGGAAGGCTGGTGCTGAATGTTCCACTTGGGAGGGGCAGCGTGAAAAGTAGGACCGGAGAGTTGGCTCCGTTTATTGAGTTTCTACTATTTTCCAGGCACAGTGGGAAAGGTGCTAAGTACACAGGCAGTAAAGTCTAGTTCAACTACACTGCTGTCTCACCTAGTTCAAGTCTGGGATCTGTCTCTTAAGGTGTAGTCACCTCAGGTGAAAGATTTATAACTCTGTGACTCAGCTTTTTATCTGCAAAATGGAGTAATAATGATACTTGCTTTGTGGGCTGCCGAGATAGTTACATGAGTTTAGAACTGCAAAATGCTTAGCGTGGTGCCTGACACATGGTAAATGCTGGGCAAGTATCTATTCAGTGAGACGAGAGAAGATTCCAGAAATCATTGGCCCTATGGAGATCATGAAGTGAAAACTTTTTTTTTTAAGACAGCATCTCATTGTTACCCAAGCTGGCCTTGCATTTGCAGTCCTGCTTCAGCCTTCTGCGTGCCTGGGGCTATGGGTGCACAGACACCATACCAGGCTAATGAGCCACTCTGAATGCCAAACCCCAGACAGCTGCCCTCCTTTTGTCTTGAGCAGGGAGCTCTCCTGCCCCCCTGAGATTCCCTTTACCTCCTCCCACCTCGGCAGGGGATTTTCTCCAGAGTGGTGAAAGGAAGGAGTGTGAGGGCTGCAGAGCTGCAGAGGCTGGAGCAGGGTGAAGCCAGGCTGTCTGCTTTGCTGGCAGCCCCTGCGCCTCTTGAGGGACTCCAGAGGAAGGCACGCCAGAGGCAGGCGGGTGCGGATTGCCATGGAGGCAGATTAATATAATCACTACCTTACCAGCTCTGCTCACCCTCCATTCTTCCCCTTAATGGCGATTATTATACTTATTAGAGGCTCAGCTGCCGATGGTTATTGATTCTCTTTGCTGCAGCACTTTAATCAGGGATTTGAAGCTATTGTTGGTGACACAAGCTTCCCAGGGCCCCAGGACAGGTGCAGAGTGGGACATCAGGACCTTTTCAGCCAGGCAGGTGAGGTCCCCCAGGGTTCCAGAGTCACACAGAGCACTCAACACAGACACATCCTGTCTCTGTCTGGTGGCAGAGAAATGGGGGAGGAGGGGCAGCACCTCGCTGGGCTGCCCTTTGCAGAGACCAATGGCAGCTCTTTCCAGGGGGTGTGGCTGGGGACACCACCTCCCCCTAACCAAAGCAGGTTCTGCTCCCTGCGTACCTCCCAGATGGCCCAGCATCTTCAGCACACACCCCTGTCAGCTGGTGCTGAGGCATGCACTGAGTATTTTTGGGTCTCTGTGGAGCCAGGGGAGAGAACAGGGAAGGTCAGTTAGGAGTAGCCTGGCTATGTTGGTACAGTGGCGCCTCGCCATTTCTCGGGTGTTCAGGGTGCCTTCACACCTGATGAACACGCAGTAGGTGTCGGGCGTTGTCCTCCGAGCTCTGCCCCATCGTCTCCTTTGGTTCCCACATCAGCCTCTCAGGGACACACTATTAAGCCATTTTGCAGAAAGGGGAACTCAAAGTATCAAAGTGACTTGCCCAGACAGTACCTGGGTCACTCAGCTAGGATACAGTAGAGGTGGGGCTGGACCCAGGTCTTATGTTAGGTGGATAAGAAAAGCCCCATTTTATAGCTCACTGGTGGAGAGTCTTCCGAAGTTGTGTGGGTGTCAGTCCTGTACCCTGCAGCTCTGTTCTACAGGCTTGTCACACACATGAGTCCAGAAGGCCTGGGCCTGTGGGTGGGAGAACACCCTGCCCAGGCTCTCAGTTGGGTGATGGCTCTGCACTGGGGGAAAGTCCTGTCCCTCCAGCTCTGTCCTGCTGTGCCCTCCAGGTGCCCTCCGCCACTGGTGTGTAGAGGAGCACTTGCAGTGCTGGGGTGCTGGGCTGGCTGCTGCCTGGGACCTCTGCTGTCCTGGATGCTATTGTATCTCCTGGCTGCACTCCTGCAACTCATGGCCATATGCAGCCCTTGAAGCAAGTGCGGAGGGGAAGAATAGCCAATAAAAGTCAAGTGAAAACCCAATAAATCAAAAATATTAAACATTAGGAAAATGGATTTCATGCAGCCACAAATAAATGGAGGCATAATGTGAATATTTTTCACTTCTACTGAAAATATGAAGTAGATTCTGCTTTAGCAGTTTAAAAAGGCCTCAGTGGTTAAAACTGGTGAATTCTGGGTCCAGCTGGAGTCCCCACCTGCTTGCCCATGCCAGAGGGGCTGGGACAGGTGACACCTGCTATTAGTGGTATTTGACTGAGAAGAGCCTTGGAAATCCAGTGGCTGGCGTTCTAGTGCTCTCTAGACATGGGGCCCCCTTAGTTCCAGAAAGAAGACTGGATGAGCAAGGTAGACATCCATACCCTCTGGACCTTATGCACCACCATGCCCTGGCAGAGATCCCTTTCTTCCTTGGGTGTTCCAAGCCCCGGCTTTGCCCCAGTCTCCCTGCGTGCCCTCTCCTCTCTCTTCTCCTGTCTCCCCTGAGTCATGTCAGGGCCTTATGCAGTGGTGGCCCACATTGTCATCTCTGAGTTCCTGCTGGCAGATGGCTCGGTGCCTCCAGCAGATTCATTCACATTGCTGTAGCTCCTGTGGGGCACAGCCACAGCCTGGGTCTTGTCTTCCTGCTGGGTCCCTGGTCTCGCAGACAGCCCTGTTTAAAAACATTGAGCCCCTTTCCCTGTGTCTTCTCTTCCTGAAGCACCAGCTTCTATGGGATCTATGAGAGCAGCAGAGGTGCCTGCCTTCCAAGGGGACTTCTGTCCTCCCCAGGTGTTTCTGTTCCCTCTCCTCACCCTGAGCAGCCTGGCCGATTTGCACCCTGCTTTTACTCACTGACACCCTCCTTGCCCTTTCTGCCTGTACCCTCTGGTGCAGGTGCCCACTGTGTTCCCGGCCAGGGTGCATAGCCTCTAGGAGGGAGCAGATCAGTGGAGCAGGACTGGGACCCTGCCAATGAGCTGTAAGTCACACTACAGAGCTCACCAGCATCCTAAACCTCAGCTGTTCCCAGCTGTACTGTGGAGGTGGCCCATGGATTAAGGTATGATCAGATGAGATGGTGAGTGTGCGGTGCTCAGCCTACAGCTGGCACACTGCGTGCTTCCACAGTTTCTGCGCTTCGTGCACTGTTTCCTTTCCTTTCCAGGACAGGTCTCAGATCTGCTGGCGCTGAGAAGCCTGATGGTAGCTCGGGCTGCAGGGTTGCTGTGGTGTCAATGAGACCTCAGGATTCAGTCCTCAATTCCCACCTGGAACCAGTGACATATCTGGATCCACACAGCCCCTGCAGCTCCAGTCCGCCCAGAGACTTAGCGGTGAGTCACAGCAAGCTGATACCACAGACATGAAAGGAGTCAGTGTTGCGATCTTGGTTGTGATAATGAGCACTGAGTGAAACTTGGAACTGCATCGGAGGCTGGCAGCCTTTGTCCAGCCCCTGCCCATTGGGATTCCAGTCAAAAGATCTTTGTCCACTGCTCCTCCCCACGCACCTGCGCTCCTGTGTTGTTGTGGTGGCAATGAGGTAGGGTGGAGGTCTCCTGGGATGGTGAGCATTCAGAAGAGGCTGACTCCAGGGACGGGTCCAGGACCCACCTTCTAGGAATTGTTCTGCATTTTGGTCACCCAGGCTACTGGGTGGGCCCCGGAAGAGTGCCAGAAGGGACAGTCAGGGCATATAAGGCTTCTCTTACAGCCCAGCAAAGGCCTCTGCTTGTTGGGTTCCATATGCCAAATGATGGTGAGTGCCATACATGCACATATTATTTAAATCAATGCAGCCTGGAGAGGGAGTGGTACTCCTTTACAGATGAAGACAGCAAGACCAAGGCCTAGTGGCAAGACTAAGATTCAACCCTAGGTTCATCTCTACCAGTTAAGCAGCCCAGGTTGTGTCTCAGCAGGAATGTGATCTGAGACAGCTTTTCTCCCAGTTTCTGACTACTGGTGGGGATAGCAGGTGCAAGGTGGGTATTACCTGGATTCTGCAGACAGAGAGGGTATACGCATGACCAGAGAGGGTTAACGGAAACCAGCAGGGGCAGTGGCACCCCAGGGGGAGAGGACTAGAGCAGAGCCATGGTTCCCAAGACACAGAGAAAGCTGAGGTTGGAGCGAGGGGCACCTTCCTTGGCAGAGCTGTGGCCTGCTGGGCTGGGGGGAGCAGGCCCAGCAAAACCCCAGTATGGCTTGGACTGTGAAGAAGTGAGGTGTCTCCACAGGCTTTGTGCCATGCAGCCAGGACTCTTGAGTGGACCCCAGCCCTGAGGTCCAGGGAGCAGACCTGGGGGTTTTGGGTCCAGACAAGGGCACAGAGTAGGGTGGCACAGCGTAGAGAACCAGAGGGCTTGAGAGAGAAACAGAATGGGTGCCATGCAGGATGCCTCCAGAGCTCACTGAGGAACAGATGCTACCGTGCCAAGGCAGCTGGCAGGGGTTGCAGACGGTTCTGCCCCGTCCAGGACAGCTGCTTCCCTTTGGCTTTTCTGACCACCACCAGATGTGTTCTGGGTGCTGGAGCCCCGGGAGGGTCCCAGAGGACATGCCAGCCTTGCATAGGGCCCTCTCTGCAGCATGGAGGGCAGCTGGGTGGAGAAGGGGAGGGGGCAGGGATAAGCAGCTTCCAGGGAAAGCAAAAGAGAGGGAGAGAAAAGCTGTCCCCTCTTCTCACCTGGGGAAACACTCCTGTTAATGGCCTTTTATTCTATCTGCAGATTTGTATTGTGCTGTAACCATGTGCAAGGCCCATTTCTGCCATGTAGATGTTTGTACTAAGCAGCTGTGTGTGTAGCTGCGCCCTCCATGAGTCCCCTGGCCACAAGAGCAGCTCTCTAAGTGGGTCAAGAGGGGCCCCTGGCAGAACAGCTGCCACCTCCTCCAGAGTCCCTTTGCCTCCTTTGGCCTAGCTCCTTCCTCATCCTGAGCATCCATGGACTGGGCACATGTTTAACGCATCAGGGAACCACAGGAAGTAAGGTCTGTAGCTCTGAGGTGCTCTGTAGCCCTGATTGCCCATGTTCACTTCTAAAAAGAGAGATAGTTCAGTTCTCCATTCAGTAATGCAGTCATCTCCCATCTGCTGGGCACGAGGGACCAATAATGCCAGAAGCCCCTCTGTGGTGCCCAGCATTGCCTGCATTAGCTCCCATGTTCCCTGCCACTCCCACGGTCAGTGGGGAGTGAGGGGAGGGCTGTAGTAACCTGCCGGCCTCCCCGTTGTCCTAGGCACACATGGATGCTCTGGCCACATGGAATTCGAGAACCAGGGAAGAGCAGGCCGAGGCCTTGCCCATCGCTGTCCCCTTGCCTACGAGCTGCAGAGCCTGCCAGCTGACTGCATCACAGGGCTCAGCTCTGGGAGAATCCGCTGCAGTTTCATTCTACCTTGGTCCCTGTGATGGAGTCCTGCTTGGATCAAATCCCAGGAGGGAATTATCCCTTTCCGTCTGCTAGCGGCTGGCCCCAGTGTCCATGTCCTATGTCTGAGAGGGCAAGGTTGGATGGAAGCCTGCATCTCTGCCAAGATATTCCTGGGCCGGACCCATCTCTGGGGCACTGGGGCACTGGGGCGGAGAGCAGGGCTGGGTGCCGGTGAGCTGCTCCTGTGTGCTGTGTAGCTTTCCTAATGTGCAACTCTGAAGGACGGGAAGAGAGAAACCCCTGATCCTTCGCCTTCCCCCGTCTGCTGTCCCCAACCTCTCAGTGTCATTTATGCCACAGAACTGAGGACCTAGCCAGAGAGAGAGGCAGGCGGGTGGAGGTGGCAGGGAGAGACCCACCTTCCACATCCCTACCTGCCTGCAGCACCTGTCTCGTGTCTGAATGGCTTTGCTGCCATATTTCCCTCCCCGCTCAGCCCCGCTGGCCACGGCCCCCCATCAGCTCTTGCTTCCCCATCCACCATGCTGGCTGCAGAGCATCGGAGTAAATCTCACGGAGACACCTCCCTGCCCCGGGCCTCAGAGGACAGGGCTCAGCTGTCAGAGGAGAGCGAGGTTTCCAAAGGTCAGAGGGCCAGGCCCTGCAGGATTGATTGACTATGAATTATGGACGTCACATCTCAGTCCTCTCAGTGCACCAGAGCCAGGGAGAGGCTTTCAGAACACGCTTACTTCATACTAGGTGCATTCCAGGGTTGGTATTGCGACTATTTGCTTTTCTAGTGGTGAGGATTCTGTGCACACCATCTATGTCAGACTGGGAGTCGTGTGACCGTGAGGCCCGGGTCCAGCTAGCTGGCACTCAGTATAGAGCTGTCATTGTGCCTACAGTGGGTGGCAGAATGAAGAGCTGCTCATCTCCGGGAAGACCCGGGAGGCAGCAGGAGCCCAGGCTGCTTGCACACATGTTGCCAGCGCTCTGGTCTGGAGAGGGCTGCTCTGACTCCTTCCTCGTCGGCCTCCGCCCCTTCCTTCCTTGTAGGTCTCTGCCTCTTCTGTGGCTGCTGTCACTCTCTGGTTCTTTTTGCTTGTCTGTCCCCAGGGCACTGCCCAGACCAGTCCTTAGCTGGGTGCTTTTCCTAGGCCCTGCTAGGGTGTTCAGGAAGCCTGCTCCACCCTCCCATGGAGCTGGCCGGCCATGCAACCTCAGGCTCTTACCCTTCTGGGTTTTCCGGGTCTCTCTACCCCTTCTCTTGACTAGCCTTGCCACCTCCATTGTCACCCTAGGCTTACATCTTACTTCAAATTCACACGGTGCTGGCCTCCTAACCACGGACTGTAGGCTTGTCCCCTTCAAAGCCACCCTTCCCAGAACTACCCAGATACCCACCTCTGCTCCCCCGTCTCGTGTTACGAACCCAGCAGGGGCTCTGCCTCTTCTGCTCACGCCCTCACTCTTTGGCGCTGAGGTCCACTGGCTTCTCAGCTCTGGGCCTGGAGTGACACCCTCCCACCAGGCTCGGATCTTGGAGTGCCACTCTGCAGCATTCCCGCCCACGGAATGCCTCCTTCATCTCCACGCCCACGTGGACTGATGTGGCCACCGTGAGGCTGTGGGTGCTGCTTGTCACTGAGGTTACTGCTTGGTTTTGTTCTATCCTCTACGTACTCCACCCCCGCTCTATGTCCCCAGCAACTGGGATTCTCCACATGTGCAGGGAGTGACCCTCTGGCACTGACTGAGTGAAATGAAATGAAGGAAGAAAGGAAGGACAAGGAGCAGGCCGGTGCAGTGAGCAAGTGCTCCTAAACAGGGGTAAGAGGGCAGGCGCCCAGAGAGGCGGGGCAGAGCGGCCACGCTGGAGGTAGGTTAGAAGATAGGGCCAGAATCGGCACAGGGGAAAAATGCTCTGAATACACAAAACAGCTTTGCCCCAGCTCCTGTCAGCACCTTCTCAAAGTGAGGAAAATAAACCTGTTTTCCTTACGACGAAGACTGACTTGATGATAAACCCTCTCGGCTTCCCAGGAGGCGGCAGCGACTCTGATAAGCGGGAGGGCACTGAAGGAGTAGGTGAAGGAGGAAGCGGGGAAGAGAGGAGAGAGTGAGGCAGGAAGCAGGGGAGGAGAGGGAGAGAAAGCGCCTTTCTGTGCGCTGATTACCGATGTGGTGGAGAGCTCAGCAGGTTCTGTGGAGAAGCACTGATTGTGCATGAGAGAGCAGGCCCTGTGTTAAAAGCCACCTCCGGGCCCCGCAGCCAAGCCTGAGGGGAGGAGAGGGCCTGCAGGGTTTTTGGGGCCTGCTCTGCCTTGGAGTGCTACCAAGGGACTGGAAATGCTGCTTTCTAGGGCCAGGGTCCACAGACAGGGAAGGGGCTGGTCTTCATTTCAAGGGAATATTCCATCCCTGGAGGTCACAGACCCCTTCCTTGGGGAGGCATGTGATGGTCACTTGCCTCTTTCTCTACTTTCCTGAGGGCTGTACCAGCCTGGTCCTGGCACTGGCATCTGGCAGCATATGGAGGTTGCCCCTGTCCCTGAGGGAGGGTCTGGTCCCTTGAGGTGGCTGGGCCTGAGGAGCATGAGTACACCCCCAAGACCAGCCTCCCCTACTGCTCTAGGAGGGCACCTGCGGGAGGCCTGACTCTCCTGCCTTCTCTGGGATCAGTCGCTGGTTTCCAAGCCCATCTGCTCCTGTCTCTGAATATCTTCCCTGTGAGAAAGCAAAAGAACATATGGATTCATGTATTCACAGACAGTCTGCACCTTCCAGATTGCAGAATCTAATCCACTCAGGCCGGAGGGAGGAAAGACAGGACGAGACTGGATCAAGGCACATAGTAGTGAGTGCAGGTTAGGGACTGCCTGCCTCCTGTGTTTGTCTCCATGGGATAGCAGCAGAGAAGGGGCCCCCACTTCTGCTGTGGCACAGCAGTCCTTGCCTGCTCTGGTCCAAGGGGCTCCCCCTCAGACTCTGAAGCCTGGAGACACAGTGAGCCCCTGAATGAGTCTTCCCGAGACTGCGACCAAAGGCAGCCCATGAAAGCCAACTAAAGCTGGGATTCTCCCTCCCTCTTCCAACTCTCCCCTAGGGTTCCTGGGCTCTCCCTTCTCCACAGCAGTCCCGTTACCCTCCCCAGGACTGGCAGCCAAGCAGTAGATACTTCCTCCTTAAAAGGTTATGTTTTCTCTGGTCACTGTCACCCTCTGCTTTGTGAATCACACTCCCCTCCTGCCTTGTGTTTTTAGTATGAGTAACAGGGACTGAGGTCACTAAATTTTTCAGAGAAGGATCCATTGTACTTACAATAAAACCCTACAATCCCTCGCTGTGCAGGGCCAGCTGCCACTGTCCCCACCCCACCCCCAGCTCTGGCTGCCCACCTGGCCTCACCTGGCCTCCTCTTCCTTCCTTGAATTTACCACGCTGCTTGTGCTCAGGGCTGCTGCGCCTCCGTCCCCTCTGCCTGGAGCATGTCCCCCACCATTTTACTGGCTGCTGCTTTCTTCCGGTGGAGACTGTCAGCTCCTCCATCACCGATGCAGGAAACTGCCTTGACTGCCACACCTAATGTGGCCAGCTTCCACTCGCTGTATGTGCTGCTTCCTTTCTAGCACCACTTCCCGTCTGAAAGTTTTTATTTGTGAGGGTTATCTGTTTCCTCTGTTGCCTTCTGTCCCCCTACTGAGAAGAGACCTGTCTGTTTATTAGGATGATGTCTCTGGCACTTAACAAAGAACCATCCACAGAATCAGGGGACACTAGAGACATGAAGATGGAGGCAGGGCTGGGTCTGTGGGAATCTCTGTCCACAGGCCTTGCAGACTCAGAGGTGCCTCTGCTCCCAGCTCAGCAAATGGAGACTCAGGCTCCACATGAAAGAGAGGATCCTGCTGGCCAGGAGTTGCCGGGTCCCCTGGAGTCTCTGAGACCCTCAGCTGTGGTTAGCCAGTCTGTTTGGGGTGGGGTGTATGTGTGCTTGCTCCTTGGCTGTTGACATCTTTGCCTTGGTTGTCGCTGCATGTTTGCAGGCTATCATAGAAGTTATTTGGAAAACACCACCCGGCAGGGCTCCCCTGGTCGTGGGGCAGTACAACCTCACTGGGTGACTGCAGCAAACAAGCCAGGGGCCTCCCTGCCCACCCTTCCTTCAGGATGCCAAGTAAGGAGGGTGGGCAGTTCTGAACTCTTTGGAAGGAAGGGCACTGCAAATGTGGGGCTAAACCTACTGGTCCCCCAGCCACAATGCACAAGAATGGCAGGGAGGAGGCTGTGTAAAGACAAGGTAGACTGGGCCACCTCTGCAGTTCCTGTCTCCACCAGGACACTGCAGGGACAGAGGCTCACAGAGCTTGGTTTTGCAGGGCCCAGCTGCTGGGCCTTGCTGTGATTCTGTTTACCAGTAAACAGTAAGAGCCTATTGTATGCAGGGTCCAAGGAGTGGAAAGAAATTAGTGAATAGGAGCTCAGGAGCCAAAAAAACGGGGCTCGGAAACAATAGATAGGAAAAGAGTGGGTGTGGGGAGGGAGAGCTGCCAGGGAGGGTTGGAGGGGAAATCCAGGTGATAGAGGCCACCAGCTGGGGACATTAGGAGATGGAGGGGAGGAGAAAGGGCCATTTGCCATCAGATGTCTGTAGCAGATCTGTCTCCTCCCATGCGGTGGAGCTGGTCTGGCACAGTATTTATTGGGTGTGCTCTGAGCAAGGTTCCCAGAGAAAGCACGAAAGAAAACATGATTCAGCATGTGCGTCCCACACCCAGCTCCAATGCAGGAGTGCTGGAGGGCTTTGCAGACAGGCTATGTTGGAAATTCCATTGTGCCTCTTACTTGCTGTGTGACCTTAGGCAAGGAACTGAACTTAAGTCCTTGTATAAAGTTGGGACAGTGCTTAGCTCTTTGGATTGAAGATACTTTCGATGCCAAGAGCTAGTCCAAGGCTGGGCATGGTGTCTTACCATGGTGGCTGGGTAGCTTTCTGCAGCCTGGACCTCAGGCCCTGACTTAAACCAGAGCAGAGAACCCTGTCTGCACTAGACAAAGGCCACACCTGGAGCCTGGACCAAAGGACTCAAGGGCGCTTGGGTCCTTTGAATACTACATTTCTACCAGCTTCTGGTCTTTGCCTGCTATCTTGTCTGCTGGGGTGATGCTCTGATCTGTTGACTTCCAGAGGAACTTATGTGCAGACTGACCTCTTCAAAAGGGGCAGCATCTATGTTGAAAGATGACTTCACCCCAGGTGTACAGCTAACCTGAAAGAACTGAACCAGAAAGACTATATATTTTTTCTCCTGCAGGGTGCTTTAGCTTGAAACATCTGGATAACTGCTGAATACCTTCTTATTTTGCAGAATATTCCCAGCATATCAGCCATTTGTGTCCTTCTGAGCTGCTCCTTTTTCAGAATTACCCAGGACGTCATGTACCCCCAGCAGTCCACCTCTTCCCTGCCTGTCTGTCCCCTACCACCCAGCATTCCCCCATTGCCTGTTTCCAGTGCATCGACCCTTGAAGAGTTTATTTCTTAGTTTCCTCAAGGGAATCACCATTAGTCTTGCAGATGTGGACTTCAGAGGCTGCCCTGGGCTGGGAGGAAGGGGTATTCTGGAAGGGAGGAGCCCCTCTTTTGAGACTGCAAGCTATAGTCTTTGAGGGGCACTGGTTATGGGCAATGCAGCATTCAATCTTTCCTAGCCCTGGTGTCAGGATGGTCAGCACGAGCATGGAGGGCTTGGATCGTGCCTTCTGCTGTATGGATCAGAGATAGGGCAAGAGAGCCAGCAGCAGAGCCAGCTGGAGGCCAGGCTGTGCTTGACGCAGAACCAGAACCTGGCTTTGGGGGCCAGGCTGCTGTCTGTTCTTGGTGCATCCTCTACGCTTCCTCTCTTTTATCATCAGATGCTTCTCTGTGCCAGTGGACTTGCCTCAGAGAATGGGGAGTAGGAAAGGGTTCGATCTTAATTCTCAGACTATATATGTCGTAGCAGGCTGGGCACCATGCCCCTGGGGCTGGGATATGCTCTGAGAACCAGAATTGGATGGAGGGAGCCCCACCAGGAGGGTGGAAGATGGAGTTAGGTGCTGATTTTCCACATGTTCCGCAGCAAGGCGAGGTAGCCGGTGGTCAAATCCCAGACGCTGGACTCTCATGGCTCATTCTGCTGCCCCTCGGTTCCTTCAGAGGTAGCCACAGCCTGAGCCCCTCCAGGCCCTCTTGTGCCTAAACTGAGACAAAGAAGAAAGGGATTCTGGGGACAGGGCTGGATGGTCGGAGCCAAGAGGAGGTTAAAGCTGTTACTCCAGGGCCTGGGCCTGGAAGGGGACAAGGGGAAGGTGACAGGGACCTTGGCGGGGATGTGTAGGTTCACTGCACAGAAGGGCCACACAGGCTGGACCAGGCTGAGGCTGAGGTGGCGGTGGAGCCCTGATGAGGGATTTCACTGCAGCCAGGCAGGAGGGAGGTGGCCCTGGCTGCTTTGTCACCCCAGGTCGTGGGCGGGGAAAGTGGAATGTAAACAGGCATCTTTCTACCACACAGAGATCCTGGCCTAGCTGCAGGGACAGCGGGGACTGCGGGAGGGGGCTTGTGAGAAGGTGGCTGCTGGAGACTGAAGTCTGCTGGCTGGCCGGGCAGAGACGACCTTGAAAGAGAGGAGAGGCGAACCGAGAATCAAGAATCGAGGGGGTGTCTGGGAGAAGGGGGAGGGCAGGAGCAACAAGAAGGATGCTGAGAGGGTCTAGACAGGGAGGGGCCGCCTCCTGTCTGCCTCCCTCCTGGCCGGAAGTGAGAAGGACCAGACGTGGGCGTGGGGGTGGGGAGGCATGGGGCTGATGTGTCCTTGAGCCCCAGGTTTTCCTGGGTCCTGAGGATGCAGGCTGTGCTCCTGCTGGTGTGAGCTCCCTTCGGGAGCACCTTTTCCAGCTGAGAGATGTCCTTCCCAGGCCTTATTTTTCAGTGTTTTGGGGAACCGGGGCGTAGCCAGTGGTACAGCCCTTGTGTAGTATGCACAAGGCCCTCTGTTCCACCCCCAGCACTGCAACAAAACAAAGCAAAACAAAGCAACCCAAATAAATAAATAAATAGAACTGGGAGGGGGCACTAATCTGCTCTTGGTGGGAATTCCCATGCCTCCTGCAGGAATTCCGGCAATGACCTCCCCCTACACAGCCCCGCCCCATCTTGTTTTTGCGAATTTTACATTGTTTGTCATCTTTTTCTTGGACAAAGCCTGTTGCCTCCCATTTTCTGTCTGTGTAAAGTAGAGATCCCATGTGGAAGAGACTTAGGGATGGGGATGTGGCTCAGTGGTAGAGTGCCTGCCTGGCATGCGCAAGGCCCTGAGTTCAATCCCCAGTACCATACAGACGGACAAACAGAAAGAGAGAGAGAAAATAAAAACAGATCTATAAAGTATAAACTTGCAACCTGAAAGAGATGACCATTCCCAGCAAGAGGCTAAAGGGAGAAAGACACAGGAAGGAGGTCCCCCAGCCAAATCCCCCATCTGGCTCAAGCAGCAGATCACCCTTTCTTTGTCAGAGAGAAGCAGGGCCCTAGCTTCACCCCTCGCCTCCTTCTTGGACACTCTCAGCAGGTGAGGGGGCATTGCTGGGGAGCGAGGGGCTCCCCTCTCTGCAGGGCTGGAGGCCGGGTCCCAAGTTCTGCCCTCAGAGTCAGAAGCAGATGCAGATGGATTTGCTGACAGGCCTCTGAGGACCAGGATGTGTGAAGTCAGGCAAGTGTGGGCCTGGGAGGAGGTGGTGTCTTGGGCAGCCCTAGACTGCTGGCTAGCGTGGGCGGTGAGATACTCCGGCTGGCTGCCATGCTGCCCAGACCTTGCGGGCCCCTCTTAGGCTCCATCCCTTTTCTCCCAGCCCTGGCTGGCACCCACCCTCCTGGCCAGTCTCACCGTCTTCTCTGTTCTGTGGGGCAGGAGGGCCTCTGCTCAACTGGGTGGTCCACCCTGCCTCCTCTAGGTCTGAGTCACCCTGGAGCCCAGCTCCATCACAAAAGACAGGACGCAGCCCTTGATCCTCCCCTCCCCTGGGGTGAGGGACAGATGCTCTGTTTAGAATTTCTTTGGAGAGGCAGCCAACAAGGGCATTCTTTCTGTTCTTCAGGCTTCCCCAGCCAAAACTAGGGGATTAGGAGACAGCAGAGGAGATAAGGCCTTGAGGAAATCCTACAAGTGCACAGGGTGGCCCCAGGGAAGGCAGCAGAGGCCGGGAATTGCTGGTCCCCTCCTGCGCTCAGGCAGGAATCTGATGACCTTTCTGTATGTATAGATTCACCGTGAACATCTGGAGATGACTGGGCTTCTAGTGCCTCGGAGCCTATTCTGGAAGATCTCTTTATTTATTTTGGAGGTGTTTGTGTGGGTGTGGGTCATCCTTCAACGTAGGGTTTTCTTAGAGTTGGAGACCTTGAGACTTTCAGCTGCTGCAGGCTGAGGCTTTTCAAAATCCTATAGGCTATGGAGGGCGAACATAGAATATGGGAGAGGGGGGAAACGGGTGAAGACGAGAAGAAGAGAAACAGCAAAATGCACGGAGCTGGATACACACATACACAGAGAGCTGGAACCCACGCAGAGGCACACGCATGCACATACACACCCACACATGCGCACACACACAAACTCTGTAGCCAGCAAGAGCTCTCGTGTCTGAAAGGTGAGGGGCAGGAGGCTCATTGCCTTCCCAGCCCTCCCTGGAGTGGGCTGTGCTGGGCTTCTTTGTCTGTAGGAGAGAAGGAGGAGGAGGCCTGCGCAGCATCACGAGGCTCCCCACTGCCCTATTTGGGAGGCAGTGCATGCAGCTCTGGTCCAGGCATCAGTCAGTTGTGTGAGCTGGGGAGGTGATTCATCCTTTCTAGTTCTCCATTTCTTCATCGGAAGAACGTGACTAATAACTCCTGACTTGTCAGCTTACAGGACCGTCAGGAGGATCCAAGGTGCTTGGTGAGGAGCTAGACAGGTGGGGGGAGCAGATTAATGGGTTCCCATCCATGTGGCCCACAAAAAACACTTGTGCCTCCAGACTCAAGGACCCTTTGGGACCCTGAGAGGTTACCTTCAAAACCCACAGCCTGGCTAGCCTCCTACTCCATGTTCGGCTTCAGCTTAAATGTCAGTGCTACAAGGAAGTCTTCTGGACCCTTAGATATGGCCCCCTCTTGTAAACCCCTATAATGTTGTGTGTTCCCTGTATAGCACTTATTGTAAGTCAAATATTGTGTAAACCATTTGTTTAACACCTGTCTTCTGCACCAGAGTAGAAGCTCTGCAAGGAAAAGGAGTATATCTTCTGTACACCATCTTGTCGCATGTGACACTGTGTGGGGCATACAGCAGGTGGGTGCTCCAGAAAACCTTTGCTGCCTCAGTGTGGGAACTACTGGCCTCATCCTTTACATGTGCCTTCAACACTGGATGCCAAGCACCAACCAACAGGTCCCCTTGACCCATATCTCCCATCCTTTATCATTCAAGGAACGAGTTAGCTGGTTAATAGTTGCTCTTCTTCCCATCCACCCAGCACAGTGGGTCCTGCCCAGCACCCAGAAAGCCTGCAAGTAATTGCTATATTTATTTATTTATTTATTATCTTTGCCAAAGGCTGCCCTCTGCTGGTTGAACATTGCAGGCTAGAATGGGAAAAGTGGAAACCCTAGTGGCTGTAAACCGGAGGGCTGAGCCTGGCCCACCCCTGGGGAAAGGTTCCCGCTACCTAAGTGGAGAAGAGTCAGGACCATTCTCCATCTTTCTGGATGGCTCCCTTAGGCTCTCACAAGAGGCTCCAGCCTGAGAAGAGCAAGACATTAAGGAGCCTCTGCTCACCCCCCATGGGACAGCACAGAGGTAGAGAAGAGGTCACTTAATAGCTAATCTGTCTCCTCTGTGGTGTACTGGTAAGCTTTTAACAACCAGTTCTCAAAAGCCACAGCCAATTCTGGTTTGTAGCATTTATGGACTCCATGGTGTAAATCTCCCACCATGGCCAATTTTAAACACCAGTGTCATGGTATTGGACAAAGATGTGGGAAGAGATACCAAGAGGTACCAAGTAGCATTCTGTTAGATCGAATTCCACACCCAGGTACCATGGGCATAAATAACTTCAGAGACATGTTTAAGAGTCAAAGCGAGTAAAACAATTGGGAAGTGATGAGTATTTACTACATTTGTTTTCAGTATAATATATTTAATTGTGAGGTTACATAATTTACTTTTTCATAATGGCAGTGTTTAGCAACTGACTTTCAAGATTCTAGAAAATTTAATGATGAGTTCCTTGCAAGCCCCGTAGCTCGTAAGAGCTGGCTCCTGCTCTCGGCTGCTTTTCCTCCTCTTCCTTCCCTCTCCACCCTCTGCCTCCTTCTCTTTCTCCTCCTCCTCCTCGTTCATGGCTTTCCTGACATTCCGTGTGGGCAGGAGGGAAGGGAAGATGGAAAAGCGCTCTACTGCTGACACTGCTCTTCTCTGAGCCAGGAGACATAAGGTGTTAAGGAAAGAGGAGGGGGAAATGCAGATCTGGCTACAGAACGACGCTGCGGAGTGTGTGTGTGTGTAGGGCTGAGGTGGTGGTTTTTGCAGCTGCATCATGAGGCTGTCTAGTGCTGTTTAGTTTGGGGGCCGGGCACCATGTGCCCTCCGTGGGCTCTACTTGGGAGGAGAGGACTGCGGGACGAAGTGAAGCGGCCAGTGGGGAGCCGGGGCAGGCAGAAGTAGGTGCTGGCGAAGAGGCTGAGGTTGATGGGGTTCCCATCCAGGCGGATGTCTTCCAGCTGCCTGCGGGTGTGTTTGTGCTCCTCCGCGTCACAGAAGGCATTTTCTGGCATGGTCTCTATCACGTTATTCTGCACAGCACAGACTGCAGCTGAGTCCCTGCCCAGAGATCCCTCTCTCTGAAAGCTCACATCAGTCACACCCACCTGCTCTGTCTTCCCTGGGCAGCAGGGAAACCAAGGCACAGAATGCAGAGGCCACATCGCAAGGGATGGGACAAGGACCATAGAGGATGAAGGGCGAGGTTCAGTGGGGTGAAGGGCGGAGGGAGACAGGAAAGCAGCGGCGCTGATGGTAGGAGAAGAGGAGAGACGAGGTAAGAAAAGAGTGAAGGAAAAGCGGGTAGGTGAGGTAAAATAAAGACTCGGAGGGACAGTGTTTTATAAAAGACAAGATGGAGAGCTGGGCCTAGCGGCCCATGCCTGTAATCCCAGCACTCTGGGAGTCCACCTGGAGGATCACAAGTTCTAGTCCTGCCTTGGCAATTTAGTAACTTAGTGAGATTGACCCAAAAATTAAAAGGGGGAGGGGCTGGGGCTGTTGCTCAGTGTGAGGGCCTGGGTTCAATCCCCAGTTGTGTGTGTGTGTATGTGTGTGTGTGTATCATGGAGGGCAGGTAGAGGAGGGAAAAAATGAAGAAAATTAAATGAGGGCCACAGACGGTTGTCTAGACAGGACCCTGCCTTCAACACACCCCAGCCGCCAAGGCCCTGCCCCCTGGAGCTGGCCCTGTTATCCACCCACAGAGGCCCTCACCTGCAGATGTAGCGAGCGCAGGCTCAGGGGCAGAGGCCCAGGGACAGAGTCCAGCAGGTTGTCTGCCAGGTAGAGGAACTGCAGCTTCGTCAGGGCCTGTGGAACACAGACAGCACTGGAGGGCGGTGCTCCTGGTGGGCCTTGGCGGTGGGGAGGTGCTGACCAGGCCAGAGTCGGATACCTCCTTTGGTGACTCTGGGTTTACTTAGTCTCAGCCACACACCAGACTCTGTGCTGGGTGCTGGGGGTGGGGGTGCTTGGATCTTTAAGGAGCTAACAGGCATCAACTCCAAATAAAGGCAGGAGTGGAGCTGTGGCCACCAACATGCTGGCAGCACGGGGAGTGTGGAGGGCTGTGATGGTGGCCAGGAGGGCAGATAGGAGGGAGGACCAAGGGACATTTCAGCTCAGCCTCAACTTCTCTGCCATCAGAGGGATCTGCCCAGTGCTAATCCTGCAGCAGAGGTGGTGGCATGCTCAGGAGATTTCTGTGGGATGAGAACCCCCCTCGCCCAGGCACTCAGAGGCAACCGGTGTGTGAGGGACAGCACTGTCAGAACCAGGCAGGGCTAATGGGAGCAGGACTGAGGAGGCATAAGCCTGTGGGGGCTCCGAGAGCAGTGAAGAAGAATAGCTCCCGTTTATGGAGCTTCTACTATCTGTATGCCATCTTCCTGTGCTCCGGGTAAATGCTGTTGTATTGAATCCTGCAGCAACAGTGTCAAGTAGGAAGCATTGTCCTCATTTTGCAGGTGAGGAAACAAGATGAGAGGGGTGAAGTGACTCACCCAGGAGCCCCAGTTCTGGCTCCAAAGCTCCAGCCTCATCCTAGGCTGAGAAAACAGTCTCCAGACAGGGCAAAGAGATGCCTCCTAACTCGGAGACAGCCTGACACTACTCAGAGCTGGGCCAGTGAGGGAGGGAGCTCAGTAATCATGCGGTCACAGCCCTGTACTTGGGAAACTGAGGCCTGAGGGTATGCAGAGTTTCTGTCTCCACAGCAGTGGTATGGGCACCTTGTCTGTGTCCACCCCCAGGACCAGTACAGAGGGCAGAAGATGTTGAGGGGTTGGGATGGCGGAGGGCAGAAGGTATGACTCTGCCTTCAGTCTGCCTCAAAATGCAGTTCTGGCCAGGAGTAGCAGCTCATGCTTGTAATCCCAGCTACTCTGGACACTAAGGCAGGAAGATGGCAAGTTCAAGGTCAGCCTGGGCAATAGAATAAAACTCTGTCTCAAAATGAAGCAAAAGATAAAAGGACTGGGTAGGGTGGGTGGTGGGAGACAGCTTAGCACTTCCTGGGTTCAGTCCCCAGCACTGGAAAAAGAAAGGTTTGAGTTGATTTTGTGCTTGTAAATTCGGATTGGCTTGCAAAACATTTACTGGAGGGCTGGGGATATAGCTCAGTGGAATAAGCGCCTGCCTGGCAAGCGCAAGGTCCTGAGTTCGATCCCTGGTACTGCAAAAAAAAAAGTTTACTGTAGTCTGCACTGCTTAATGATGGGGATGTGTTCTGTGAAATGTGTCATTAGGCAATTTCTTTCATATGAAGAGCACAGAATACTCTTACACAAACTAAGAGGGCCTCAACAGCACCAGGTCACATAACCTTAGGGGCTGCCACTGTGTTCATCATCCAGTGTTGATGGAAATGTCGTTACCAACTGTGCCTGTCCTTAAGAAAGTGTCGAAGAGCATCTAAATGAAGGGGATACAGACTTTGAAGACTGTCCCTAACCAGGCAGCCAGCACCTGGGGAGGAAGAGTGGTCAGTCTTGTCCACACCCTGCTCCACTTGCTCAGTAGAACTGCACCAGGCTCTTCCCAACCCTGTGGAGTGGACAGCCCCGAGGGGCAGCCCCGGGGAGCCGAGCTTGTGTCTTGTGATTTCCCCTTTTCCATCAAAATGGGCCAACCAGTGACTCCTCAGATTGTCTCTCTTGAGAGTGTGACCCTACAGAGACAAGGTCAGTCACCTGGCAGTGGCTCTGGGAAACAAAACCATAGGTAGGCGTTAGGGTTAGAGTCGGCACAACTGCAAGCCAAGCTATCGGCAGGCTGGGGTTGCGTGAGGGCACAGCCTGCGAGTATCCCAAGCATACAGGGGTGTGGAGGGTGAATGGCAAAGCAGGGGCAGGAAGGGAAGCTAAGGCAAGGGACTGCAAGGCCCAAGAGGGAGAGGGAGGCTGTTGATCTTGGTTTCCGATGCTCCCCATTCCCAGCAACAGGCTCCCGAGGCCTGGTAGTACCGTGCTCCCCATTCACAGAGCCCGTTGGGGCGACATGTTGGAAAAAAATCCTCTTCCTGAGCCAGAGTGAGTGTCTGCCAACCCAAAGAACATTTGATAAGCAACACACAGAAAAGGAAGAAAAAAAAATGGGCCTGGATTTTTAAGCGCAAGAACAAGGAGGGGGCGGGGAACCCTGTGGGATACTGAGGGTAGGGATGGGGGCAGGTGGTGTAAATCAGACTCACCCCGAAAGCCCTGGGCTGTATCCCCGAGCTCCGGAGCCGATTCAGGCGGACGTCCAAGAGCTCAATGCCACTGGGCAGTGCGGGCAGAGCTGCCAGCTGGTTCTCTGACAGGATCAGGTCCTGCAGAGCTGGCAGCGAGTAGAGGGCATCATTGTCGATGGAGGAGATGAAGTTTCTGGAGAGGTCAACCCTTTTCAGTTTTGCTGAGGGACGGGGGTGGGGGATAAGGAGATGCTGGAGTACACAGTCTTTCCTCCCCTACTGTTGGGTCTGACCCACCCTGCCTCACCCCCTCAGGATCAGGGAGTGCTGACCAGGGTCTGCCTGTGCTAGGTCCAAGGCTGAGGAAATAACGGTCTAAATCCAGCCCCCTAGGAAAAGCTCTCAGACTCCTTTGCACCTGTCACTGGAGTTTGGTGCTGGGATGCAGCTGACTACCTGGCATCTGATTGGAAGAAGCCTTTCACAGGCAAGAGCTGAAAAGCCCAGAAATCCCTGGACATTCCCCTACTCACTAATTTACACAAAGGGCGTCAAAGCCCAGAAAGGCTGAGGGTAATTAGTGGTGGAAGCTGGAGTAGCACCTGGGTCTCCTATCTAAAGGAGCAGAACGTCTGGGCCTGGTAGCACACACCTGTCATCCCAGTACTCAGGAGGCTGAAGCAAGAGAATCATCAAGAGTTTGAGGCCAGCTAGGGCTACAAAGTGAGTTCAAGGCCAGCCTGAACTGGATAGTGAAACCCTGTCTCAAAAAGACAAAAAATGAAAAGTAAAAATAAAAAATAAAGTAACAGAACAGCCAGCCTAACAGCAGCAGAGCCCTGAGAGTAGATTTAGGATGGTCCTGTCCAGAGGTCAACAGAGCTATACTATAGCTACTGGGACATTCTGAAAATGTTGGTTTGATTACACCTTCCCTTCCTAGCTCTTTGGGAGAAAACCGGCCACTTCCACTGTTTAGACTTTTCCAGGAAAGGAAGAACTTGGGAGCTCCGTCCCTTCGGCGGGACAGACAGAGCCAACAGGGAAGAGTTAATACAGGTTGAGGCTGACAACACCCGCTTGAGTGCAGGGGACAGGACTCTGGTCATTCCATCTGCCTGGCCCCTCGCGCCTTTTTTGGGCATACGTACTCAGCCCTTTGAAGTCTCCCTCCCTGATGTGGCTGATGCGGTTGGAGCGGGCATACAGGTAGGTGGTCATCCAGGGGAGAGGAGGAATGTTTTCCAGGTCAGTGTCATCACAGTACACAGAGGAACCAAGGCACACACAGACCAGGCAAGTGGGCAGGCCTGAGCCAGGTGGAAAACAGAACAGAGGGAGAGCCCTGGTTAGGCTTTGCTGCAGCTGCTATGGCCAGTGGCTCGTCCCAGGGAGTCTGAGCCATGGTCATCTGTGTTCTGTTCGTGGCCTGTGAGACACGGACCAGAACTGATGGGCTGCTCTTCGAGAGTCACTTAGTCCTAGCCCTAAGAGAATCAGGCTTACCCTGCTTCCCTCGAACCCTAGCCTTTTATAGGCTTTCCTGGGTTTGGGTGACTCTTTCTAAGACCAGCTCTCAGTCTCCTTTCCATAGGGATCCTCTCTGGCCCACAAACATACAGTGAGGATGAAATAAGGCCACGGTGAAGTTAACAGCCAGGGCGGGGGGGCATGTGTGGCTCCGAGAAGTGTAACCAAGCCATGGTGGAGTGGACAATGCCTGCCTGCTATCCGTTTCCACTTCTTCTAGTGTTGGCACCCAATTTTTATTGGGAAACAGTTTCCCCATTTTCAGCCTATGGCCTCATCTCTGTAGCCCACAGTCATGAGACTGAGGCCAGGCCATCCGACAGAGACTGGCTGTAAAAGGCCAGGAAGACTTCACTGACTCACAGAAATAAGCAGTGCGGGGCTTTCTGTTACCTGCTATCACAGGTGCCAAGATTACTGGAAAGCCAGCATTAGCCCCACTCCAGGAAGGATGCTAGCAGCAGTGACACAGCTCCTGTCTGGCAGCAATGACCAGGTGAAGTGCGCAGGGTGTGTGTGTGTATGTGTGTGTGTTTCCCATCTTATCCATAGGCCTCACGCGGCAGGTCTAGCAAGGCCCTTTATGGTCTCTTCAAGCCTGAGACTCTAGCTATAAGATGACATAGAAGCCCAAATGAATGCCTCTGGTGGATGTCCCAGCACTCTGGGTCTACCCAGACAAGAGGACTCTAAGGACACCAAGAGCCAGCCAGTCCAGAATGAGTTGCACCCCTCCACTGCCCCAGTTCCTGATCTCCGCAGAGTACTGAGCCCTTACTGCTGCGACACTAGCGTTCTGGTCTCCAGGAAGGCACCGGGGAAGGGGAGAGAGCTGCTAAGGAGGGAAATCCAACGCTGAAAGCTGTATAACTGCTTCAGTTGCCCCCATGCCAAGTGACAGCCACAAAGTTATTTATTCTTCTCTACAGGCTTTTAATTGTCTCTAATCTAATTACCACTCAACCTGCTTCCCGAGTGATGCTGTTAATTAAGGGAGGGTGGTTTGCTGGGGCATAGGGGAGTTTTTGCATCGCTTTGCTTCCTGTCCAATTTGCATTCACACAGAAGTATTGAGGGTAGCCAGCCTCTCCTTTAGGGTTTTTGTTCTCTGTTCTTACTGTGACTATCTCCCTTCCTCTCTCTGCTGATAAAGACCAATTTTAGCCATGCCCGTACTCCACTTGGGTAAACCCTGGTTCTGAATCATGGCTTCTTAGCCTATGACTAATGTATATTGTGACTATTTGACTGGGTACTTACTTTGGCTGGTTGGGGAGCCCAGTAAGTCTGAAATAGTTGGCAAGGTAGGCCTGGTCATCTCGGGGTTGAATGATGGTGTTCTTGTAGCTCTAGTGTTCTGGGCGGGACCAATCCTGGTTGATGGAGCTGGGCTGGTCACTCTAACCTGGAGACAGCACACAGTAGGAGCCGGAGAAGGATTTAACTCTGGCTTCTGGGAACCTCAGTGACCAATTTCAAACTTGCAGGGTCACCATGGGGAAGAAAGGAGGTAGAGCAAAGAGTCTGAGCTAGGAAGGAAACTCAGAGTGTGTTGGGCCCAGTGTCTTCATTATGCAGAGGAGGAAATCGAGGCCCGGAGAGGGGAGGGACAAGGCTCAGGGAGCCAGTCAGCAGCGAGGCAGAGCTAGAACCTGGTTCTCAGTATTTTCCAGGCTGTGCTCTCCCCTTGCTCCGCACAAGTCAAACCCCCGTGCACTGGGGCGGAGACTGCCCAGGTCAGACCCTGCAGCGGCCACGGGTGCTGCAGCAACTTCAGCTGGAGGACAGTCTGAGGAAAGAGACAGGGCTGGGATGGCATTTCCTTTCCTAGGCAGAATTTGAGGACACATCGGATTCTCACCCCAATGTCACATAGCTTATGATCCTGCTTGGTGGCATGAGGAGGGAAGAATGACCGTGGGGGTGTGGGGTCCTACCAAGTTGGCCACAAATGGACCAAGAAATTGGAGATCTGCATCCTCTTTCTTTGTATCATGTAAGATTCAAGTTCCTATGCAAGAACAGGAGTGAAAATTTGCACTCCAGAGAAAGAGGTGGAGGTGGAAAAGAACTAGCCCCAGCCGCTATCTCCGGGCATGCGGTCAGCCTGCTATGCCCCTCACCTCAGGGTCCCCAAAGTCTGCGAGCCCCTCAGGATCCTCATAGTTTCTCAGGCTGGTGATCTCTCTGGAGTTGTTCAGGCTCAGGCTTTGGCTGTGGTGCAGCTCTTCGCTCCTCTTCTTCCAGTGCAGCACAGACTCTGTCCCTGCCTCTTGCAGCACCAGGCTCAGCACACTCAGGAAAGCGGAGAGCCTCATGGGGGCCCCGGGGGTGGGGCACGGATGAGAATCCCCGGTCCTAGGCTGTGGGCAGGAGGAAGGGCAGCTGCCTGAACTTTCTCAAGCTTTGTGGGGACAGCTTTCAAAACTATCCTGATGGGCTGGGGATACAGCTCAGTGGCACAAGTGTTTGCCTGGCAAGAATAAGGTCCTGAGTTCAATTCCTGTTCAAAAACAAAAACAAAAGAACCCCCAAACTACCCTGCTTCCCACCTGCACTTCCAGACTCGTGCCATTCATCATACTCAGCACTCCTTCCCACCTACAGGCTCCCCGAAAGCTGGGGCTTTGCCTAGAGATATCTCCAGCCTGCCCTACTCCTCCTGTGGCCCGCCACAGTGAATCCACTCTACGTGCCCGCAGACACCGGACATAGGCTTGCTACTCATCAGATTTATGGGATGTCAGTGTCGTACCAGGCACGGACTTGCCTCTGGGAGGACAGAAATAAAAGGGACGTCCCTTCTCAACAACCCTTAGTCCGTCTGGAGATGACTTACAAATTGATATTCCATGCAAGAAAGAATAGAGCTTCTTAAAGTAGAGTTAGAAACGCAGCTTTTTAGAGAAAGATGACTGTAGATGTAGGAGAGCTCTTTGGGTGGGGTTGCGGTAGTGTCCCCAGATAAATGTAAACCCGTGTGTATGCACTGGTGACTGTCCATGTGTGCAGTGTGTGGATGAATACGCATGTTCCTGCAGTTCCCCCACGTGTGCACACGCAGATGGAGAGACGTGTGGTGTGGCTGTTGAAGCGTGTGCACAGGCACAGCCAGCATGATAACGCCCCCTCCCCAAAGCCAGCTGCATGTGTGTCCAGTAGGTCTTCCTCCTTAATTTCAGCTGATCCCAGCGGTGAGCCCCCAGCAATCGCCAGAGATGTCTCTTCACCTCACCTTCCATCCCAACCAACTACGTGATCTGTAAACACTTGCATACCAGTGGGCCTAAGGCCTCCAACCTTGCACCTTACCTTCAGATGCTTTTGGCTCTCAAATGGAGCCCAGCAGCTTCCAGGGAGGTGGGGACTCTGCTGGACTGGTTGACTGCACTAGGGCTGGGGTTAGACAGCAGCAGCTGGCTGGAGGATGGAGAAGAAGCCAGGCTGACTGTCCAATCAGATCTGTTACTCTTTCTGATCCTGCTGTTTCCCCTCTTTCCTCAGGAGGTCTGCATTCACATTCCTCTGCTTGATGAACTGGAATTCTTCCTCTCTCCCCCTGCCTGCTCTGAGGTCCCTTCCCTTACTCTCCTGATCCACCCTCCTAATAATAAGGCCAGGTCTTTGAGAGGCAAGAGAAAGAATGCTTATCCCTCGGATTCTGAACTCCTGGGAAGGTTGGATCGAGGGGATGGGGAGACAGAGCTTGCCTCCCAGTTGTTTTTCTTCACCCCGAGAATGACAGTGCTCTACTTCATAAAGGAATCCCAAGATCAAAGAGGCTGAGCTGAGGTATCACCCAGCCCCATGACCCGCAGCCCCCACAGGAACCATGTTGAACGAAATCACTGGAGGTTTGGGAGGTACAGGTGACGTAAAAAGTAGGTGCACAGGGACTAGGATGGGAACTGAAAGCCAAGTTCACAGACAGTGGTCAGAGCAGGTTGCAGGAAGTTCTCCAGATCCTCCAGGAAGAAGGACCTGGACAGTGGCACTGGGCCCTATCAAGTACTTTCTGGTGGGGAGCCTTGTACAGCAGCCTCTGGAGGCAGGGAGACAAGTGCTCTTTGGGACAGATGTTTCCCTTGGGGTCTCAGGCAGGCTGGGGTGAAGGTGTCTGAAATGTCTCCCCTGATTGAGCCTGCACCCCTTCTCTCTGGCCAAGTTCTTCAGTGATGCTCCCTGCTCTCCACTTCCTTCCGTTGTCCACGTCCTGAATCCCGGGTGCAAGGCCCCTTGACCTAGTGCAAACTCCTGCTTACGGAGGAAGCTGAGGCCCAGGAAGGCCCAGAGAGTGGAGGACTTGCTCAAGGTCGCACAGAGCCAAGGCCAACACCGAGATTTCCCGAGTCTCAGGCCAGAGAGGTTTCATTTGACTCCCTTTTTTCCCACCTCCTCCCCAGAGTCCTGAGCCCACATGTCTTGGGCCCTCAGAACAGATGGCCTTGGCAGAGCTCAGCTTGTGTCTGGAGCCTCAGGCGAAGGCACAGACTCAACAGTTCCCCAAGGGGCACCAGCTGCTGGGGGAGGGGGCCTTCCCGCAATGCAAGAACCAGGGGAAAGCGTGCTCCTGCGACTTGCCCCGGGGAACCCACCATCTGGGGAGCTCTGCCATCAGGGGCTCTGCTGGCCTGAGAAGAGACAGCCCTGGAACCAGGGGGTCGCCCAGGAGGCAGATGGCGCGTTCGGGCTGCTCTCCTGCTTGTCCGCCTCCACAGCCGGCCTCTCAGCCAAGGCCCCTCCGCCCCCACAGTCAGCCTGGGCCATTCGTTCCTACAGGGAATGTAAATGCAACTGCTGCGTCTCTCCTGCCACCTGCCTCCACCACCCTGCCCCCACCCTGCTCGTGACGCAGCCCTGCGGCACCATTACGCCTGCTGCACCGCCGCCCCCTGCCCTGCCACAGGTCCTCTTGCTCCCTCGTCCTCACAACCAGCCTGAGTTCATTCCTGCGCCCCAGCCGCCCCGTCCCCCAGTCCTGCCTGGGAGCCACCTTGGGTATGGACCCTCTCCCGGCTTCTATTTTTGCTTTTACGAGCAAGCCGGCTGCACGAGCTCATTCCCATGGATTTCGGGGGGGGGGGTAACCACATGGACGCGCCTGACCTATGTGGGAACCTGCGAGCTGCACGCTGTTCCAGGCAGCTCCGCTCCCCAGAGCCTGCGGAGCGGCCGGTGCAGGTGTGTGTGCTGGGGGGAGGGCGTCCTAATCCGGATCTCATTAGCAGAGGCACAAAGCGTGTTGACGGAGCTGAGGTGGCAGCTGGTGTGGACAGAAGTCTGGCCAGCCGACCCTATTTTTGCCCCAGCTGTGGAAATTTCAGGAACCCTCCTGTTTTTTGGACAACAGTGTATCTTCCCCGCTGAGGGCTGGTAGCTGCATAATTCCAGGATGGGAGGGCGGACCTTTCCTAAGACAGACTCCCCACAGGGGAGACCCCAGCATTCCTCCTTTTTTGCTCCTGGTCATGGCTTTTTCCCTTCTTCAGTCAGGCAAGATTTGGTTAATCCCTAGGAACCAAGAAAAATGACAGGATCCTTCTGGTTGACCCCCAGACAAAGGCAAAGTTCCTTTCTTCTCTGCTATTGTACAACACAGCATGACTATGAACACTTAAGACAAAAAATAAATTTATGGATTTTTCTCCCTTTACAAAGTTGTGAATTCCTCAGGGGCATGGGGTGTATGTTGTCCATCTTTGGAGTCTTGGCTGGGAGCGTGGCACATGGTCAGTGATCACTGAACCCTTGCTGGATTGAACCAGGGCAGGTGTTTTGCAGGGTGAGTGGGTGGGGTGGGTGCGGGCCTCACCAGGGAGTTTACTTCCTGCAGAAGATCGTGTAGACCCAAGGGTGGCATCTCCTTTTCAGAGTCAATGCTCCCTTAAGAAGAGAGAGAGCCCAGGGACCTTTTCTGATCTTTGTGACCTGTAGCCTACTCCAGATGGCTGACCCTTTGTTCTCTCCCAGGGTCGTGTGCACACTACTCTGTTCCCCTGAGTAGTCTGAGATTTACTAGGCCAGCGAAGGTGACCGTTCTGTGTCTTCCCCATTCACCCTGGGACCAAGCACCGGGAGACCCTTGACAATTAGTATCTGTGGGTCAAAAACCTGGGGTTCTGGGCTTCAAATGTAACTATTAGATTTCTAGAACGACTTTAGGAATAATTTTTCAAGATGGTTATGAATTTTGGAGAAATTCCCCAAGAAGAGGCTATAGAATGGCTTTCTTAGAAATTTCCTAGGAATAAAATGTTTTCTCCACTATCCTTTGCAACACAAATAAGAGGTGGGGGCCAGTAACAGGGATGAAGATGGCTTTAGGGTATTACTGTTGACCCATTCACATTGTCAAGTTCAAGCAAGGTGTTTTCATATTACTTTATTTCCTCTGCTGTGAAGCGTGTTGAAATGGGAAAATTGGTTGGAAGTTAACATGGTCTGCAAGAGAGAATAGATACGTGTACAGAGTACACATACACACCTACTTACACACCTGAATCTGTACATGCCCAAAGCGCTGACCGGTATATGCGGATGCCAGTAGCATTGACAGAATGAACTTGTGTCAGAAGGAGGGGCTTTCCAAACCCAAGGGAAACCTGCACTCTGTGTGTGTGTGTGTGTGTGTGTGTGTGTGTGTGTGTGGGTGCGCGCGCGTGCATGCGCCTGTGCATATGTGCAGGGGTGGAGGTACCTATAAAGCCACTTTGACTCTCACTCCTCTGATTTACAGATGCAGAGAGCCGTGGAGGGAGCAGACTTAATCTGGATGGGGCAATGGAATGACGATGACTGTGTGGTTGCTGAAACAAAATGTTCAGGTTTGCAGGATAAGGCCCCGCCGAGAGCCGCAGGGGCTGTGTGTGCCCGAGGGCCTCAGCAAAAGGATTGAGGTTTTAGGTGTGAATGAGGAGCAGAAGGGAGTTTATCCAGGCATAGCACCAGATTGCTTATAGCCATACTAATGCACTGACTTTAAGCATGAGCCTTGGAGAAACCAGTGGCAGAGAAAGAGGCTGTGATGAAGTGGACACTATTTTCCATATTTAGCCGAAGAGAAAGTTGAGTAAAGAGTGTGATGGGAATTTCTTTAAGTTAAGGGCCCAGCTTAATCCAATTTCTTAAGAGCCTCTGAAGCATTTCTCATCCTAACTTGAGGAGGGGTACTGTATCTTAGTGATTTCTAGACCTTCTCCTTCCAATATTCCTCACCAACATATACACCAGGGGACTATGGAGGGGCAGCACCCCTAAGAAGAAAGTAGGGGTGAAGGTGAGGGTCGCACTTGGAGACCTGCCCAGCTGCCAAGCAGGGCCAGGTAAGAAGGTCAGAGAAGTCTTTCTGGGAAAAGACTGTCCATAAATTACGGCGAGGGAAGGGAGAACTGCTAGGACTTCTCTTGTATCAGGGTGTGCTTTAGAAAGTGGACCGGCAAACTTGGACCACACTGCCAGGGGCACCTCAGAGGAGACCACCACCGGCCTGGGTTTACAGATGTGGGAGCTCACAGTAGAAGGGACCCAGCAAAGTCAAAGTTAAGCTGCATCGGCACCTAGGCTCCTGAAGTCGCCCCAGTTGTGCTCACACTCACTGTGGACTTTTGGCCCTTTATACTCCAGAGGAGAGCAGCACCATACCTTTCACCCATAGCTCTTCTGAGCTGAGTCCCCACACCAGCTCCTTGACCTTGGAACATCACCCCAATCACCCCAAAGGCAAGGTGGGAAAACTGGATTAGTTGTGACTTTCAGCAACCACCAGGTGTCACTGATGTGTCTGACTTGGAGATGGGGCAATTTTCAAGCAGAAGAGACTTCTGGGAGATTTCCAGGTGCTCCACCCCAGTCTGTAAGACCACCCCTGTGAGGGTGGGGAGTTGGTGGTGGTGGAAATGACTGGACCATCCACACTAACTGAAAACAGATGGTTGGGTGGGGCTGGGCCTCCCTGACCCTCCAGTGTGAACACTGTGTTCCCCAAGGCCTCAGGCCTCTTGTTGAGGTTGGGAGAGGGGCCCTTCTAGACTCATCCACACCCATAGTATTGGCCGATTCTGGGGCTTTGACCCCCCACCCTCTCCTTCCAGCTAATTCCTAGCTCCTTGAGTGGCTTCTCTCTACCGTGGCTGTTCCTCTCTCAGGCCCAGCCAGGAGGGTGTGTGCCATGTTCTCCCTGGAAGCGGAGAAGGAGGGGCTTCCAACTCTTCCCGGTGCAGAGGTGGCCAGATGCAAGGCTTTGTGGACCACGCCCCACCTCTTGTGCTTCCTTCCTGCAGAATGCAGCTGGCAGAGAGCAGTGTAGTGCCAGGGAGCAGTGTGATAGCGCAACAATTTGGGAAGAAGGGCTGTGTGGTTGAGGAGACCTGGAGTTCTCAGTCTCTTTAAAGGCAGAGCTGCCTAGGACTGAGGAGTCTCCTGAGGGCCTTTCAGAAGAGCACTGTGCACTTCCCTGGACCATCTTCTGCTTCACACTTGGCCAGGATCAAGATCAGATGTCAGTCCATGGCTTGCCCAGGAGTGGTGTGTGGAGGGGGAGAGGAGAAGGGATGTGAAATCCTCAGTTAACTGTGTTTCTGGAGCAGAGGGACACCACAGGCCAGGAGTTTGGGCATGTGTGCAGGGGGTGCCTTTGAACTGGGCGGGACCAAATGAAGCCCTGGGAAATCTTGCTCCAGAGCTGCAGCAGAGCACATGGCATTTCCTGTCCTCAGAAAGGGGAGAGAAGAGAGGCATAGGAAGAATAAAAGAAGGAGAGAGAAATGGTGGGCCAGGCACCTGGGCCACCAGCCTTCAAGTGCGGTCAGAGGTCCAGCCAGGGCAGGGCCTAGATGATCACAGACTGCAGCAGGCGGAAGCACATCATGAGGTCCAGCGGGATGGGCGGCTTCAGGTAGTTCCCGTCCAGCCGCAGGTAGCGCAGGTGTGGCACGTTCTCCAGATCTGAGGAAAAGTCCTGGAAGGCCAGCAGGTTGCCGGGGCAAATCTGTGTCCCATTGATTTCTGCAGGGGAAGAAGAAGTCAGAGGCAGGGTGGGTGGCGGGGGGAGTGGGGAAAGGGGAGGACAACCAGGCCTGAGGACTACAGAGTTCTCTCTCAGACTGGATGACTTTGAAAGTGTATAACCGCTGACAGGTTACCCTAACCATGATCAATAACTGACACTGCAATTCACTCCGAAGAATCGTATGTTAGGGTATCTGAATAATAGCAGCCTGCAATGTTAAGCCCAGGCAGGTCCTTGGAGAACCCCATGATCAGTTTTATCCTATAGAAAGATGAATCTAGCTAAGCGTGGAGAAGCAATAGAGCAGCGGGATCTGAGGCCAGCAGATGCCTGTGAGAATCGCTCTGGAGTTCTCACCGTGGCTCAGATGCCAAGAGGAAGGATGGAAGGTGTTCACGTGGACTGAACTAGAGATGACAGGAGGCAGGAAAGGGGAGATAAGGGAGGTGGGGAGATAAGGAACCTCTGATCCTAAAGTGTCCATGGGCTGGGATTCCACTTTTCCTTCACCTCTTGCTAGTTGAATGAGCCATATTGTCTTCTATTTACTTCTATTAAATTACATTCACATTTTAAAATTCTTTCTAAGCCTTTCTTTATGATCCGTGGAGGCAGAGGAGGGACAGGAGAGAAGGAGGCATCTGTGCTGTTACTTATCTTGTTCTCTCCTCTCTTCTCTCCCTTCCTTGCTGGAGTAGCCCAGGAGCCCTGACCCAAGTGGGATTTCCCGTGGGGACTTCGTGGCTTTGGGCCTTATCACCCTGATGCTTGCTGCCTGGACTGCAATGGTGCACTTGGTGCCTGCCTGCCCTGTATATCAGTGAGAGAATGCAGGCGATAAAGGCATTTTGCAAACTCCACAGGGCAGTACGGGTGGCACATTACAGGTATTGCTAAAACCATCACTGTCACCCTGACATGGGGCCCCTCAGCCCATTCTGCCTACTAGTGACAGCGTCAGGCTGTGGGAGTGGGGGTGGGCACATGCAGTGAGGGTGTGATTTTTCTGACTTCAACCTCAAAAGGCTGAGAGAGCCCTCAGCAACCTGTTTTTGCACACTCTGGTAGGAACATCAGCCACTGATTAACTGAGGTATCCTTTCTGCCTGTATCTCCAGCCTACACTGCTTCCTGGGGGTAATGTGTTCTGTTTTAATAGCTCCCCACAGGGTAAAATTAGACAGTTTTTCTATTTTCTTGAATTTGTTTCTTGCAAGATTTAAAAGAAAATAATCTCTCCGCACTTATAATTATCCCAGATAAGTGAACTGGCCTGTTCTGCCCATTTGTTTCAAGATGGTAGAAACTTCAGCAAATTGTCACTCTTTGGATTGGAAACCATGGATCCTCCTTGTTTGGGGAGGGTCCTTTCCTTTCCCCTTGGCCCCCTTCATCCTTCACTGCTGCACTGCTTGTGTGTATGCAGCCTACTTTGTTCAAGGACCAGATATTACTCTTGCTTTTGTTTCTGAGCCTTTCCGGTGATGCTCAGCTCAGAACCGACGTTTTTGATTGAAGCAAAGTGGAGACTCCCAGCCTCCTGTTCTGGGCAGCAACTGACACACCAAACTGGGAACTCTGTAAATGTAGCTCAGGCAAGCTCTTCCTTAACTGTGCAGTCTGAGACTCAGGAAGCACAGTTTTCTCCAGCTGCCACATTTTTACCAGCTGCGTATATGGTGCCTCTTGGGATCCCTTTCCCAGATGCTTCAAAATTGGTGCTCAGAGCACATGGCATTTCCTGTCCTCAGAAAGGGGAGAGAAGAGAGGCATAGGAAGAATAAAAGAAGGAGAGAGAAATGGTGGGCCAGGCACCTGGGCCACCAGCCTTCAAGTGCGGTCAGAGGTCCAGCCAGGGCAGAGCCTAGATGATCACAGATGCTCCCTTCCACAGCTGTTGGCTCTTGAAGCAGGCAGTCCCAGGGCATGTCAGGCCGAGCCTCTCAGTGTCTGTTTTGCTTTTAGGAGAGTGTGCTGGAGTGTATCCTATGTCTACCTAGAATGTATGGGTCTAGAGGCCAAAGAAGCTGGCGCTGATGAGCAGGGACAGAAGAAGAGAACTACTGGCCTCCCAGCATAGTGTTCTGCACCCTTCACCCATATTAAGCTATTCAATCCTCACTCTCCTGTCTGCTTTGTGCTAGAAGATATTGTTACCATGCTCTCTTTTTTTTTGTCTTTTTGAGACAAGAGTCTTGCTATGCAGTTCAGGCTGGCCTTGAGCACACTGTGTAGCCCAGGCTGGTCTCAAACTCATAATGGTCCTCCTGCCTCAGCCTCCCGAGTGCTGGGATTACAGGTGTGCGCCACCACACCTGGCTATCATTCTCATTTTAAACATGAGGAAGCTTCCTGGGAGGACAGATATGTTTTCAAGGTCACACAGATATAGCAAGTGGTGGGACCAAGATTTGACATCCAGAGCCAAGGTGGGTACTTAAAAAAACAACATAGTGCTAAGTATCAAACCCAGGGTCCTGCGCACTCCAGGCAAGCACTCTACCACTGAGCTACACTCCAGCTCAGTGGATACTTTTAGGATCCTCCCACTCCAAGGCTCCTAAAAAAGGGAGTGAGCACTGAGTCTCCACCCCGTCACCATGACCCCCTACTCACTCTCTATGCTGTTGTTGTTGAGGTACAGATGCTCCAGCTTGTTGCTGATGGTGGGCACATTGCTGATCTTGTTGTGGGACAGGTGGAGCACCAGCAGGTTGGAGATGTTGAAGGAGTTCTTGGGGACCCCTCGATCAGACAGCCTGTTGTAGTTCATCCGAATGAAGGCCAGGTTGGGGAAACCCTTGAAGTATCCGTTGGGGATGGTCTCAATCTTGTTGCTGTCCAGGTAGAGTTGGTGAAGGGCTGCGGGCACCTTGGGTGGCATTTTTCTCAGGATGTTGTGGGCCAGGTTGAGCTGCATGAGGTTCTTGAGGCCCTGAAAGGTGTCGGCCTTAAAGACCCCATCGCTCAGCTTGTTGTGCTGCAGATCAAGTAGAAGCAGCTTCTCCAGTTTGCTGAAGACGCCAGGCGGGATCCTGGAGATGAGGTTCTGGCTCAGCCTGAGCTGTTCCAGGCTAGGGGGCAGGGCCGAGGGCACCTCTTCTAGTTGATTTTTCTCCATGTAGAGGAACACTAGGCCTGGGAGCTTCTCCAGGACCCGCTGGTCCACCTTGCGGATGCGGTTGTTGTCCAGGTTGACCCACCTCAGGCCAGTGGCGTTCCTGAAGGACTCCACTGGCAGCTCAGAAATGAAGTTATTCTGGAGATAGAGGTAATGGATGCGGGGTGGGATTACGGGGACGGTGCGCAGGTTGCGGCTATCACAGTAGAGGGCTGATGGGAAATCCGGGGGGCAGTAGCATTCCCGGGGACAGTCAGGGAAGATGGATGGAGGGCCAGGAGGGAGTGGAGGAGGCAGGTCTGTGGGCTCTGCTGGCTCATGCGGCTGAGGAAAACTGGGTGTGGGTGGGGGTCTGGGCCTGGGCCGGGGCCGGGGCCTGCGCCCGGGCCCGGGCCCAGGTCTTGGTCTTCTTGTTGACTGGCCCTGGACCACAGAGGCCAAGATGAGAAGTGGGAGGATCCAGCGGAGGGATGACCTCATGATCCAGGTGATGCACCTCCTGGAGGAGACAAGAAGGGGCAGTTGTTAGCCTGCGGGGCCTCAGGAGCAGATGCCATTTCTCCCTGTGGCCAGTCATCCAGGACTAGCCCTAGGGGAGGTAGACAGAGCTCAGAAGCCACAGAGCAGGTGAGGGAATATCAAGGACCCGAGGCTCTGATTCCCTGCCCAAGGCCCAGCCACACCCTGGGCGTGAGTCCTGGTAGAGAGGCACTCTGGGTTGAAAATCAGGAGTCTTGAGGCTTGCTGGAGAAGGCCCATCACCTCTCTCCATTTGTGCCAGAAAACCACCCTGCCTTTCTAAGAAGGGTGTTGGGATCTATAACTCATAGAGTCCTGGGGCATTACATCTGGGAGGGTCTTAGACCCATAATGCAGTAGTTTCTGGACAGTGCCTCCATTTTTGTGGGATTCCCTGAGGGAAGGACGTAAAGGAGGTGGCCCTGGGCTACCCCAGCCTACTCCTGTGCTGACTTGTGCAGCTCTAGTCTTTAGATCCGGGAGATATATATATTGAGGTTTAGCCAGTGCATTCATCTAGGGGAAAACCAGATTAAGTTTCACTGCTAAAACTGGTTTGAAATTCACCCAGCAAATCTAGACTCCATTATTTACAAAAACTGAGACAGAGGGGCAAAGTGGGTTGCCAAGGCTGAGGAGCCATTTCACAGCCACCAGAAATCCAGGCCTCCAGCCTTCTAGAGTAGAGCTTCGGCAGGGATAGGGTGCTCAGACACCCCACATCCACCCCTGCTTGCCCAGGCTCTGGGCCCTCCTTGCCCCCTGCACTTGGCTCAGAGAGTGTTGGTCTCTGCCAACGACAGCCAAGCCAAGAATTTCTCCCTAGATGTGGAGGCCTCTGGGAAAATAAACAGGAAAGGATTAGGATGATGTGAGGATACACTTTTCTTTCTTTTGACCTGTTATTCCTGCTCCACATACCCTTTGCAGTTGGAGTTATTGAAGAAGGGTCTCAGGAAGAACTTCCTAGTAGCCAGAGTGATGTTGGATTAGGGAGGAGAAGGATCTTTTGGGGTCATTTTTCCCATTTGCCCTGATGAATCCTCAGCAGATCCCTGTGGCTGGAGTTGAATCAAAACCAGGGAAATAGCAACAGGCTCAGGGCTGCAGATGTAGAGCGGCAGCTCCTATAGGCTTCTTCTGCTGGCCTGGGTTCAGAAGGGTCCAGGAATGGGGTATGCAGTGCTGTCTCTTCCCTGGGCCCACAGTTCCTAGCCATGACCCCCCTTTCCACATTGCCTCAATTGGCTCTTTGCACCCTTCTTACAATTGTGGGGGATCATGCCTCTGTGCTGGGTACTAGGATATGTCAGAGATGCAGGATTCTTGGGGTGCTCTGTGATAGAGCAAGTGGGGCTATGTCCCCAGCTTGCAGCTGGACCCTGTGATGGTCGCCTGCAGCCCAGGCCTCCTGCCTCTCCTGCTCCCTCTGAGCACACATGGACTTCCTTTCTTCCCGTGTGTGTTCCAGTACTGCCTGCTCCTGCTACTCCTCAAAAGATGGGCAAAGATGCTCCTCACTAGCTGGTGAGTCTTGGGCCAAGATGCTCAGGAGGAGCTGAATGGGACGAGGTCCAGGAAAGAAGGCAGAGCTCACCCAGGCTGGGTGGGGAACGTCCCAGCATGGCTCTCCCCTACACACATATGCACACGTGCACACACACAGGCTTGGCCCTGGCTGGCATGCTCCTTCACACGGACTTCACAGTCCACTCCCATCCCATACACATAAGCAAACTCACACTCGCATGACCCCAGTGTACATGCCCTTGTGTCCCTTATGTTTGCCCATGTGCAGTACATGATGGGAAGGAAGAGGCTTGGAGGGAGGGCCAGAGTGCCCTGTAGGCCCTCATGCTCCTGGTCTTCCCTGGAGGGGTCTTTTCCCAGGCAGACCTTTCTGTCAAATGCCATTTTCTCTGTGTCTCTTATCAAAGGGCCTTGTTAAGTTTCTGGCTTTACCCACTTTTGAGGACCTAACAGTCTCTGGATACACGGAAGGGATTGAAAAGATGATAGAACTTAAATTTGAACCTTGTTACCAGATTTCATATCATTTATAATCAGTGAATTAGGAATTAACATTTTATAAGGCCTGAAATTGCTCTGTGCTGGTAATGCCAGCTACTCAAGGGGCTGAACTCAAGGCCAGCCTGGGTTACATGGTGAGACCTATCTCATGAAAAAACCTTGCAACTAGCACAGTCATATTACATATAAATTAAGGGGATTGTTAAAGCATTACTATTGGAAAAGCAAGCAGGTTTTAAAACCCCAATTATTTTGTGACTCTGATTTCTTCTTTCTTTCTGGATTTCTTTGTTTTCTAATCACTCAGAAGTCTGGAAATAAGCAAGAACTTGCTCCTGCTGTGAGAAATGCTACCCCAGCATCAAGCATAGCACTGGCCCGGGTTTTCCTGTTCCCTCCCTTGCTGTGTCACCCAGAGTGTATGCAAGTTGGGTCCTGCTCTGTGAGGCCAGGGAGGCTTCCTCAGTGTGTCAGGCATGGCTGACCCTGGTCTCCACTGGCAGAGGTGACAGGCATGGGGAGCTTAGTCACAGTTCTGCTCAGCAGAGCTGCCCCTTCTCAGGCCCAGTGGACGCAGACCCTTCGAGAGCTTGCCCTATCTTCCCACTTGTCCTCTTGACCCTTTCACATTCCATCCTGAGGAGCTAGCCAAGCTCCTCCCAGGGCCTACAGGAGGTTCCCCGAGATATGCTCCCTGGGGCAGGGGGCCAGTGTCCGGGAATCTGGACCAGGCCCAGCCCCTTCTCAGCTCCAGGCTGAGTCCGAGCTGTCTCTGTGTGCACAAGTGCACAAGGAAACTCTGTCCGTGTCTAAGGTCTTTCTTGGGCCACCCCCCTTACTGCTCATTCGGCTGCCGAGCAGGGCCGTTCTGACTACACGGCCATTCTCTGTGGCAGTGCCTGGGACAGCCTAGTCTCCACCACCAGAATCCCAGTGACAGGCTGGAGGTGCCTGCACTCCAAGGAGACTCATAGTCTTTCTCACATTGCGTCAAAACACTGCTCTACCAGAGCCTTCCAGTACCTTCTCTCTGATCATAAGCTCCCTCAGTCCCTTACGATCTGTGTGTGGCTCTCCAAAAGCTGCTGCTTCCTGGAGGGAAGTAGTCTCTTTGCCTAACGTACAATTCTCTGCATTTAAGAACATTTCCAAAGGGAGTTTAAAATTAAAATTTCATTTCCAACTATGTAGATCTGGGCTTGCATCCCGACTCTGACTTTCTTCCCTGGGCCCCAGGCTCCCCATCTGTGTGAGGATCAGATGAGATCATGCGTTTGAAGGCACAGTATAGAGTGTAACATCTCTACAAATGGCAGGGACTTATTTGTTTATAAAAGAGCAGTTGCTCCAGAGAGATTCCTGATTCTTGAAGTGAGGCAGTCTTCTTCCCAGTTGTCCCTATCTGTCCCGTTCATTTCAGGTTAGATCCTAGGGCTGGGCAGGACAGGGCTGAGACCCAGTTAGTTTGCCAAGTCCTTAGGAGCAGTTTAAGAATAATGGGCTGTGTGTGGAGAGGCTGGGGCTGGGCTGGACTCCTGTGAATAGGCAGTGTTAGTACCAGGCTTACACCATGCCGAGCACTGGCAGTCTGTTGACTGTGGATTTCCTGTCTAGTTGTCACTCCAAGCCCCCTCATGACCTAAATCACAAGGCTGCCTTGCCCAGAGCCATGCCCGTGGATATCAAGATACCATTTTTTCTTCCTTCCCTTCTTTCTCTTCTAAGCCCAGACTTCTGCAAGCCATCTAGCTCACTCTCTCTTCTCTCGGAGCCTAGAGTGCAGCTGGAAGCAGGGACACCACGGGCCTCTGCACAGAGGACGGATCCAGGCGCACCCAGTCTGCCTGAGGCTCTGTTGAGGCCCTCACCGGGGCACTGTGTTCCTGTCTGAGCATCAGTTTCCTTATCTGTAAGGCGAGGACACCAAAATCTTCTTTACCCTTGTTTTTCCTCATTCAATGATCAGAAGAAAGTGCAACAAACAACTGTAACATGTACTGCAGCTCAAAAAGTGCTTAAAATAAATATAACACTATTACGGAGAGAACATCCATCTCTCCAGTGTTTACCACAAGGGAAGAGGTAAGCAGAAGGAAGTTTTCATGACCAAGGGAAGCTCATCCCAAAGAGTAGATTTTCCATTCTGAGAGCTGGGGAAGAAGAAATGAGTGGCTTTTTCCTCTGACAGCCTGTTGTCCTCTGTCTCCCTTCTGTCTTCCTCCCCAGTAACCCTTGAAGAAAGCTAAGAAGAATCTGTCCCATGCCTTGGGTGGTTATAGACCTGGGTTCCAACCCTACAACTGTTTAGCTGGGTGCCACTGGGAAAGCCTCAGTTTCCCCCTCTATAAAATGGGCAACCACTTTTGGGGGTAGGTGTTCTGGGGATTGAATCTAAGACCTCCAGCCAACAACTTTTTACTGGATTGTTCAGAGGGTTCAGTGATTTTATATGTGCATGAGTGGTAAGTGAATGTCAAGAGATTGCTGAAATTATTTTGGTCTCTTTCTCCCTTTATCCTGGCTTGAGGGCAGTCCCATCTAGTGGCTTTAAGGTAGGAAGCTTTCTTGTGATGAGCCAGAGGTGGAATAGACCACACAGGGGAGTTAGAATCAACTAGCTGGAGAGACCCTGGCTACCTGGGAAAGGCTGATTCTGTCCACTTGACTAACACAGCTTTGCTTTCTGCAGCAGGTGGGGTGCGTTGGCCAGTGAAGGTACAAGTCTCTTCCTCCACTGGCTGCGGAGTCCCACTGGGATCCAGAGGGACTTCTCCCAACCTTTTGCACCTGGCTTTTTTGTCCCCCCACCAGCCTGGCAATGCTTCACTCACATGCTTATAACTGGGGCTATCTGTGGGGAAGGGAAGAGAGGAAAGAACTCAGCCCACCTCTGAGAACCCAGAAGGGACAAGTTGGGACCCTGGTGCAGGCAGTTTAGCAGTATGAGCCCTTGAAGCTACCCAGAGGGAACAGTCTGGAGCTCCTTTGTGACACCGCTGCCTGGGCTTGCGAGGACAAGGTCTTCCCGCTTTCCTCTGCTGCTCACCCCACTCTCCACTCTCCAGGTGTTGGGACACCTAGAGCTCCTGTTCCCGGCCACCACTCAGCTGCTGCCCCACGAGCACTGTGGGTCCTGGTTTGCACACTGCACGGCCTCTCTCAGGCCCAGGCTCAGCATCTCCAGCCCTGGCTGACCCCACAGGAGGGGTAAAACAACCACAGGCTGCTCACTCAATAGGCCTGCAGTGAAGGTCTGGACACCAAACCCCCACACTGTCCCTTCCCCAACCAGGCGATGTCCAAGATCCTCTGTGCATGGGAATCCTCTCCTAGCCCACCCCTGCCTCAAATGGGAGCCTCTCTCTGTGGCTGGAGAAGAATGAATCGGGGAAATGGTGCAGGAACACCCATGTTTCCTTTTCTCTGACTGTTTAAAGCACTGTCCTCCCCCACCCTCTGCCATAAGATCCCTTGCCAACCCAAGTGGTTGGGCTAATTTCAGAATGGTTTCAAAGAAAACTTTTCTGGCTGCCTATAGGGAGCATGTGTGTGTGTGTGTGTGTGTAAATCGACTGCCCTCAGAGCTGGGAATTAGGACCTCCAGGACTCGAAGGCTGGTTTAATTTCTTTTCTTTCTTTCTAAAAGCCAAGTGGCTTGGACCAGGGAACCTAAGAAATTCAGGCTGCTGAGAAGACACTGCTCAGGTTGGAAAGCCACTTTTTTCCTCCCTCCTACACAGTTAAGCTGGAAAGATCAAAGACATCCTTCAGTTCCTGCTCTTGTTCATCCACTCCCTGCTTGGCCTGGACTCTGGACACATGATTTCCTTCTGGCTCTGACCTCTCAGGGGGAAGACACACTTTCTCTTTGCTCTAACAGCTGGTTGGGTGGGGGGGTAAGAGGGTGTGAGAATAGATTGTGTGTGTGTGTGTGTGTGTGTGTTCAGTAATGTGTGACAGTACATGAAAAGTGCAGGGAAGTGGATTCTGGTGTCCAGTTACTATGGCAACATCTGATCTGTGGAAATTCTGTGTGCGACACGGCTCCCCATGCTACAACAAACATCTGCACCAAGAAAGTACAGCTTCAGCAGTAAGCAGGGGAGCAAAGGGATGGAGAAGGGAAGGGGGAGAGGGTGTAGGGGAGAACGTGAGGGAGATCACCTCTAAGCTCCTCGGAAAGGAAGCAGCGGTGCAGGAGGGTAGGAGGGAGAAGACAGACTGGATCACCAGCTAGGCTGGACAGGGTGCGAGGAACCTCGAGGGAGGGAGGAGCCATCCAGATCCCTGTGCTCTGGCTTACCTGAGCACACCTGCCTCTCCTCCGGGCTCTGGGTCAGTCTTCCTCTTCCTGCCCACCCTTTCGGTGGAGCTGTGGCAGCAGAGAGCCAGCTAGAAGTTCTGATCTCCCAGTGGCGTGTGCCTGTGTGCTTGCCTGACTTTCCTCCACCAGATCCTACTGGGGTGGGGAGGTTAGGTTAGGGGGAGGGAGGGGCAGATCGCAGGGAGGGAGAGGAAGAGAGGAGGGGGAAGGGAGGGAGGGAGGAGAGGAGAGAAAGGGGGGGAGCTTGGGAGAGGAGGAACGACAACAATAACGTCTTTATTTGGCAGCCAAAACTCCAAAGACTTCATCCACACACCATGCCCACTAACGGACTCCCTTTAATACGGTTTCCTTCTGCTGCTTCTGGAGGGAGATCGTTTGACCAACGTTTGGAAGACATGCCAAATTAACCGAGGAAAGGCGTGCAAAGCAGCCTTGTGCAGGCCCGGGCTGGATGGCTGGGTCCAGCACTGGCCTGTTGAATTCTTCCTAATAAGTGGCTTACTTCAGACACTGTCACTCCCTAGTGTTAAATTTCGGGCTGTCAGGGGTCTGGGATACTTCCTGTAGCAGGGACAATCCTTCCTGAGGTATATTCTCCAGGAGATCGCTGAGGGAGTGGGGTCTGCCGGGCAGTGAGCTGGCAAGCCAGAAAATTTGGGTTTGCTTGCCAGAGCGTTGGTCTGAGGACCAGAAAGGGAAAAGTTTGGCCTGGGCTCACACAGCAAAGTGAAGGCAGAATTTGGGTCTGATGCAAGACTTAAGGTTACTGTCTTTAGTTCATACGGGCAATGTTAGAATCTTCTTTGCGCTTTCTATATCTGACTCAGGTGAGATTTAGGGTTGTTACACAGACTGATGGGGAAATCCAGATTTCCCCAACTCATGTTGACACCCTAGAGCACCCAGTTAAATATCACTCTCACCTTCCTCAGTTAAGGAACCACAACACACTTGCAGTTAAGTAGAGACCAGCAAAACATCCTGCCATCCCTGGGAATGACAGAAATTTCAATTAAATTTCTCTGTCATTAGGCCCAGGAGGAGCTGCCAAACCCCACTACACGGGGCTCATTCCACCCCTGCCCTGGGCTCTGCCACCCACAAGCTATGTGATTTGGGACAAAGATGAGGAAGAGCCTGTTTCCTTATGTCTAGAATGGGGAATAATGTCGACTTCCCAGGGTTGGGATGATTAAATGACACCAGAAGTGTGAAGCACTTTATTCTTTGTCATTCTAGAGACTGAACTGGGCCTTACTTAGCTAGATCCCCAGCCTTTAAAAAAAATTTTTTTTCTTAATTTGAGACAGAGTCTTCATAAGGTGTTAAATTGCCCAGGCTGGGCTGGACTTCAGCTTGCAGTCCTCCTGCCTCAGCCTCCCTCCCTAACCCATACATGCTAAGGTAAGTGCTTTACTGACTGAGTTACATTCCTAGCCCTATGAAGCACTTTATGAACTGGGAGGGTGGTGTTTAGGAGAGGGATTATGATGAATGGTAATCAGACTAACACCGGGAGGAGGAAAACTAACACCTGCGTCTTCTGTCCCCACCCACTTCTGTCCAAATCCTGTGCCTCTAACCCCGCCAGTGATGCCTTAATGGAAATCAGCAGACAGGGTGCCTCCTGCCCCACATTTCTATACAGATGGGGTGCAGCTTGATTCTCTTGGCCTGGTGGGTGGGCAGAGGGCAAGAAAGGTAGGCAGATACAGTAATGTGCAGACTGAATGGTGGACCCCAGGAACAGACAGCTGCTGGGAGCGCAGACAGTGTGTGGCGTCCCCTGCATCCTCCCCAATCCCAGGAGTCTGTGCTCTTGGCCATAGTGATGGTCCCCTTCCAAGCCCTTGCCGGCCAGTGTATCTCATCCTCGCTCCATCCCCACCTCCAACCCCAGGCAATGTAGACAGAGTTTTGATGAAGATGAGAGACCTTTCGGAAAGTCTAGAGTGCAGTTTACTAATCGGTAGCCAATAAGCTTTTCGGTTTTTTTTTTTTTTTTTTGGCGGTACTGGGGATCAAACTCCGGACCCTGCGCTTGCTAGGCAGGCGCTTATTCCACTGAGCTATATCCCCAGCCCCTCCAATAAGCTTTTCAACAGCACATTAATTTGAAATGCACTTTTATATAGAAATTTAAAAATATGCACACATTTACACAGGACAGTATTAATTAACAACCCTGTCACTTAACGCCCAGCTTCAACCTTGACCTCAACTCCTGGCCAGTCTTGCTTTTCTGGTGCCCACTCCCATAAATATTGGTGTATTTTGAAACATAGATTTCAAAAAGCATTGGATTTGAGTGCCTTCTGGGCAGGGCAGATCTTCCCCATTCAACACTGAGGCCAGCCCTCTATGCTGTGTTGTCCTAGAGCCCAGGGCCTGGGTCACCTCCCTCACAGGCTCACCTGAGAACTCACAGAAGCAAAGGGGGCAAGGGTGGCTGCTGGCATCTGTGGTGCGGGGAAGACTGGGAAACTGTGGTCAAAGGGCATTCGCATTCAGTTGTAAAATGACAAATTTTCGGGATCTGATGTATGCCATGGTGACTGTGGCTAATAATACTGTATAATTTACTTGAAATTCACTAGACAAACATATATATATATATATATATATATATATATATATATATATATTTGTTATTTACACCTCAGTAAAGCTAGAAACAAAACAAAAATGACTTACCCACCTATCCTTGAGGACATTGAATTCACAGCCCCTGCTCTAGAGGCCACTGCTGAGAAGTGGGACAGATCAGGGGACACTGTAAAGAAGAAGGTGTCAGACATCTCAACCAACTTGCCTTCCTGCAGCCTGGGGCCCAGGGTCAGGTTTCTGAGACTCAGCTTTGTCTCCTTGGTACTGTGTGACTTGGAGATGTTCTCTCCCCCTGTGACCTCAATTTGTCATTTGTAAGATACTAGTTTATGCTAAGTGACCTCCAAGTTCTCTTCCAACAATACTGTGGAGAGAGTCTGAGATTTGGAGTCAGGGCAGCTGAGTTAAATGTCTAGCTACCTGGCAAGCAGGTCTCATAGCAAGTCTGAGCCTCAGTTTCCTCATCTGTATTTGGAAGGTGGTAACCCTGTCCTGTCTCCCTCCTGGGGTAGAACCAGGGTCAGGTGAGGGTCAGTGATGGGTAGCATTTTCTATGATTCCCTGGTTTCGTACAGCCAGACCCTGAGACCGTGTGGCTCCTCCACGAGGTTACTCCACTCTCCTGGAGTCGGGGAGGTATTTATTCCTTCCTGGTGTGACCAAAGGACCCTCACACACCTAGTGTGGGTGCTGGGCAAGCGACAGGAGGTGGCTGCCCAGATTGCTGTGGCTGCTGCCTGCTCAGGGGTGGAAGAAAGTGGGGGTGGGGGCGGTGTGGGGGAGGATTTCCATGGTAGATTTCCAGAGTTCAGACCTGCCCAGGCTGATCTCTACTGGGGGCTCACTGTTCCTCTGCCACTCACAGTAGCCATTGCCTTGGTTACAAGCAGCGAGTGCTTAGAGCGGAAGAACAAAGGTCAGATTGTGTGGTGCCTCCTCCACACCATGCAGAAGGGAAGGGATTCAGGCTCCCCACCTCCCTGCTGCCTGCCAGGAAGGCAGTGTGGGCCTCAGGAGTTGGAGCTCTGACCACGCAGTGGTCACCAGGCCCCACAGAGGCTGGGCCCAGATGGACCCCCACCTTCACTGGTCTGGGCTGGCTGACAGGGCAGTAGCTGTGGGAATTCTGCGGTCGGCCACACTGCTGCCCAGGGTTGCCTGGGGTGAGTGGGCTCCTAGTAGGTAGAACGGCGTCCTGTTCATCAGGCAGAGCCCACAGCCCCACTGTACACTTGGCACATCTGGCCACTCAGTAGGGGGTCTCCTTCATCAAATTTAAGAGGGTTGAACAAGGATATTCTCTGTCACTCTTTATTATTTTTTGAATACATAGTAATTCTCTTGATTCAAAATCCAAAAGGTCTGGAAGGCTCTGCAGGGAACTTTCTACCTTGGCTCCTCCCCTCATTACCCAGCATCCTCCAGGACAGGCAGTATACTGCTTCCTGTGTCCTTCTAGCTTTATTTAACGCACTCACCTAGTAGCGGATCTTAAAGATCATTTCATACTGGTACACAAGGCTCCTTCTCATTCTGTTCCTCCCCTCCCATACTTATTTAGCCATCCCCTCTTGTTTGGTTTCTTTGTTATGAAGTAGTACTGGGGATTAAATCCAGGGTTTCTGCATTGAGTTACATCCCAGGCCTTTAAAAACTTTTTTATTTTGAGACAGGTTCCTACCAGGTTGCTCAGGCTGGGTTTGAACTTGTGGTCTTCCTGCGTCAGCCTCCCCAAACCAGTCCCTCTTGATGGACATTTAGGCTCCTACTTTTAAGGTAGGCAGTGGTGCGGAACTCCTTATTTGTGGAGTTCCACAAATGAGGTTCCAGTGTGATCCTGCCTCCTCTCCATACAAGCCTGATGGCCTTGGACTCCCTGGTGTCCTCCTGAGACTCAGTTTTCTCATTTGCATGCGTCAGGTGTTAATTGTTGTCTGCAAACTTGGCAGCGAAAGAAATATGCCTTTGTGTTATCATTTAGCTTTCTTCTATAATTTCCGGATCCAAGTGCTAGCTCACTGGGACAGTGGAAATCATCTCAGTCCTTGAACCCCACCCTTCTCTAGGTTTGTATGGCAGCTTGAGCAGGCTTTTTGGGTGCTAGGGAGGGCAGGAGACACTGCTGTGGCACCTGTGGCGCATCCCTTCATCCTGCGAGCCTCTGGCTCAGTGGCTCTGACACTTTCCAGGCTTGTAGAGGTGCAGGGGTCCTGCAGGGGTGTCACTTCCTCTGGAGACATGCTGGCACTCCGCCTGGCCCCCTCTCTCAGGCTCTCGAATTCTCCCCAAACCAAGCCCCAGCTAGGGGCCACTTCCTCTCTGGAGGAAGAAGTCTCTTTTCCCTCTAATTTCTGGCCAAGACATTGAGTCTATGCTCAGAACTTCCGGGGGCCTAGGCTTGTGGAAAACAAGGCCAAAGTCACATGTAGGCTGCTTCCATTTCCTGCCTGCCCCCAGATCTGGGCTGTGGATTTCAACAAGAGGAAGCCAGAGGGCAGAGGCAAGGAGGGAAGAAATTAGATGGATCTGTCTGCTACAACCCCAGCCCTTTAGTTTTTATCTGAGACAGAATATCACTAAATTGTCCAGGCTGGACGTAAAATTGAGATCTTCCTGCCTCAGCCTCCCAGAATGCTGCAATTACAATGGTATGCCACCATACTTGGCTGAAATTCAACTGACCTTAGATTCACTATGTATCCTAGGCTAGTCTTGAACTCACAGCTGTCTTCCTGCTTCAGCCTACTGAGGGCTAGGACTACAGGGATGTGCCACCATTCCCCATTTAAACAGTCAAATTCTTTAAGCTCACCTCTACATCCACATAACCTTGCTTCATTAAGTGTTTTCTATTCTTGCACATACAACTATTATCACATAATTTTTTTTTAATATTGAAAAGAAATCTTCACACTTGGAACCGTGAGGAGCCACAGATTTAGATCTTAGTATCTCACCCTTAGAAGAGGGAATTCCTCTCAGCACCCCTCTGCCTTGCTTGTCCCGAGAGGACTCCCCAAGTTCTGTCATTTCTCCCCCATGGCCTTTTGGGGGGGTATCAGTAATCGAACTCAGGACCTTGCACTTGCCAGGCAGGCACTTGTGCCACTGAGCTATATCCCCAGCCCCTCCATGGCTTTTCACGCTGCCAATCTCTCCTGCCAGGGCTCCGAGGCTGCAGGCCCAGTCCCCTGCTGCAGTGTCCTGAAAGATGTCCCTGCCTGCTGTCTGCCCACCTGTCCTCGCCCTCCACCTGGCTCTTCCTAAGGCTTGGGTCCGACCAGGTCACCTGTGTGTGCTGTAGGTCCCTGTGACCACAGCTTTTAGGTCCAATATGCAGGCTGCTACCCAGTCCCCTGAGTGCTCTTAAAAGTGCCTGAGGCCCCATCCCAAGATAAGCTGTTTGCAGGAAATGGGGGCTGGGAATCAACATAGGGCCTTGAGCACAGTAGGTGAGCTGGGCGAGAATCCCAGCCCCAGATCTGTGTTTTAACGGGAGGACATCAGGGGTGATTTGGCCGGATCCCCTTGGCCGAGAATGAAAGTCCCAGCTCCCACGCTCTGGCCTGGCCTACCTGTCCAACAGCTCCCCCCGCACCTCCTACACGGGTCTACAGCACGCTAGCACTAGCGCTCAGGGGGCCCCCCCCGGCAGCTTTGCTTGTTCCTCCTGGCTGGAAAGCCCTTCTTCCACCTGGCCTTCCCTCCTCCAGAGCACGCTCTGGCCAGGGGAGCTGAGGCCCTTCTGTCCCCTAGTGGACGCCACTGCAGGGCTGTGCCACACCATGCCCTCCTGGCTGTCCTGTGTCCTCTACCCATGCCCACAGGCCCATGTCCATGCACCCCATGGAGGCTGTTGCCCGTGGCACCGGCGCAGTAGGCATTTAGAGTCCCGCTGGCCGCGAGCCTGCGAGCCCTGGAACAGCTTCTCCTCGTGTGTGTCGGCCTGAGCCATTGCAAAATCCTCTTTCTTGTTGTTGCTGCTGTCGCCTCACTTTCTTTTTTTCATGACCCAGAAAGTACGTTATTTCACAAACACAAAACTGATCTGGTGATCCGCTTGCTTAAAGTGATTGTGCAACATCACCGAGTTGTTTATGGAGAGAAATTTAAATACCTTGGCCCTTGCAGTGGGACCAAACTTCCCTGCCATCCTCATTTCTTTCCATAGTTCCCAAGCACCTGAGAAACAGACTCCCAGAATCAAGGTTTCCTGAGTTTCCCCGTCTGAGGCCTTTGCCCAATCTGGATTCACGTGTCTTTCCCCTTAGTCTCCATTTTGGAAACCCCTATTCACTCTACAAAACCCTATTCAAATGTTACCCTCTGTCTGATACTCTTCCCAGTTCCCATGGGCAGAAAGAGCATGCTCCCACCCACCCCCTGCTGGCCTCAGCCCTGTTATAGCACTTAGCACACAGAGCAGTTCCACTGTTTCCACATCTACCTCCTCTGCACGATCAGAGGGTCTCCAAGGCACAAACCTGGCTCCCGACAAGTAAATAATAATGGTCAGAATCACTAAGACTTGTGGAGCTTTTACTCCGGGCCATGCATGTGCTCTACAGTACCCTAGTGCATTTAATCATTATAACAAGCCAAGGGTGGGCGCTCTTAGAACTGCAGCTGAGACTAAAGCAGCACGTTACATGGTCCGCAGGCGAGGTTCTCAGAGAGCTGCGAAAGTGGGATCGAACCCAGGCAGCCTGGCTCCGGAGCCTGAGCTGTCCGTGCTCTACTGATATGTGCTTGCAGACAGCATGGGTGTGTGCAGACTGTGCCTGTGTGCGCGTGTGTGTGTGTGCACGTGTGTGTGTGTGTGCGTGTGTGTGCGTGTGTGTGTGTGTGTGCGTGTTAATAAAACACTCCGTGACTCAGTCTCTGCCTGCACCACCCCTGTGTCAGGCCAGGCTGGAAGCCCTCTCTCCTGAGGCCTGCTTTGCGGCTCCTGTGAGATAACAGAGCTGCCACTTCTTCCAGCAGGTGTTGCCGCCCCCGCCCGCTCCTCTCATGACTCCCACCGACCTCAGCTCCTTCCTCGGTTCCCCCCACCTGGCTCCGCTTGCCCAGTCAGGAAAAACAGCTGGTTGGCCTGCAGCTCAGCAGTGGTGCCTGGCCCTCCCTCCTCTGGCCCCCTGCACAGCCCTGGCCTTGTTCAGAGCCAAATCACAGGCTGCAGGGCCGTGCCACGTGGCTGCCCACCCTGGTTTCCTTCTGAGGCTGGGAGCCTCCTGGGGCCGGCTCTGTCCAAGCGGAAGGACCCAGCCAGAGGCAAAGCCCAAAGCCAGGAGTGTGTAAGCACTGGGTCCGCTTGCTGTCCCGCAGCCGGCAGAGTTGCGGCCATGGATGTCACCTACAGCATGCTCTGCTGGGAGAGTCTGGCTCTGCCATCTGCTGCCTGAGGCTGGAGACGGGGGCACTAGGCTGAAATAGAGGGAGAGAGGCCATAGCGATTGGGTTGCTACTGCTCCTGCCCTGGGCCCAGGCTCTGGTCTCACCATCCTGCCTGGAACTGTGTCGCAGCACCCCTGCTCTGGGGAGGCGACCACCTGAGCAGACCCCTCTGGTCCTATACTCACCCTCACTAGGCACTCTGGTGCCTACTGTTCCTATGGTGTGGTGTGTGGACCCGCAGCTCCCTGAGGCTCCTGTCTGGCCTAGCATGCCTCCAGCCAGAGACTGGCCTCATATGGGACAGGGATCTTCCCAATGGCAGAGAGAAGAAGGGCTTCTGCCAAACCGCTCCCAGTGGCACATGGCTATAATCCCAGCGTTCTGGGAGGCTGGGGCAGGAGGATCACCAGTTTGACTCCAACCTAGGCACTTACGGTTTAGTGAAAGGTTCTGTCTCAAAATAAAATTTGAAAGGGCTGAGGATGTAGCTCAATACAAAGGCCCTGAGTTCAGAAATCCCTAGTATTGAAAAAAAAAAGGAAGAGAAGGGCTTCTGCCATCTCCTGTGTAGGAAGAGGAGCCGTGTTTGCCTTTGTCTTGTTCTTTGTCCCCACTCAGTGCCCAGGAAAGGTGGCAGGGGCCTCAGAGGTTCTGAAGTACTCCATAGAGCAGGTGAGGAGACTTTTACTCTACGAGTTGACCCGCAGGCTACAGACATGGGAGGGCCATCCAATGGCTTGGAGACCCAGAGCAATAGTCTGGCTGGAGGGTACACAGAAAGAAGTACTTTATATGGCTGTGTCTCATAGAATAGCGTCGCGGAGGGATCCAGAGCATTGTTCGGAGGTGCCCTCGCCAAGAGACATTGTGTTTCTTTCAGTGTTTACACTGGCCTTGGCGTCCAGTGATGGGGGCTTTTGCCAACAGAGCTTAGGCTGAAGGCCGAGATCTGGGGAAGTCATTTACTGGGCACAGATGTTGCCCCTTAGAGCCAGTCACCTCTCTGACTGACCTAATACAGCCACCTCCCGCCAGGCCTCAGACGCTGTTTGGGCGCTCTGTTTTGGGAGGCACTCAGTGGCCGTGCAGCAAGACTGGACCTCGGCACCATGGCCTCCCAATGCCCACGTGGCTTCTGGAAGCTGTCCCTTGCTCACTGTGGGGCTTGGACCTGCTGCCCCCGCCTCCGAAGGCCGTTCACAGCTCTCGGGCTGGAAGCTAATACTGGTGATGGAACAGCCCATCTTGGCGCAGTCCAGGTGTGGGGAATTTTCAGTCCTCGCTGAGCCAAGCCACGGAATGAAGGCAAAAAGGCAAAACATGTTTTGGAAGGTGGCTGGCAGCCGGGCTGTCTGCTCCGTGGGCCAGGGCCCCATGCAAGCCTACAGGATTAGGCAAAGAGTGTGGGGCCTGGGGAAGAGGCAGCCAGGGGCTGGGGCTATCCTTCCAGGGAGACCCCAGAGAGGAAGGCTCCCCGGCCAGCACTGTGAGAGGAAAGGACCTCGCAGGGAAGTTCTTTCTTCCATCTACCTGGCCACTTTCATGCTAAAATTAGGATCCTTTCTGATAGATCCTCCCAGGACAGAGAAGCCCCCTCCAGGCCCGAGGGGACTTGGGTTTGAAGAGAAACTTGCCTCCTGGGAGACAGGAGCTGGGTATAGGGAGTTTGCTGTTGTTAGGGCCATCATATCATGCATTACTCATCAGGGCTCTTTCTGCACACAGTAGCTGTTTGGGCAGGCAGCTATCTCCTCTGCTGTTTGTTCTGGAGGGAGGAAAAAAGGGGAGGGGGCGGGGAGGCACGGGAGGTGTAGGCAGGAGTCAGGAAGAGGCCTGGGGACAGCTGGAGGGGAGCCAGACGTCCCCATCAGGGGGCTGGGTGGGTGAGCAGCATTGGGATCCTGAGGCTGTCACACCCTTCTTGCTATGCACAAGCGAGCCCCATTCAGCCCCTCCCCTCCCCTGCCCTGCCCTCTCCTCTCCTCTCCCTTTCTTCCCTCCCTCCCTCCCCCCCCCCCCCCCCCCCCCCCCCCCCCCCCCCCCCCCCCCCCCCCCCCCCCCCCCCCCCCCCTTCCTCCCCCCCCCCCCCCCCCCCCCCCCCCCCCCGCCGCTTACTCTCCCCTCTGCTTCTGCCCCTCTCTTCCAGCCTTTGGGCTCCTCCTGTGCAGAGTGCAGGGAAAGGAAGTGACATTCATTAGCTGCCACGTTACAGCAGGATTAAGTCATCCTGGCCGCTTGTCCCCAGCAGCACACTCCTCTCTTCAAAGTCACGTGCTTTTCAGCTTCCCCTCCCAGGCTCCAAATCCCCCATTGGGCCCTGCACTCCTTGACCAAGGAGTTCTTGTAGCCAGCCCAGTCTTCCAGTGCCCACTGCCTTCTAGTTGGGGCTACTGTCTTGTCTGTCTCTCCTCCTTGGCCGCCTTAGACCCCTTACCTGTCTTCTGTTCTCACAGAGATCTTGAAACTGGCTTGCGAGGAAGGTCTGAATTACCCCAGCTCCTCTTTATACTAAAAACTGAGCAGAGGCTTGCAATATATCCCAGCACTGTGAACAAAGCAGTCATGGTTCCTGCCTTCCTGGATAGAGATAAATCTAAGCAACATCAGATGATGGGATCTTCTGATCCAGAGAAAGGAGACTAGGCCAAATATCACAAGCCCACACACTCCTGCTTTGTTGGCAGTGTGTATAGGAGGGGTTCAGTTGAACTTGGGGTTCAGCTGTAGGGAGTCAATGTTTGGTCAAGAGAGGGGACTGAGTTGCTTGAAGAACAAAGAGAGCAGCAGGTGTTTATTGATATGCTGGGGTGGGCTAAAGTCCATTGGCCCGGGGCACTTTTTTCAAAAGATGTTTCTTCTTGTGACAGACATAGACCACCAGATGGTCACAGTTAGCTTGTCTCAGAGCCATTGAATTTTATGCAGCTGGCACCATTGTCTTGCGTGGAGCATCCAGCCTTGTGGGTCTGGGCCTTATGAGAGGGACTTCAGATGGCTGGGTTGCTGTGGCTGCTGGGTATGAGGGTGGGGGAAGAAATGAGGGCCGACAGAAAGGAAAGAAAACATAGCCAAGCACCCAAGGGCGAGAGACCAAGTTGACAGCCCTGTGTGGTGGTCTTGGACTACACATTTTTCAAATGATCAACACAGCTACATGCAGAGCTGAGGAGAATCAAACCTAAGGGCTAAGACTGACACAATACGAAGACAGAGACGCCAAGCCCTTCATCCTATTTTAGTCACCGTTGGGATATCTGCAGGCCTAAGTGAAAAGTCGGTGTTTTACCAAATGCAGCCTCAGGTGCCTGGAAAGTTACCTAGGCAACTGTCATCACAACCCCTAGTCAGAGGACGCATCTAGAGCACAGCTAGTGGGGGGGCCAATGCTGCACGGCCCAGCTGTGTGACCTCCAAAATTAGCACGTTTTAAGTCTCCTAAGAGCAAAAGGAGCTGGAGGGTTTGTTTCAGCTTTTCCCTGGTAACCATTTCTCCTTCGTTCTGTTTTGGGGGCTTATCAGGGTCTCCTGACAGGTCTGCTGAAAAGAACACAGGGCTGGAAAAACAGTATGCTGTGTACAGAAGGCCATAGTTTGCTGTGCTCAGGCTTATTTTGTCACCTCAGGCTCCTGTCCCACCATGGTGGCCCCAAACTGTCTTCTGAGTACATCACAAAGAGTGGCAGTGCTGTGTAGGCAGAGAGGATTAACATCGGTCTCTAAAACATATTTATCTAACACATGAATGATGAATTAGTTCCACCTTTTTTCTCATTCTCTTTCCTACTCTGCTTCCAAGCTTGAAGGCTGGTTTGATCTGTACTTCCTAAAAATATCCTTAATTATATCCTGTTCTAAATTATCCCTTCATTTGTTTCTTTTGTATTAGTCTTGTCTCCCTAACAGTGATAATGATAATAATAAATTTCCATGCATTACATGTCTACTATGTGCCAGGACACATGTTAAGAACAGTAACGAATTGGCTTATTTTAATTTTTATTTCTGGTTAAATATAAGGATGCCAAGATTCAGATTAAACAATTTCTCAAAAGCCTCAGAGCCATAGCAGGGCACGGTGACATACATGGTGGCTATTCAGGAGGCTGAGGCAGGAGGATTGCAAGTTCAAGGCCAGCCTAAGCAATTTAGCAGGGTGCAATCTCAAAATGAAATAGTAAGAGCTTGGGGTAAAGTGCTCTTGGATTTGATTTCCAGTACAAAAATAACAAACGAAAATTCCAGAGCTAGCACCAATAGAAGTTCCACGTCTTAGGCTTTATTTGTGGCCCCATGGACTTGAGATCCTATAAGATCCCGCAGATGGAGCTGGAGAACCAAACTGGTGGGGGATGGGGAACCGGGAGACATGGCCTTACTGGCCCAGGAAGAGCGGGCAGGGCACCCTCCTTTCCCTGTGCTGGCTCTGCCCTGGTTCCCTCATGTGCGCTTTCTGCCTTCACTCTGACCCTCCAGGCTGGGGCTGCTGTCTCCCAGAACCCACCCCCCCACCTCCACCTCTCTGTCTCCCCTGCCTCTTCTCTTCACTTCCCTTGAGGTCTCACTCAGGAGCCACTGGGCTAATGAGGGTGGCTTCTTTCCTGTAGCATGCGGCCACGTCTCGAGGAGACATCCCTGGGAGAGTCCCATCCATCTCTAGTTCCTCTGTTCTTCCAGAGCATTTCCAGTAAGCCCTGGACTTATTCTGACAAACAGCTCCACTCCATTTTCCCCCTGCTGGTTCATCTTAACAGTTACACAAGCTGATGAGCACTGCATTTATTTATGAACAGTCTCCCACCTATGGCCAGCCACCGACCCCACTGGTGCGGGGATGATAGGCGAGGTTCTGTCAAAGGTTCAGCAGAGCCTCTTGCCCTGCCACCCTTCATCTTCACCAAGAGAGACTCTTGTCTTTTTGAATCAACTTTTTTGAGCTATAATTTGCCTAGTAACAGGAATCCATTTGAAGTACGAACTTGGATAAATGTTTCTACTTTGACAAATGTTTATACTCATGTAAGCGCCACCCTAATCAGCATGCTGAAGAATTTCTACACTTTAAAGCAGACCATAAGTGTTGTATATGTTTGTGGTGTATGAAATGGTGCTTGGATATATGTATACGTTTAGATAGTTCAATAGGAAGGTCCTCACACACGTACTGGTTTTTATGTCTCATATACTAGTATTAACTGGTACACAACAGATCTCTTCAGCTTATCTTCCCTGTCTAGGTAGAATTTTTCTATAACCTTTGACGACCATCTGCTCATCCCCAAGTGACAATCATTCTACTCTACTTTTATGAGCTCAAGTTTTTCAGATTCCACAGCTAGATGAAATTACGTGGCATTTGTCATTTTTCTTTTGGCTTATTTCACTTAACATAATGACCTCCAGGTTCAGCTGTGTTCAAGTAAATGCCACAATTTCCTTTTGCTTTTTTTCAGACAGAATAGTATTCCACCGTGTATGTACACTGCAGTTCAAAAATCCATTCATCCCCTGGTGAACACTTAGCTTGACTCCCTCTTTTGGCTATTGGGAATAATGCCGTAGTAAATGTGGGAATTTGGACATCTTCAACATACTGATTCCATTTCCTTTGGATACACAGCTGGTAGTCAGCTTTCTGGCTCAAGTGACAGTTTAATATTTAATTTTGTGAGAAACCTTAATACCATTTTCTATAATGGCTTGTATAGGTTGCTCATCCTTAGCTCAAAAATCCAAAATTTGTAACATCACAAAAACCAAATTATTTTGAATACTGACATGACACCACAAGTGACAATTTTTACATCATGAAACTTTACTTCATGCACAAAATTATTAAAAATATTGCATCAAATTTTTCTCATGGTAGTTGTACAAAGTGTATATGAAATATAGACAATTGTGTTTAGATTTGGGATGCATCCCCAAGGTATTTTATTACAAACATACAAACACTCCAAAATATTAAAAAAAATCTAATACCTAAATGCTATTTCCGAGCATTTAGGATAAATGGTACTCAACTTGTACTACTTCATATCCCATTGACAGTGATCAGGTTCCTTTTTCTCCGTATCTTTTCCAATACTTATTACCTTTCATCTTTTTGGTAGTAATCATTCTAATAAGTGTTCACTGTAGTGTTAATTGGTGTTTGCCTGATGATTAATGATGCTGAACATAAACCACTTAGCAGTAAAATACTTCCACCTCCACAGCAAATTGCATGTTGCATCACTCCTTTTACCCCAGTGGGCTAAATTTCCAGTAATTGTGAATTAGCTTATTTGGACAAAACCTACTTTTGAAAAATAAAGTAGTAGATAAAGTGGGTTTTTTTCATGAAGAAACAAAAGCTAGTAAGAATCAGAAAGGGAGAGAAAAAATAACCAGGCAAAAATTGAAGGGGAAAAAAATGAAACTGCAGAGATAGAAACTGAAAGTAAATTTGCCCTGATGGTGTCTGCTGGTCCCAGCAAATTTTGACTTTTGCTTTGATATCAACAAGGATAATGACAGAAATCAAAGCTCAGGGTTCAAGAAGGTGGAGACTCTTCCTGCCTAAGCAAGGACCATGAAGGACAACACCTTTGGAGTCTTTACTCCAAAGCTGAAATTAACAAGAGTCGCAAGAATTTGGTGGAGTTCTCATTACAGTGCATCTAAGGAACCTCACAACCATGAACTTGATTTAAGGTCGGATTTCAGATCAGCACTGCCCACAAGTTCTTAGCAGAAGCAAAACAAAATAAAAATGCTTCTGAAGATACCCTCACCCCCTAAGTCTAGCACTGTTCCATTAAATTTATTTCTAAGTCTAATGAGCAGTAAACAAACAAAAGTAACCAGGAAACAGATGCCATGAATAAGAACCTATAGCTACAGTGGACAGGAGAAACCAAACTGCAAAAGCTTTGGATTTTGTAATAATCAGACATAGACTTTGGGATAACTTTGATTACTATGTTTAGAGAAATTAAAGACATACTTGATAATATTTGCAGATGATAGATTATAACGATTTAGATTTGGGAAAAGACCAACTCAAATACTTAGAAATACTCAAGTCAATTAATAAAAATGAAAAGGCCATAGCTGGAGAGATGTGGTGAAGTTGAACACAGATGACATTATTCAAAATTTAACACCATAAACAAAGATAAAAAATACCAAAGAAACTTTAAGATCCACAGAGAACACAGTAAGAAGAGCCAACTTATGTTTAAGTGGAGTCCTAGAAACACATGAGTGATAAACCACATGCAGAATAGCAGAATGTTTCAGACCTGGTGAAAGAAAATAAATCATAAGAAGACAAATAATCTCCAACAGGATAAACAAATATTCCCACCCAGACACATGATTATGAAACTGTAGGAACCTTAAACATAAAGTAAAATATTAAAGACAGATCATTTTAGACAAATTTTCAATACATTGAAAGAAAATAACTGCACTTACCTAATATTCATTTCTTGGTAGAAACAGTTTAAAAAATGAGGATGAACCTGGCACAGTGACACATCAATTACTCAAAAGGAGGACTGCAAGTTCAAGGTCAGCATGGGCAGCTTGGGAGACACTGTCTCAAAATAAAAAATAAAAAGGGCTGAAGGATGGAGATGTTTCTCAGCAATCCCTGGGTATCCGTCTCCAACAGTACACACACACACACACACACACACACACGCACACGCACACGCACACGCACACGCACACAAAGAATGAAGGTGAAATACAGATGCTTTCAAATGGAAATAAAAAACAACCAAAAAAGGAAAAGAAAAAAGAAAGCTTCTCACTAAGGGAAATTTTGTCCTTCCGGTAGAAGGAAATGATCCTAGAAACATCTGTGAGGCAAGAAAGAATGAAGAGCAGCCAAAGTAGCAAAGATGAAGGTGGATTTAAGGGAATATTGGCTGAAACAATAATGATAATGGTTTATGAGGTTTAAAAATATCAGGTAAAGTGGGTTCCTCAGACTTCAGATGTCCGAACAGACCTCTGATACTTTCCCCAGCCCTAATCCACATGCATCTCTCCTCGTCTAAAGAAGTGAGCTCCATTTTATTAACTGCCCCCAAATTGGAGTCTTCTTTTTTCTCTCTCACTTCTCACAAAGCTGCCCTATAGAAAACCACTTGCTACACTTTTAGGAGTCTTGGGAGCCAGCTGATGTCCCAGATATTGCTTGAAATCAGTGATGTCAGGTGTTTACACCAGAGAAATCAGCCCGACCTCAGAGCTCACGGTAAACCTTTGCCAGCATGCGCTGGGCTCTCTTTAGATGGCTGCCTCAGTGACTCATCCACTCAAAAACATTTTCCTTTCGTGGTCATTTTGAGTTTGAAGAAGAGCCACAATTCCCATGGCACCAGATCTGATGAACAGTGTGGGTGAGGACGCACTGTGATGTTGTTACATACCTGCCTTTCCACTGGACAGCGGTGGGCGTCAGCACACACCGTGTCTCTTACCATACTTCATAACGACTTCAAAGAGAGCTTGCAGAACTGCTTAGACAGTGGCAGGAACAATGGGATACGTGTGCTGAAGCAAGGGAGGGCATGTTGTGGTGGGTTAATGGCAACGCGTCTTTTACCGTAACGAGTGTTTTCACTGAAACAGTCGCTGTATATTTCGATGGCCCATACATCTGGAATCTGATTGCTTCTTAGCACCTTCCTGGCCACCGTTCTGGCCCCAGCCACCGTCGTGGCCTCACCCAGTTTACTGCAGTAGTTTCTTAGAGTCTCCCTTGGGCTGCCCTTGTTTCTCTTCATTCTGTGCATAACACAGCACCAAGAAAGACCCTGTGATTCCTGCAGCTTCCCCTCTCACCGGGGTAACACCAAAGCCCTAGGCACTTGGCCGTCCCTCTCCACTCCCCTCTGACCTCTTGGACCTCTGATCCCACTACTCACCCATCACTGTGCCTTGCAGCCCTTGCTCTCTTCTCGTTTCTCAACTCCCCAGTCTTTTGGGCCTCAGGACCTGTGCGCTTATGATCTCCTCTTTCTAGACGTTCTGCCTACAGATACCTGCGTTGCTCCCTCCCGCCTCTTTTTGGGTCCTCCCTCACTTCACCCTCTCAGCGAGGCTATTTCCAGCCACCCTTTGCGAAAGGGCAAAACTCCAACAAAGCTTCTTAACTCCCTGTTTGGCTTTAGTTTTCTCCTTAGCAATTATTAACACATTGTATCCTTGTTGTGTCTCTTCATCTAGGATCTGGATTGTGCTCCAGGAGGGTAAGATTTTGTCCATTTTTGTTGAGGTATATGTCATACCTTCCAAAGTAAGTCTGGCATAAATAGCAAACAGTTCCTTTCTGTTGATGTTTCTTTGACCCACCTTGGGGCATTTGCATGTTTTAACTTGGCTGGGGCGGGCAGGGGTTATCCCAGCCGTGCTGGCACCTGTGTGGCCCTAAGTCTGGAAGCCTCAATCTGAGTTCAGCACAAGAATGTGTTTTGTTTAGTTCACTACAACTTTAATAGAAATTAAATTAGTTGTAAACATTAAAAAAAATAGGAGGCTTCACATTTTTAAAGAAACCAGATCTTCAGCTTCTCTGGAAAAATCCAAAGCTCTCAAAATCCTGGGGCTGCATTCCCACCGGGCAGCAATCAGCTGGCTCCTGCCAGCCCCTCCTGCTTGGCTCTCCTTGGCTTTCCGTTTGTGCCTGTCCCTTAGTGAGGTCCATGGTGAGACCTCCGACAGTTCCAGCTCCTGTGGTGAGCAGAGGTTATGACAGTGCAGGACAGAGGGCAGTTAGAGACGTCTAGGAAGGGATTGTGGGGGTCGCAGAGTGAGGGGTCAGTATACTTCACACCCTCTCATATTAACGCCTCCTTTGGTCTTGCTCACACGTCCTGTCCAGGCCACATATTCCTTGGCATCATCCTGCCACTCCCAGGCCCACAGACAGCTCAACTCCCTGGGCTGTCCAAGGACCCTTCCCCATCCCCCTTGCGGGCAGGCAGCTGTCTCGGCTGTTGGGGTGACAGGCTCCCTGTGTGGCCCTCTGCCGGTGTGCAGGCTAAGCCCACAGGGTGACACCAGCAGATAACAGAGCGTCCTGTGGCCCGCTGGAGGTGCACAGGAGGGCCGTGGCTCTGCCCGCAAAGTGCCCACCGGCACCACCAGTGTGGGTCCTGCTAGGCTCCCTGCCTGAGACCATGGGGATGGGAGTGTGGCAGGGAGCAGACCATTCCCTGGCCCTGCTGGGACTGGGGTGGGAAATGGCCTGCGGCTGGGAGGCATCTGGAATGTGTGGGAGGCCACAGGAATGCGGAGGACCGGAGGGAGAGGGCATGGGGCTGGATGCTAGTCTGTGGGGCTTAAGAGTCCTGGCTTGGAATAACCCTGTGGTTTCTTATTGGCTGTGTTACCTGAGTAGAGTCACTCAATTTCTCTGGTCCTGGTTTCCTCCTCTGTGAAGAGGAGCTATGTTTTTTACCTATTTCCAGTGCTGCAAGAATTCCACGCGATGATATGAGAATCATACTGGTGGTCACATGAGCTAAACGGTTTGTGTACATCCTCTCTGTCGCTCCTCACGCCAGTCCTGTGAAGTAAGAGATAGTATCTCCTTTTAATAGATGGGGACACTGAGGCACAAAGACTTGAAGGAACTGCCTATGAAGTTACAGTTAGTAAGTACAGAGCAGGGATTTGAACCCAAGAAATCAAGGTCTGGACTTTAGGGCCTCTTTAAGGGCTTGCAATGTCACTTCTCTAAAATATAGTACTGGGCAACTGTCAGAACTCTGTAAAAATGTCAGGGCATGTGACTCCCTTGGATGGCTGGGGGTCATTTTGCCGGGATGGGAGAACACTGAAGCCCCTCAATAAGGGGCACAGTCAGACTGTTGAAAATCTTGAATTCCAGTGGGGTCCCTGCTTCCACAGGAGCTCCCCAATCCTTGGAGAGGTGAAGGGGCAGGCAGAGGAGGCCCAGGTGTCTGAGGTCACAGGAAGCTTCAGCAGGGGCGGCGCGTCCGCCTTGGGGAGTCTTCAGCTGAGGTGATCCCCAAACTGAGCCAGAGCAGGGCTGGGCGTCTGGCATCCAGGTACTGTGGCTGAGTCAAGCTGTGGGGTCTTGCCTGCTTCCCGAACCCCACGGCTCCCTCCGGGGAACCTCCAGTGGAAATGCTTCTGCCAGTAAGTCTGTGGTAAGGGGCAGGACTTGTGGGCTCAAAGGCCTCGCAGCTCAGGAGCAACTGAGCAGGGAAGTGGCCATAGGTGCCCCCTGGGCTTCCAACAGTCACATCAGGATTTAAATAGAGACCTCATAATTGAAAATACCTTCCTGGTCACTTCCTCCCAAGAGAGCAGACGGCAGAGAGAGACTGGATCTTGGGGCTGGTGGCCATGAGAAGGACAGCGGAAAGCCTCCTTCTCCCTCCTGTAGGGGCAGGAAAGCCATCTCCCTCCCACAGAGGCCTCTCTGGTGTTTTTCTGTGTCAGTGCAGCCCTGCCCCCATCCGGAGGGAGGAGCTGGCTTTGGTCTCACATCTGGGCTTCTTGGGTGGGTGTCTGTCAGGCCTGTCTGGTTCTGCCACCATTCAAGTAGGTTTCTTTCCTAGAAAACAATCACCCCTGTGCCTGGCTTCCTCTTTCTGCCCCTCTGATGTGTCGGAGTACATCGTTTTGCCCTTGCACTGTGGGAGCTCAGGCCCTGTGCTGAAATCTTCAGTACCCCTCCACCCCCCCGCTCTGCCTGCGTGTATCCTGCAGTTCCTTCTGGCTTACTGTGACAGCTCCTGAAGGTGCGGACTGGGTCCCGTGTGTGTTTCTCTATTATGTCCCAAAGGGTCAGTAAGATCTGAAGTGTGTGATAGCAGGTTTACTCAAACCTACTGTATCAGTTCTTGTGGTATGACAGAAACCCAAAATAAAAAACATGTTTTAAGTAAAGCAAAATCACTTTCTCATATAAAAAGCATGACAGTCCAGGTATGGTGGTGTATACCTGTAATCTCAGCTACCTGGGAGGCTGAGGCAGGAGGATTGCAAATTTTAGGCCCACCTTGGCAATTTAGCAAGACCCTGGTGGAATTCAGTGGTTGGCAGGTTCAATTCTCAGCACCTCCCCATAAAGGTGATCTGTTTCCTGAACACCTATTGTCTTTGTCCCCTTTTCCCTAGCTATAGCCTTGGTTTGCATGACCCAGGCTTTACAACAAATTGGGGTTTCACATCCATTCCAACTTCCAGGTGGTAGGAAAGAAGGGCCTGTTAGTCAGAAGTAATGAGTACCACCACTGTGTATAGCCCTTAGCCACTTACACTAACTATAAAGGAGGTTGGGGAAAATAGTCCCCACTGCATGCTGGAGTTGGAACCCAGGACCTCACACATGCTAAGCAAGTACTGTATCACCCAGCCATACCCTCAGCACCCAAAGATGTAGTTTTTATTCTGTGAAGGCAGGGGAAAGCATATTTCAGGACGCACCTAGTAAACAATGTCACCCTCACTCACCGAAAAATCTGAATTTATTTAAAAAATAAAGTCGTTATAAAATGAGTCATATTCAAATTTCCCTAAAACAATCAGTCCTTTAGAAATTATGATTCACTCATTCATTCATCAAACATTTCCTACTCTATAAGTGGGATTTATAGTGTACCACATAGGGAATCTCTGAGGACACTAAATGAAGTAATACAGGCAAAGCCCTCAGGACAGAATAAACCCTGTGTCAGGTTTGACTCAAGCTGTTCACTGTCCTATGTGTCAGGGGGATTCGTGAGTTGGCTGATACAAGATCCCTGCTCTCAGGGAGTTTATTGTCTAGTGCAATAAAAAAGTATGAACACAAAGAAAGCCCCTGTGATCGGGGCTGGCCATGCAGGCTGTGCCTCAAGCACCCTAGAGCCTCCTCCCTCGTAATTTTGGTGCACTGGCACAGAGGCAGGACTGGGACATCTGCACTTTGTTAAGAGGTGCACAGGAGATTCTGAGGCACATCTGGGGAAAGCAGCTGCCTTCCTGAGATGGGAACCATGTCACCGTGGAAGCCTGGTGGAGAGGCTGGTGGAGTCTGCCTGTTCAGTCAGGAGAATCTTCCTGGAGGAGGCACTGCCTGAAGCTGCAGACAGAAAGGGTGGGCAGTGCCCTCCAGGTAGAAGGAGCAACAGATATTAAACAGATGGTGTTTTCCAGAAACTGCAAGTCCATGTCCACGGAGTATGGATTCAGGAGCAGTGAGGGCTGGAGGAGAAGAACGATGCCAGGAGGTGAACCAGAGAAACAGCTGGGGCTTGACTCCGGAGATCAGGGGCATCTTGTTTTTCAGTCCGGATTGTAGAAAGCTACTGGCTCTGCCTGCAGGAAGAACATGCAAATACACACAAACTCTCGCCCACACTTTCAGGATGTTCATAGCCCTGCCCCCACCCTCACCCACCTAACTGATGTGATAGACTGAAGGCCAGCATCAAGTGTGACCTGCAGAGGTGTGTGATACAGGAAAGATCGAGTGTGCCAGGGCGAAAGCGCTCGAGGGGGACAGGTTGAATTTGAGCTGTTTCGCATTGTACTTCTGAGTGAGGCTGGCTGGCAGGCAGATTGTGCACAGGTGTGGTGTTTAGGGAGCAGTGTAGGTGGAGGCCCAGCTTTCGGGGGTGTGCAGGCTGGTGGGGCAGCTGAGATCAGCAGGAGGAGGTGTGTGGGGCGCGAAGGGCAGAGTTTCAGGCTCAAGTGTGACTTACACACCAAAGACTTCACTGCTTTCAGAGGTCCTCGCTAAGGGAGGCACAGCCTGATTATAAACTGTTTCCACAGGAGGGCAGTCCGGGGCACTGTCTTTGGAGAAGGGGTCAGGAATGAGACAGCAATCAACAGGGGTAGGATAGGTAGTGGTGGCTTCCCCAAGGTCAGGCCTCACTGCCCTGCGCAATCATTCTGGAGAGTCCTGCGAGCAGGAAGGAGTCCACAGCTCTATGGCCAACAGCCCGGCTGCCCTGGTGGGCTGGGGACCCAGGAGCACATCCACTGTCCCGAGAGATCGGGAGTGCTCAGGGTAACTCCTCTTCCTCTGGAGAGCTTCTGAGAACCTTCTTGCAGTCAGCAGTGTGACCCAGGAGCACATGCTCATTGCCGGGATGCATCTCTCTCTCTCTCTCTCTCTCTCTCTCTCTCTCTCTTACACGCACACATGCACACACGCACACACACAAATGTCAGTAGAGCTCAGCTTCTCCTATCCTCTCCCCTCTTGTATTTTTAATATGTCCACATGAAAGGTCCTGACAAAGGATGCAATTTGAAACATTTACCTGGAGATTTAATCAACAGTCTCTTTTTTTTTAAAGCATAAAATTTCTCAAATTGGGGACTATCATAGAAAATACTGGACATATGGTCACCATATGAAAGGCCGTGAGAGTTTAGGTGGGGCAGGAAAGTTGTCTGAACTTGTGGTCCCTCCCAGTGTTTCCTTCTGCTCTTTGGTCTTCCTCCCCAAAGCTTCGGGGCAGGGCTGTATCTGCAGGGCAAGGCTCTCTGCCTGCCCAGCCGTCATTCACATGCCTAGCTCCTACAGATTAAATAAAAGACTTCAGAGAGAAAGATAACAGTGTCCTCCGCCTGCCTGTTTGACATTTCCTACACTCAGGCACATGGAGAGAATAGAAAGGGGGTGGTGGAAAAGACACTGGCAAACTCTGGAGAAGTGGGCCCAGCCTCCATTTCTTCATCCAGTGGGCAGGCTGAGCCCCAGGGAGATACAGAACCCCAGGAGATCAGAGGGGCTCAAGACCAGGAAGATCTCTGTACCCAGACATCTCTGGAAGAGAAAGTGCTACAGGGAATGACCAGGTGGGCACCATGCTGTCAGGAGGAAACACTCGACTGTCCTGGAGTTTCCTGTTGGTTCCAGCAGGTGGTAGAGCCCCAGACCTGCCTCTGAAAGGCAGAGAAATGACCCCTTGAAGGAACCACAGGGTGAGAATGATGACGACAACTTCCTGGTCTGAGGGGCCCACCCCAAGGGGAGGTGCTGAGGTGGAGAGATTGAGGTATCACAGGGTACTTCTGCAGACAGGTCACCCTGGGATCAAAGCCTGGGCCCACTGCACCCCATAAACTCACCACAGTCTTGGAGAAACAGGGGTCTATTCCTGAATTAAGACTAACGTTCCATCAGTCCAACTCAAAGTCCGAACAAAAAATTAAAGAAAATGAAGGAAAGCCATGTTTCTTGCACACAGGCATTTGTGAACCAAGACTTACATCTAAAACCAGATATATGTAGAGAGTTGCCAAAAATACTTTTTAAAAAATTGGACTATTTTTAGAAAATGAAAGACAGGTGGTCAGTGTACTACAAACCTGAGCTTTTAGGCGGTTTTCAAAAGAAAAAAAGTTATTCCAGCCCCACTCCCTTAAAACAACAACAGCAACAAACAAACCAGGAGAAAGAGGATCATTGTGACATTAGTAGTCATTTTCCAAACATTGCACTGAAAAAACATTTCTCTTGAATTTAGTCATTCATTCATCTCTGGCAAATGTGGAAAAATTGAAAGAATGAGCAATGAAGAGAGAAGTTACCAGAACAGGCCCTGGGGATGGAAAATGTTTCTCAGCCATTGCCTCTCTGTTGCTGTAATGGGTCACAAATACGGTGTGTTTTGGTGCCTGCTGCTAAGGGAAGCCCAGACACTGGTGAGCTTGATGTCCCCCGCCTTACTGTCTGGAACAGCCGCCTCACAACGACTCCTCTGGAAGGGATCCGGGAGAGTCCTGGCCACCTCTCTGTCCCCTTGACAGTTTCTGTGGTGGAGCCATGAGCCCTGCTCCATCCGAGGCCTCCCTGCTACGGGCTGCAGCCACAGACTTGGAAAACGCTCTTACTGTGGAATCGGAGGCTGCTGCTATCTACTCACTGTCTTGGCAGCTTGTAAAGAAGACAGTGGCTTTGGCAGCAGAAGGACAGATCATTTCCAGGTCATCTGGGCCATAAAACCTGTTTCATGTCCCCAGGGGAAACCGGGGACCTCTCTATCCCTTGGGTGGAAGGGATCAGGTCAGACGTCCTGGCAGCAGGGGTGACTTGCTCCATGACTGCCATCTCTCGGATCACCCTTCTCTGGTGTCTCCCACTTTCAAGTACCCACAAACAGGCACACACACAGAGGCATAGGTGTTTAGGCTCCCCACTCACTACAGGGTGCTCAGGAGCTTGAAAGGCAGCTTTGCTCTTTAAGCCTTGCCTTGAAGAATTTGCTCTGACCCTGCAAGGCAGGGAACCGAGGCTGGAAGGTCTATTGCTGGAGCAGATGGGTGATGATCCATGCCCAGCCTCAGGCTTTCTTATCAAGTTCAGGCATATTTCTGAACTCACTAGAGCAGAAACACCTTGGGTCACAATGTTCACCTCTGCACCCCACACCCTAGTCCCTAGACCGTTGTCTTCAGAGAAAGGAAGAGAAGACAGTCAATGCTGGGTGACCACAGCTAACCAAGCAATGAAGGTCTAAGTAGCAATGTTTAACACTCTCCAGCATTTCCTGTGTGCCAGGCTCTTGATGTGGTTTATTTGACTTAATTCACACCCCTGTCAGGGAGGAACACAAAGAGTCCTACCTTTCAGAGGGAAAGCCCAGGCCGGTGAGGCTCGGCCTCCGTCACTCACCCACCTAAGGCTGCGCAGGTGTGAAGCGGCAGGCTGGGGTTAAACACAGATCCCTACTCCAGAGGCCCCAGGGTGAAGGCCTGTACTCCCTGATCCCTAGGGACAGTGCACTGATACGTGACATACACGAAGCGAGGCAGTGACTAGACCAGTGCAGGAAAAGACAGGAAGTGGGACATCGATTGTAAAAGGGTACGAGACAGCATCCTTGGGGAAGGTTGGAGAGTACTGTGGAAAATGATGACGCTGTTCCCATGTTTAGGAAACTCAGACGCGGAGGTCATGGCTGCACACAGCCGGAGGAAAAGGGAAGTTGGAATGAGTTGTTGGAAAGTTGGGGCTGGACCAACTTCCTCTAAATGTAAGAGGGACGGAGCTCCCCTCTTCCTGTCCCTCCCCAACTCCGATTCTAGATTTTCTGCTCCCCAGACCTTCGTCTGAAGCTTACTCCTCACCTTGTTCAACCCCACCAGAGTCCACACTGAGCCCACCAACTTCCAGAGAAATGGCAGGACGGGGCCCAGCCCTGGATGACAGTTCCAAAGGAAATTGCCATGGTCACCCTGTCTCCAGAAGTCAATAGAAGGAAAGATGCAGACAGAGGGGAGCCAGGCGACACCCCAGGGGAAAGCTGAGCTCTTGGCCCAGCCTACCTGCACACACTCATCCTGAGGCCTCCGCATGAGGTCACAGGGCTGGGAAGGATTTGGTGACTCAGGGCAGGGGCTGTAGAAATTTTGGTTAAATGCTGAACAAGGTAACCTGTTGCTTAGGAGACAGGTGTGGTTTTAAGTAGGGCTGACTTCTCCAGTTGCCCCTTCATTCATGCAACTTACAAATGCAGTCAAAGAACCTGCCTATGAGATACTCAGATGGCAGGAGGTCGGATGGAGGTCCATCCTCTCTGAGTCAGGAACTACAGCAGAAAAAGTAAGAGTAGGAATCAGGAGAGCAAACCGCCCCCGCTCACTAGCAGAGAGATTTTGGTAATCACCTTGTCTTAGTCTGTGCGGACCCCCACAGCAGAACACCCCTCACGGGGGTGGGGGTTGGGGGGCTCCTCTCTCATTTCTGCGCCTGTTGTCGCCCCTCCTCTCTGGCTTTGACTGTCTTGCTTTCTTTTCTTAAAGACCCTGTAGCTACATTGGGCCACCTGGAGAACCCAGGGTCAGCTCTTCATCTCAGAATCCCGAGCCTCGTCACATCTACAAAGTCCCTTCTGCCATGTAAAGTAACATATTTACAGGCTCTGGGGACTAGGACGTGGACATCTAGGGGTCGGGTATTGTTCTGCTTACTATTGAGACTGAGGCAGAACTAGAACACAGGCTCTTGGCTTCCTGTACATGGGGTGCTGCTCATGACAAGGGTCTGTATCAATTATTTATTGTCTCAAAACACAGCATAATTGACGAGCCCCAAAGCTTAGGGCTTTAAAACCATAAGTTCTATTCTGACCATGACCTGTGTGGTTCTTTTTTATTCTCTGCTGGCCTTGCTCACATACTGGGGGTCAGTAGGCTTTGGCTGGGGTCATAGGCAACGCAGCTCCCCCTCGTGTCTCTTATCCCTCCACAAGGCCCAGACTCATTGTCAGCGTGAAGGCAGAGGCGTAAGAGCCCAAGAACTGTGCAACTGCTGCTGAAAGCCTCTGTCTGAGTCACATCTACAAGTCCTATGGTTGGGGCCAGACTCAGGGCGGGAAGGCACAAGAGGACTTCATGGACAGGCTAAGGACATGGGGACGGGTGAAGAATTGGGAACTTACATTATTTTCCTCTTTATCTCAGATGCCCTGTGATATGACTGTTCAGTTCCAGGTGTCAGTAAATACTCAGTTCACCAAAGAGCGTGTGCTGTGGGTACAAAAGAGTCCAAGAGCCAGCGTGGTGGCGCACACCTGTAATCCCAGCACTCAGGAGGCTGGGGCATGTGGATCACTGCCAGTTTGAGGTCAGCCTGGGCTACACAGGGAGTTTAAGGCCAGGCTATATTGTGAGAACTAAACTACATAGTGAGAACCTATCTCAAAAACAAAACAAAACAAAACAAAAAGTCAAAGACCCTGTGGCCACCATCTCCTTACTGTATCCCATCTGCTCTTGTTATATGTGATGGATACTCCTGCCACTGAGTAGCAGGATTTATATCCGCTCTCCTTTTAACACGTGGGGGCTGGGATTATTTCAGCCAATGGAGTACAGCGGAAGTGGCAATATGTGACCTCTAAAGTTTAGGTCATAAAAAGGTTCTGCTCTACCTGTCTTTCTCTGTGGAATCCAGCCACCATGTTGTAAGGAAGCCCATGCCCTGTGGAGAGGCCCCCTTGAAGAGGAGCTGAGGTCTTCCCCCCTATTAGTCAGCACCACTTGTCAACCTGTGAGAAGACAACCTTGGAATCGGGTTCTCCTGCCCCACTCCAGCCCCAAGACATTGCAATCCTGGTCGGCATTTTGAGCACAGCTTTATGAGTGAGCTTGATCCAGAACTACCCAACCAAATCACTCCAGATTCCTGATGCACAGAAACAATGAGATAACAAATGATTGTTTTTATTTTAAGTCACTACATGTGAAGTGATTTCTTAGGTGGCATCAGCTAACTCATGTAAACCTATTCATATGGCTGAGGACAAAATGGAAACAGAAGCAGTTTAGCATCTTGAGGAACCTACAATTTCTAGGTGACCTACAGACACTAATAGGATCAACAGTAAAATAACAAATATTTAATCCAGTCAGAACACACTAAGGTTGCTAAAAGGAAAGGTGGGGCAGAGATATACTGGCCACATTTCCCAAATGAATATGGGACGACTGACTAATGGGCATCCCATTGCAGTTTAGAATTGGAACAAAATTATCTGAAATCAGGGCTGATCAAAATAATCTCAGAGGTATGATCATTTTGTCAGGAAATTATCCCTCTTAGCCAAGGCTTAGAGGGGATAGCTCCATAGAGCAACAGCTATTGTGATGAAAAATTAGTACTATGCGAGTATTTCTGGCCCATTCCTTCTTCCCTAACTAGCAAAGAGGATGCTGGGTTTTCCCAGGCACCTTCTTTCCCTTTACCTCTCTTCAGGGAGGCCTCAACAGCTAGATTATGGAGTTGGGGCTTTCTGTCACAGCATCGGGGGAAAGGAAAGAGAAGTAGTATGTGGCTAGGGCTGGAAGAGGAATTTGGAAAGTGGGAATCTGGAGAAAGAGAGGTGCCTGATCAGATGTGGTACAGAGAGAGATAAATGGAAACTGGCTGCTGTAGTGCCTGCCTATAATTCCAGCTACCAAGGGCTGAGACAGATAGACTGTGAGTTCAAGGCCAGCCTATATAATTTAGTAACACTTTGTCTCAAAAGAGAATTATAAGCCACACGTGGTGGCACATGCCTATAATCTCAGCACATGGGAGGCTGAGGCAGGAGGATCATTGCGAGTTCAAAGCCAGCCTGGGCTACAAAGTGAGTTCAAGGCCAGGCTGAAATGCACTGTGAGTTCTTGTCTCAAAAAGACAAAAAAAAATTATTAAGGGCTGGGGACGTAGCTCAGTGGTAGAGCACCTGTCTTATGTGCGCAAGCCCTGGGTTCAATCCCCACTATGGAAGGGAGGGAGATGGGACAAGAAAATCAGGCAGTGGCTTTAGGACTGGGCCGAGTGGGTGCCATCTTTCCAGAGTGCAGCCCTGTGACATGATGTGATGTACACCAGAGAAGAATGGGGTGCGGTCTGTGAGTCCAGGCCGAAGAGACTGTTGGGTCAGTGGCTGTGAGGGGAAGATGCCAGAGGCCAAGGAGCCGCTCATTCATTCCAGGACTAGAAGTCAGCATGATTTCTGATCTGGAGAATTTGGGCTGCCCTGGGTCCAGCTGTGTCCAGAGGCAGAGCCCACAGGCTCAGGCTTGTCCAGACATTGTTTGTTCCAGGCTAACTGCCCACTGTGGTGCAGCTTCTGTAGTGGCTCCAGGAAGGGAAGGGCTGGGCAGGACCTTGACCTTCCATCTTCCAAAACAGAGGGAGCCAGGGCTAGAGGGAGAATCATGAGGTTTGCTGGACCTCACAGTGAACTTGGAGCACAGAAGCAAAGACAGAAGGAAGAAAAATCTGAGAATGAAGAGTATGCACAGAGCTGCCTCAGTTTCCTGGAACCCCCTCAAAGAATTATCAGTCCCAAGGGCAAGGCCAGCTCTTATTCTTCAGACCTCACACCATTCCTGACAAGTTGTAATTGCTCCATAAATCATGTTAGAGGGAGGGGCAAAGAGAGGCAGACAGAAATAGGAGGAGAGAGGGAGGGAGGTTGTTTCGCTGATTCCCCTTCAAAGTTAATTGCTTACCTAATTAAGACATGACATTATTCTGGCTGAATCTAATTTCTCCTAGAGGAAGAGTTGGTATATTTCAGTCCTAAGCTTTTGGACTTCTGGACCCCAAGTCCTATTATCTCCAGGGGTCCAGCCTCATTTCTCTTGGGTGAACTGATGATGGTGGACTAGGGAGCCACCTGGAATTGGATAGATCTGAGTTCAAATTCCCACACCAGCACTTTAGCCATAGGACCTCAGACTCATTACTTAAGCTCCTTGGTTTTAAGTTCAGTTGCTTCCAAAGAGGTGAGAATCCTTGCTGCAGTGAGGGCTGAAGGAAATAAGGATGAGAAACCTGACCCCAGCCCCCAGGACACAGGCCTCCTGGAGCCCATGCTGCCCCCGCCGCTGGTGCATTTGCCTGGTCTTTATGCTCTGGGTCTTCCAGCTGCCTCCTCCTCCCATCTCAGGTGCTCTGGCCCTGAGGTCTCTTCCTGTTCTGGGCTGTGTCCCTGCTTTGCGGCATTTCTCTATAGCTCCAGCTTAGCGTCCCAGGCAGGACCTCGGCAGTGTCTTGCACCCTAGGAGGTGAGGGGCCAACAGAGGGCCCAAAGATGAGCCATAGAGACAGGATGATTCATGCAGAGGTTTGTGAAGGGTTAACACCCTCTCTCCTTCCGGCTGCTGCACACAGCCTGTTATCTGGAGAAAAAAATAAAGCAAAAACAAAAATAAATGGATGCTCCTAGTTTCACAGTATTTCAGAGCTCGGCCTCAGCACCCTAAACCCTGTCCCCCCCAGCTTTCTGCTTTGTCCTTGCACCCCAGCCAAAAAGCTTCCTGACCCCAGTCCCTTTGGCGCCACCCTCCTGCCTGCACCTGCAGCCCAGGTCCCTGTCTGCATTCTGGGAGCTGCAGATAGCGGCAGCATGATCGCTCTGGAAGGAGCCGCAGTGCAGGGTTTAGATGGTCTCAAAAGAGCCGGGCACTGCCTGCCGATGGAGGAGAGTCTGCCTGCTCAGGAGGAGGGTGACAGTAAGCGTGGTGTCATCAACAGGAGCCCAGAGAGGGGCTTGGTCACACATTAGAGAAAGGGCTTTAGGGCAGCGGACGTGGTCCAGACCTGAGGCTCCACTTTGTGCAAGGAGGGACTAGCTCACCTTGGCGATGGAGGCTCCTATGGCTTCTCCTTTCTTGGACGCAGGGGAGTGAGATCAGGGCCTGCTCTCTGTCCACCAAGGGGCAGCCGTGCACCACGACGAGATCAGCAAGAGCCACCAGGGTGGCTCCATCCAGGATAAGGCGCGAGAGGCTGAGGGAAGAGCCGCTGTCAGATGCCCTGGCCAGCCCCTGTCACATTCCAGAACAGACGATCACCAACCCCAGCTTGGCCCAAGGCATCTGGAGCTGGCCCCCAGCCCAGGCGTTTCCTCTCCTCTCCTCCCACCCCAAGTCCCTCTTCTCTTTCTGCGTCCTGGGTTCAAGGGTTCTGCTGGCACTTTGGTCTCCCTTCTCTGTGGAGGGGCCGCCCTAGAACCAGGGAGAACTTTCTGCACAGTTTCTCCGTGAGCACTATGTGAAGAGGCACCAGAGATGTCACCAAAGCTCCATGCCACTGATGCCCACTGGGTCAGGCCCCATCTGCTTGGTTACCACCTCTGCCCAGCACAGCACTGGGCCCACTGGAGGGGCCTAGGAAATGTTTGTTGAATGACTGACTGAATGAATGGAATGAAGTGGCCCAAGAAGGCTGGAAAAAAGGTGGAGCAAAGGGAGTCTGAAGAGGGCTTTCACAGACAGTGGGATTTGACAAGGACGAGAGGCGGGAGGAGCAGCTCCTCTATTGCTCTCAGGGTAGAGCTGAGGTCCCCTCGCATCACTCAAGACTCTCCTAACCTGGCCTGGCCACTGCTTCGTGTTATTCCTCACCACCATACCCTGGTCCTCTGTGCTCCAGCAAGCTGGGGGATTTATCTGCATTCCCTGGAACAAGCCCCTGGCTCTGGCCTCTCCAGGCCTGTGAGTACTCTTATTCCCTCTGTCAGGACGGCCTTCGACACACCCCCGCCCCCTGCAAAAAACAGGTACCACTGGTCTCCTTTCCAAGGGTCTCCCCCTTGAGTCAGGTTAGTCTGAGTGTGACCACGCCACTCTCTGCTTCCCTCAAGCTCACACTTATGTGAATTGTTATTCCTGGTCTGTCTCCCCCTCTCCACTCCTTCCTTTCAAACCACGTCAGATTCTCCCAGAGACCACTAACTACAGCCAGACAACTGATTACAGCTTCTGCAACATGTCAGAGGCAGCCAGCTTCCAGGAGGACCGAGCATAGCTGTCAAAACAGAGATCACATAGTCCCAAACTCCTCAGCATTGGCTCATACAACCCTTTGTTTGCCGTCTCTGAGTGGAAGAAGCCAGGCTGCAGGGGGCATAGCTTTGAAGCTGTTCTGTCCGTGATTTTTGAGCAGTCAGAGGTAGCCGTGGTGGAGATAGCTTCCCCATTAGCTGTAGGCTCTTTGGGGCTGGATTCATGTCTAATTCTCTTTTGTATTGCTGCACCAGCAATTAAATACATCAGGTACAGAGCTGATAATTATTTGGTTAATTCATTATTAATTGAATAGACTCACTCAGACATGATACTGTTATCGTTTCCAGTCTCTGGCCTCAATAACAACGGGATGCAGAAATGGTACTTGTGCCTGGCAATTGTACCCACATGACATAACACCAGAGGTAGAGGTAAGGTGGCTGCAGCAAATGGAAAGAAGGGCTCCCAGCTAAAGATCGGGTACTCAGCAACACAAACAGCTTTAGGGAGCTCTCAGCTCAAGCCCTCCCTTTATTATGATACGGAAGTTACTTGTTCAGGACCAAGAGACCTCTCTGCTGTTAGATCCAATGTTTCTCTTGGCCTTCAAGGCCGGCATTCTCTTCACTAACCACTCCATCGTCCTCTACGGACAGTGAGCCTCTTTCTGCTGCCTGTTCCCAAGACATGGGAAGACTTGAGTTCAAATTCAGATGCTGCTGGGAGTGTACTTAGTCATTCAGTGAAGAAAGCTTGAGTCTGACGTTGCTCATTGTGGGACGGAAGACGCAGCTGGTGTGAGACTTAACAGGTGAGCTAATGTCTGCAGAGAGCTGAGGCCCCACTCTTGGGAGCTATTCTTGCTTCTCTGTCCTTGTCCTGCCTCTTAGAAAATCCTGGTCTACTTCCCAAGGCCCACTGAAGACCTGCGTGTGTTCAGGGCCCATGCCTCTCTCCTCTCCAAGGCGTTCTGCCCTAGGGTGGAGGTGTTGCAGTGGTATCACGCCCAGTGGATACACTAGGTGGGGCCCCTCTTCCTCCTCAGCCCAACACACTTCCTACTGCGGTTCAGTGATAAAGACATTTCTTTGCTCTGCCCTTCAGAAGAGGTGAAAATCTCCTTCCCTGATTCTTCCTTCCTCTTCTGCCATATGGATTTATTTCTTCAACATCCTGATTTTTTCCCCCTCCTTCTTCAGGGCTTTTGTAACTGTCTTCACCCTCTGTGCTCAGGTCCTTTGTCTGCAGATGGGCGGGTGCCCAGTGTCTCCCTCAGCCCCTCCCACAGCCCCCTCACCCTGCCCTGGGCCTCTCTGCCCTGCTCCAGCGGCCCTGGCAGAAGCTTATCTCTGCCTACCATGCTCAGCCCCCGCAGCCGGCCGGGGGAAAGGGAAGCTGAACAACTGGAGTGAGACTGCGGGCTGGCAGACGGGGAAGGAAGCAGGAGGTGAGGCTGCTCCATGGGGCGGTACTCCCGGCTCTCCTTACCCCTGACCCTCTCCCTGGGCTGTGCTGGGCACTGCCAGGAATTCCAGGGCAGGCTGAGGCAGTCTGCCTGGAAAACAAACCCAGAGCCCAGCTACTGCAGAAGACGCCAAAGGATTTCAGTTTCATCCAAGAGCTCTCAGCTCAAAGCAAATCTCGTAAATTAAAAAGAGATTCTGTTGTTGTTTTTAACTGGCCTGGCCTGTCTTGTGTTGGCTGGCTCCTGCGCTCTTTATGGCTTGCTCTCCCTCCTGCCCATCCAGGAGGTGGGGAGCGGAGAGGGGCAAACTGGAAGGGGGAAGTGTTGGGGTGAGCATTGATTGCGCTCAACTCTCCCTGACTGTGACCTTCAGTCTGACCAGAGGCCTCATTGGCATTCCAGTCCTGCCCAGCTTGGAGAAAGCAGCCACAAGATGCATGCAGGGAGCATACTCAAATGGCTTCAAACACTTCCATTGCTGTGGACAGGGCTAAAGGTGAGAGACAGGCTGTGGAGGCCACAGAAGCAGCTGCATCCGTGCCTGAATCCCTCTGAGCACTTGGGCCTGCCAGGCCTCTGGAGACTGCCCTTCTTGACTGTGATGGCCTCTTCAGAAAAGGCTGTCTTCTGCTGATCCAGAGAGAGGACTTCCAGAAGCTTCCACAATGGCCTCAGATAGAAGTGCATCAGAGAGCAGACTCCAGTCAGACTCCAGCTTTGCCCCTTACTGACTGTGTGCCCTTGGGCAAACTCCTTGGGCTCTCTGGGAACTCAGCTTCCTTCCCATCAGGCAGAGGCGACACCATATCATGCCTACCCTGTAGGTCTGGTGTAAGCACTAGCTCGGCTGGTGAGCAGGGATGCTTAGAGCAGTGCTTGGTGAGGAGCGAGTGTCCCATTAGCATTTGCTAAATAAATTGGTCTCAGCTCTGACATACGGGTCCCACTGATGATAGCCCATCTCTCAGGTATGGGTAGTGCTGCTGGACTCCCAGAACGGCTTCTTCTCCAAGCCCTTCATTCATTTGACAAATATTTACTTATCAAGTGCCTCTGCTTTGGCATGGGTTTGCTCTGTGTACAAAAAGAAATGGTCCCTGTGCTCAAGAAATTCAGCATAAATGCACAGATGAATACAGAATTTCTACCTGTGTTGTGTACGGTGGAGGAGTCTAAACCTGGACTCCTGGGCAAACCTACCTGGAGCCTGGGAGCTAAGGAGGCCTCTGTGAGCAGTTGACATTCACGCCCAGATCTGCAGGGTGAGAAGCAGCAGCCACTGGGAGCTGGGGCTCAGGGAGGAGCCCTGCAGATAGGGCGGCAGCACGAGAGAAGGCCTCCCGCCAGCAGGAGCAGGACATGCAACAGGAGCAGGAGGGGCCAGCGCAGGTACAGCCCCTGGGATAGGGGCCAAGGGAGAGGGGGCTGGAGAGTGAGGCGGGGCCAGATCCAGGGTCTGTGGAGTGTGAGGGACAGAAGGGCTCGGGTCAGGCCTGTGCAGTGACATGAGCGAGGATTGTAAGAGCCCACCCTGACTGTGGTGTGGTCAGTGACTGGAGTGGACCGTTGAATAAAAGAGCAATTGCCAAAGGTCAGCAGGCACCAAGACGAGGGACGCCAGCTCCCTGGAAGGGAGAAGTGGCAGGCGTGATGGAGAGAGGTGGGGGTCAGACCGGGACAGGTGGTAGAAGGACAAGCCAGAGCTTGGGGCACCACAGCTGGGAAGGTGTCTGGGTTTTAAGCTCGGTGACGCTCAAGAGGCTGGTAATGGGTGGGTGCAGGGAAAGGATTTGAAGGTGGTGCCTTGATGACTCCCTGTGCACCGGGGCTGGGCACCTGGAAAGACGAAGGTGGAGCAAGGGGAGAAGAAGGTGTTTCCTTCCCGAAGTGTGTCCCACCCTCTTCCGAGTGTACTCCTCGCTGCCCCTGCTGAAGACCCAGAGTTCTAGTCTTCCGACCACACAAGGGAGTTCTGCAGTGGGTTGTCTCCAGCACACAGCAGAAGCCGCAGTCCCCACCTCCGTTCTCCCAGCTGTAAGGGTCTGGGCCCAGCTTGGTCAGCCGGAGGGTGAATGTTCATTCCAGCCCTTGCTGAGTCACACCACAATGTAAGGGTCCCACGGCGCCCTTACAGGAGCCACTTCCAAGCCTGGCCCCTTCATTCTACACTCACACAGTCAGATTTTTAAACCCAAGTTCAGGGCCTGACATTTATCTCTGTTTGGTCTCATTTTGTCCGATGCTGCCCACAGTGCCAGCTTGTCAGTTTCCTTTCTATTTTGATGAGGGAGAGGTCGTGGGATGCATGCTAAGTGCACTTTTGTGACCACAGAAACAGCCAAGGCTGGTGCTGGCTGTCTTCCTGTCTCAGGGTGAGTGGCCCCAGCTGGGGGAAATAGAGGCAGGGCAGGCTCGGGCTGAGCTGGAGCTGGGGACACAGTGCATGCTGCCTGGGCTCAAGGGTGAGCCTGTGCCACCATCCTCGTTTCTCAAGCAGGAGTTGGCTTTGAATGGACACAGAGGGCCAGGGGAACCTGTTCAAACCCACTTAGTGGGTTGGCCAGTGACAGGGCCAGGGCACAAGCCACAGCTCAGCTCTGTGTCCCCAAGGTCCCACCACTTTATGATCTTACTGCTTTCCAAAGTACACACACACTTCTCGGCCTTGTATCAGAGAAAAGTGTAGGGCCGGAACTCTGCTCCCTCAGAGGCAAAGAGATGCTGAGTGTAGTCCCCCCCCCCGCCCCCGTATTATTGCACTCAGTGAAGAACACAGCCCCTTCCAGGCCAGCTGGGGGTTGTGCTCTGCCCCTCTTGTGATTTTTCCAAGTCCCTGTCCCCACCTGGGAGCTGATCACTGGAGAGTCCCAGCATATAGCTGTGATTCTTGTGCTTAATGACATGCTTTACTGAACTGTCTTCCTGTGTGGGTTCCTTCCGAATTTCCTAAGGGTAGGGTGCTCCCTATCAGGTTGAGAGCACCCCAAGGGTAAGGGCTGTGTATTGTGAGTTCTTCTCCTTCTATGCTCTTCAGGCCCCAAGGCTGTACTCTTGGAGGGAGCTGGATTTAACAGGGAGCCTAACACTCAGCATAGGCTGAAAGGAGAGCCAGACCTGCAGGCCCTAGGAAGCAATAGCCCCTGGTGCCATTGTCCTCCCAGACTGCCGGAGAGTGAAGGACACATTCAACACCAGGTTTGCGTGGCTGCCCTCTCACCAGCCACAACAGCATAACTTGGTACCAGCTTCCAGAACCAGTGGGCATGCTGGCCATCGCTCACTACACACTGCCTTTTCCTGTTAATATACTCTTTATTCTCCATGAGATTTTCAGGGGTAATTTTTTTGGAGAATATAATTTCCCTAACGAGCAGCTTGGCAAATAACTATGACAGCAAGGACAGAGGGAAAGCAGAGGAGGCAGCTCCTGTTAGACACTACACTGCCACCTCACGAGTAAACCCTTACTGGGGCAACTGGTCCAGACTAGAGAATGGGAAAAAACTTCCAAAGTTTCCCTCTTTCCCCAGTTACCCATTGTTCCAATAAGTCTTGGTTAAAATTTTCTCTGGCAACCTGCTGGTCTGGCTTGGAGAAGATCAGGTGTAGAAAGGGTTGAGATGAAAGAGAGAAAAGAATATATAAGCCCTCTGTACTTGAATAATGTCATATATTTTCAAAGCACTTTTGCCTATATAAGCCCAATACAATGGTACTTAGGTTAACAAACATAATTTGTTCCACAATTCTGGAAATGATGGCCATGGTTGTATTGTTCACCCAATGTAGAGTTTGCAAACAAAAACAAAATTTTACTAAATACTTCCATTTGTGAATCAAACTGCTTGCAAACGAAAGTGTTTGTGAACTAAGGTACCATTGTATTCATTTTGTAGTATTATTATGTATCCACTCATTCATTCAACTTTTATTCATTTTTTGAGACAGGGTCTTGCTATGCAACTTAGGCTGGACTTGAGCTCACTTTGTAGCCCAGGCAGGTCTCAAACTTGCAACGATCCTGCTGCCTCAGCCTTCCTAGAGCTGGGATTATAGGGATGCACCACCACACCTGGCTCATTCAACTTTTAATGAGAGATTATGTGTTGGACCTTATGCCAGAAGCTAAGAAAAATGGGAGAGCACATTAGAACAGGAGGAGATAAAATCCTGTGTGAAGAAACATACTGGGAACTTGTATCAGTCTGTTTTCCACAGGTATAACAAACTACCTAAGGCTGAGTGCTTTATAAAGAAAAGAGGTCTTCTTAGCTCACAGTTTTGGTAGCTGGAAGTCTGGACAGTATGGCCCCAGCTCTGTTGGGGTTTCCTGGCTACAACACATCATGTGAAAGTGTGTGTAAGAGGGAGAGATCACACGATGAGATAAGAAGGAAGATGGTGAGGCAGGGCACATCTTAGTCTTTTCTACAACTCACTCTTGGTAAATAAGTGGGTTCCCATGAGAAACATATTAATCCCTTCCGAGGGCAGGGCCCCCACTATCCTAACCATTTTCACCAGGCCCTGCCTCTTTCAGGTCCCATAGCCTCCCAACATTGCCACATCAAGGGTCAGGCTGCCAGCACTTAGGCCACTGGGGACACATCACTTCCACTCCATAGCACCAATGAGGGGGATTTAAGATGGAAAAAGGGACATCAAAGCCCTCTTTGGGGGGGACTAAAGGAGGAAACTCCAGTCCTTAGTAGATACACCGTGGACTTCACAAAGGAAGAGATAGCAGATCTGAGTTGCTGATGGAGAAGGGAGGCGATGTCGGAGAAAGTTCTTTGTCTTGTGTGGCCCATTGGCCTACAGCTGATGATCATTGGTAAAGAGCAGGCACCACGACGAAAGGCTAAGCAGCCACCATGTGTTAAACAATCATGAAAGAAGTTTGGAGTTTGTCTTGGAGAAGAGACTTGGGGGCAAAGAACATCCTAGTTATGTGAAGACAAAATGCATGTTCCCATGACTCCACAGCAGAGGACCAAGGCCAATGGGTAGAAGAAAAGTATTTAGCTCAGACAGGAAGATAATAAGTAATCGGGATGGGGGTGGTTTTTATAAAGGACACCAGGCAGTTGTGGGTGCCAGGAGCCAGCACTGAGCCCATGGGCAGGAATGCAGAGGGGCTCAAGGCTGTAGCACCTGGCAGGGGAGCTGGGCCTTGGGGACGTCCTAGGCCCGAGGTCCAGAAGGGTATCCCTGCCTCATTCTGAGTCCTCAGAGATAACCAAAGAGAACCTGGGAGATAGTTCCAGGCTTTCAGACGAATAACAGAATCTTTATCCTAGGGAATAGGCTACCCTAGAAGTTTCACTTCCTTTGCTTTAGGCTGGAATTAGGTCAACACAGTCTCCTCCTGGGAACCTAAATTATTTGGCACCTGCAACTGGGCAGATAAAACATTTCAAAATGTAGGGTTCTTTTCCTATGTTTAAAAGTTGGAAAGCACCGACGTAGCTGCAATAACCACATCCCACAGAGGAGACAGCAGAGGCCCAGAGAGGCCACGCAGCTGGCAGTGGCAGGTCCCACACCAGGGCCGGGTCAGCCAGCTCTGTTAGCCTGCTCTTTGGGCTACACGCCCCTCTCTGTGGTCTCTTATCTTCACGACTCCTGTGGACACAAAAAGAGAAAATAATTCCAGGATAAGAAAATGGCTTAGTCTGAAACAACAAAAAAGACCACCTCCCAACAACAAGAGCTTCCCAAGGGCACAGTTCCCCATGGACGTGGCTTCCCGAAGGACAAAGCCCTGCTGTGAGGAGATCACAAAAGCCTTTATGGTCCCCAAAGAAAACGGATGGGGTGGTCAAGAAAGCACACTACAAAATGATGGGGGATCTTCCACAAGATTCGGGTGTGGTTTTCAATAAGGTAGGAAACTGTCCACAGGGTTCAGGTCCCCAGTTCTGCCCAATTGCAAGGTTTAGTAGAGGCCGGAGGTCCACCAAGCTTAGTATGTCATTTAAGATCCTAGCTAGTAGTCACAGGAAAAGCACTTAAGCCAGGCCCAGAGGCCCATGAAAAATGTCTGTTAAAGGGCCCAAAATAGTGCAGTACAATGCAGGCTTCTTAATATACAACACCTCATCTCCCACCGCAAAACACTGAACTAAGTAAAACCCAAACAATCCAAAAATTCTTTCAATACAAACACAACCTCTTTGGAGAAACTTCAGCTCACACTCCTTCCCACAGGCAGGCTCCTCCGGATCTGCAGGCCCAGCATCTGCGGTTCTCCTGTGGGACCTCTTCGGGTTGGACACCCACATGTTCCCTAGGGTGCTCCACTCAGCCACCTACTGCCATCAAGATTATTTATGCCCACAGCAACCTGGGGATGGGCGCTGATGAAGGAAAGGGGAGTCCTAGAGAACATACCAGTCACAGTTTAGTTGAGTAATGCAGTGTTGTTTAGTTGAGTAATGCAGACCCTAATGAATAGTGGCTTAACTAAGAAAGTTGTTCCTTCCTCCCCTCCCCTCTCTTCCCCACCCCTTCCCTTCCTTTCTCTCCTCTTCTCTTCCCTTCCCTTTCCTTTTCCTTTTTCCCTTCCCCTTTCTTCTTTCCTTTCTTCCTTCTTTCCTTCCTTCTGTCCTGGGCAACAGACAGCCTTCAGGGAGGCACTGGGCCTATGCAATTGCCAAGGAAGTCATTAAGGTTTCCATCCTCCTGTTCCACTGTGGTCAGTGTGTGGCCTTTCTTCTCATGGTTGCAGGATAACTGCTGCACTGGTAGGCACCAAAACTAATTTCTAGGCAAGAAGAAAAGGGGAAATAAAAAGCAGAAAGGGAGAAAGCCAGCTGTTAGGGGAGCCCTAAGAATTTAAGCATTTTCCTTTCCTGTCTCTGCAGAGAAGGTAACACAGAAAGGGACTGAAGTGGGGCAGAGTGAGCGAACATAGCTATGCACAGTCCGCCCGCACCCTTACCCTACCTCCCTGCTTGCCTTCCTGTTCCAATGGAAGGTGTGCAGAGGATCTTTCCACTGAGGCTGTGGGCCCTATTGCCCTGCCACGTTTACTTTCATTTCCTGTATCTTTAAACATTTTTGCTGTCTTGGATCTTACCATTAATTTCCTATGGATGCCCAAATCATTCCCATGCTGAACAAGCAAACAAGACTGCAAGTAGTAACGTAAGGGACTGTGAAACAGTGTTGGTCAGGCCAGGAGTTCCTCCGAGAGAAAGAGACAAAGATCAGCCATGCAGGTCTGCAGAAAGCTGACGCTTTGCAGAGAGGCCCTTTCTGCCATGGCCACAGGGCCAGATACTCCAAGGTCAGCAAGTCACTGTCCCCTACAGATGGCTGGTCCTGATCCTGGGCCTCTCTGCAGTGAGGTGTGACCCTCAATCTTTCAGTCTTTGGTTTTGTTTTCTTTTTCCACTTTAAACTAAGGAACATAATGTACTTGCTCGAAAGGATAATCATGCAGGAACAGTGTAATAATGTACATGGAAAAAAAGATAAATGTGTGAGCAGAGGGGAGACACCTCCACCTACAGGTCCTGCAGGCTCTGTGTTATAAAGTAGCCCACTCCACCGTCTCCTACTGGGGGAGCAAAAATGTTCCTTTCCTCCCTTCAACCTTGTTCAAATTCTATTTCTTTCTGTGCAACAGAGCACCTTCTATAATAAACTCATCCACTTTTGAGGTTTCCAGTGGCTCTCAAGTCCATATTTATAGCTCAGACCTTCCTCCTGCACTCTGAAGCCACATACCCGCCTCCACACTTGACAGCAACACCTGGATGGGCACAGCCACTTCAGCTTGAAATGCCTAAAAGTGTACCTCCCTCTTGCCCACATCCGTGTCTCTTCCTCATCATCTCTCTTTTTTTTTTTTTTTTTTTTGTTGTTGTTTTTAGAGAAGGTCTCGTTATGCAGTTCCAGCTGGCTTTGAGCTCACATTGTAGCCCAGGCTGGCTTCCCAAACTGGATACCAGAAGTCACCCATGACTCCTTCCTGTCCTTCATTCCCCAAACACCACCAAACTCTCACCTCCACTTTTACACTTGTGTATCTCCAGGGCTGCTCTCTTTGTCTGATCCATCACTTCTCACCTTTGTGACCAGGGCTGTTTGTCTCCCACCCAACAGCTCATTTGCATGTTTCCCTGCTTGGTAGAACCCTCGCTTTCCCCTAGGCAGCCGCACCGTTAGCTCCACGTACTGAATCATAACGGACAAATGTCTTCCTCTTTGCCAGACATTCAACTGTCAGCATTTCTTACAGTTAAAGGGCCAATATGAACCAGTTTCAACCAATGAAATGTGAATATTTATGATGGGCTTCTGAGAAAGTTTTGATATTCTAAAACCAGGGACAGTTGATGGTAATACTGTCCCTTTCCTCATTTTCCCACTTTGAAACAGATTATCATGTCTGGACCTGCAGCAGCCATCCTGCAGCTATGAAGGAATAAGCAAGAGAATAAATAACCAATGTGCAGAGGATGATGAAACAGAAGCTGGGTTTCTATGGATAATGCAGAGTTGCCCAACAACCCCTGAAGACACCTTATTTTCTGATTTCCTGTAGGTAAACAATAAAATCATTATAGTTTTAAGCTATTTTGAGGTTTCTCTTACTTGAGGCTAAAACCATTTCTGACTAATATAATCTCCTAATGAGCCTTTTTGGCTGTGCTCACCTTCTGTCCTTTAATTCATTTCTCAGACAGCACTCAAAGTAGTCTCTTACAAACACATTTCTGGTGTTGACATGTCTTTGCCTAATGCTTTTGATGGCTTCGCATCCTTCATAAATGACACTGTACCACCAGCTTTTCTGGCTCAGAACTCAAGTAAGGGATGCTGCTTTGCTTTACAACGAAGCCTGAGCTTCTATCAGCCAGCCACCTGAGCCCAACTCTGTTTAAAATGACAGGCATCTGGTGTCCCTTTTAGGCTTGAGGACCAGTGTTCACTCAGCCCAGTGGAGTCAATCTGGCATTCAAATACTAGGGTAAAGGAGAAGTCAGGCCAATCCCAGGCCCTCCTCAGTGGCCACCCCATGTGTCTCATCTGTAGGCTAGTCACCCTCACTGATACAAAGCCTGTCAGACGCTGCAGTGGGCCCTTGTTGGCCCACATCCTTGCACTGGCCACAATGATGAGTCTATTAAGGGGGAGAAGCCCATGTCCTGGGAAGGACAGGTGGCTCCAGTATATCCAAGGTTCCCTATTTACTGCTCTTCTTCAAGTAATGAGCTACACACCCTCCTTGCAGCCCACAAACCTTATGTAGGTTTTAGTAGGACATTTATTTCCCCTACCACAGACTTAACCTCGCCATGTCATGATTACATGTTTACTTATCTGCCATTCCATCTGAGGCTTGAGCTTTTTAAGTTTAGAGGCCTTGTCTAATTCATCTTTGTATTGTTCAAGCACACAGCAGGCCCCCGCGATATTGACTTTACAAATGAATAAATCCACAGTGACAGGAGTGCTGAGAACCCAGAAACTGAGGGTTGGTGGGGGAAGTGGTGATGTACATTTGGCTTCTTGGCCTGAGTGTGGTACGGAAGGGCTCTTCTCCATCTAACCTCTTTGGGGAAGTGGACAGAAAGATCTGTGTTTCTGTATCCAAGGTATATATTTGCATATTTCCATGTAACTAGAAAAATATGGAAAACTCTTAAGAGAGAAAGATGGGGCAGCAGACGGTTTGATCAACAAGCCACAGGGGCTATTTTCAGAAATTCCAGTGGTTTTTGACTGTGCGAAGAGGGTTCAAGGAACCAAGTTTGGTGACAGAGGTTGGACAGAGCTAAATGGTGCCACACAAGAAACAAGAGGAATATGGGTTTCACCCCTAAGAGGAAGACAACAGGGGAGACAAGGAGAAGATTTGCTGAAAAATGTGGAAAGTGCCCAGGCCTGGAGCTGTAAAAATGGCAAATGGATTTTCGAAAATAAGACCAGAAATGACTTATTCTTTTGTGTCATTTGCGTTACTATACATCTTTTCACTTCTCCAAACTTTCTATGTGTGTCCTATTGCAGAAGATGGTGTTTCTCCCATGTTCTGTGTCTGAATGCAGGTGATGTGGCACAGGACAGCCACCCAGATGGCAAAATGACCCTGGGCTGAAAGACTCACCAGAAGCAGGAGTGGCCTCTGGAAATTTGTGGGAAGCCTGAGACGGCCATCAGACTTTGCAAATCGTGGGGGTGCTGATGGCTGAGGTCCATCTGTCTTGCTCCGAAGGATCACTGTGACCCCTCCAGTCTTCATACACAAATCTGTCTCTCAGTAGCGTGAGTCTGTGTGGGCTCCCACCATCCAGCTGGCACCCGTGCTTGCGGCTTAGTGTGTTTGCGTGTTTCTTCTGGAATTATGCACTGATGTGATTGCATCTGGTGTCCTGTTGCATGTGCTGTGTCTCAGTCACTTTCCTGTCTCTGGGACAAACTACCTGACACCCACCACTTAAAAGAGGTGAGGTTTGCTTTGGCTCACAGTCTTAGTCCATGGTAAACCAGCTCCAAGGTAGAAATGGCACAGAGAAGGACCTGGTGGGGGAAAGCGCTTCAGCCTGTGGGAACCAGGGAGCACAGAGAGAGGGGAGCAGGAACGTGAGATAAGAATATACCCTTTCAGGTCACACCCCAAGGGACCCACCACCAACCAGGCCCTGCCTCTTAACAGCACATTTAGCTGCTGAACTGATCCAGGGATGAATCCCCTGGTGAGTATCACGCCCCACAATCCCATCACCCAACACATGAGACTTTGGTGATGGTGGTAGGGGACATTTTTAACAAAACTATACTGTGCAGACAAGTGCTCATATCATCGTACTGTTCTCCTCACTAACTCTTCACTCAGGGAAATGGAGCCCCTGCCCTCCCCAGACAGAGTGGGGACCTCCCCAGGATCCCACCAGCGCTGAGCTAAGCCAAATAACAAGTGCTCCCTGCCCTTGTCTTCCTCTTCATTGCCCAGGCCTGTTTCCCTGTCTTCTTCCTCCGGCCCCAAGAACAGCCAAGGCCCTTAACCAAGAACAGGAAAACAAAAAATCAGGTCACCAGATGTGCTCCGTTGCATGCCCTCGCTCCCCAGCCCTCCTCGCCACAAGCCAATAACTTCTCAGGACATATATAGCAAGCACTTGGCGTCTCCCCAAACCCAGCTGTGCCCCGGTGGAGACGCGGAGTCCACACAACCTACTGCAAGGCCCACCCATGTCTCCAGCGCCGTGGCCTCGCTCATCTGCTCTGTCTAGACAGCCCCAGCCGACCGGGATGATTACTCCCAGCTTGAATAATGGTGATATGTTTGTGCCATTGGTAATGCGAGGTGTCCTCCTCGCATTTTCACTGCCCGTCTTGGTGGAGGACATCAAGAAGGCCTGTGGAAGGGCCCTGTCTGCACACTAGAGGGCCTGCAGCTCGCCTGTGCTCCAGAGCCCAGCTCCCTGGAGTTGGCCTCTCCTGTGCCTGGACCTTGCCTGGGGCTCTGGAATGAACAGCATCTGGGATTCTCGTTGGAGGTTGTTTACCGGCCCACTTGCATGGCAGGTTAACAGCCCACAGCAGCCCACTCCTGCCAGGGACTTTTAGGAACTATTTCTCCAAGACAACGTGGCCCAGCCCTGGCATGAGCGCCTCCCCTCCCCACATCAGCCACGTGGATGTGACTCACACGGGCTCCCTGAGCTCTGCCGAGAGCAGCCAGGACCGCCTATGTGAAGTTGGGCTGGGTGAGTTCAGGAGCAGGAACAGCTCAGAGTCCCTGCTAGAATCCATGCTCCTCCGCACTCTCCTCCCACTCCTGCTCCCCAGGTACCGTCACCCAGGCCAGACGCAGCCATGTGTCTCTGCCGCTCTGGAGAAAGCTCGTCCTCTACACACACCTGCCTGCCACAGTTCATGCTGCAGTCACAGCCCTGCGGCGAGGGAAAAGTGTATCTGTCAATTCCCACCTCCAGCGGAGCACTCATGTATGATCGTAGTTTATCCTGATCATTACCCCAAGAGACTGCTGTTATTTTTCTCATTTCAAAGAAAGAAGTAATAGAGGATGAAAAGATTAAGGGAGGCAGAGCACAGAGGAGTTTTAAAGGAGTGAAAGTGCCCTGTGCTATTACAGCGATGAGTAGAGGCCATTTTCCAGCTGTCCAAACCCACAGGATGTTCAAGAACAGGGCCGGCTGTGTGAGCCCCAGAGTGTGGGTGACAATGGCCTATCTGTGCGAGTTTGTCACTTGTGACAAAGGGACTACTGAGGGGCTCATGGTGAGGCCATTATGCAGGTGGGGTGAGCACAGGGATATACAGGCAATGCCCTACTCTCTACTTCGTTTTGCTATGAACCTACACTGCTCTAAAAAATAGAATAGGTTTATGCTAAATTGTGGAAGGAACCCAAATGTCCATCCACTGAGGAATGGATAAAAAATATTGTGGTACTTCTATATAACGGAATATTACTCAGCTATAAAGAATGATAAACTCAAGGATTTTACAGATAAATGGTCACAACTAGAGACCATACTCATAAGTGAAATAAACAAGACCTCCATGTGTAAACAACATATTGTCTCACTAGTGTAAGAACCTGAAACAGTGAATAAAAATTAGGAGGCAGGACAGACATTGTGAAATGAAAGGAACATGCTCAAAGGTAAAGAGCAACTGGTTCAGTAAAAAGCGAAAGGACAGGAAGGGAAATTGTGTATGTATAAAGGGGATTATGTATGTGTGTACATACAGGAGAGCTAACACAGTTGAATTGCTGACTTCTATCGCTTTACTGAAAGGAACAGTTAATGGTTAATTATTTGATCAGTCTTGCATGTCTCTATTTGTTCTCCTGAGAAACCACTTTGAAGATGTCAACACGTAGTACAACAACCACTGATAATTTCCTACCACTTTGTCTGTAATTCTGTATTGCTTGTATTGTTCTTATGCCATTTTGTAAATGGGTGTCTGTCTGCCAACATGTTTTCCTTCTTTTATTTTTAAAATAAATTTCAAAAAATAAAAAATAGAATAGATCAATAAATAAATGCATTTAAAACCATTAAACATAGGTAAAGTGACTTTTTTATGATTATATAGAAAGTGCTTGATGTGGGAGTTAACTGTGAGGCGAGCTGCTCACCAGCCCACGCGCCTGTCTCTCCCTAGGAGGGAGAGCAATGCCCAGTTGCTCCAGATGCTCATCAGAGCTTCTCTGAGTCTTGTCTACTTGATCCTCAGAGCTCGCCTGTGTTAAATGGCCTGCATGTGCTCCTGCGCGGACTCAGAGATTTACCAATACCTCCGCCAACTGCAGCTCCTCACCATTGCCTGCCCCACTTTCCACAGCTGTGAGACTGTCACGGCCCTGAGCCTTGACCCCGTGGTCACTGCTCTCAGCTGGCAGCACAGTGCCTGGGACACAGTAGAGGTTCATTAAATACCTGGAGAGAGAATGTACGAAGGAGAGGTGCATGCAGGAATGTGCGGATGACGAGGAGGAAGGAGAGAGGGAAGAACAGGGGGTGGGAGCGTGGAAAGGGGGTGAAGGGCGAGAGGAAAGAGAAAAGATGGGAGGGGAAAAGGTCTGTGCCGCCTGATCTTGTCCCATCCCCTTTAGTTTTCTGGGGATGCAAAGGCCCCTCTCAGCTACCCCCTCCCGGGGGCGAAGGACTTTGCAGCAGCTCTCCCAGGCCTGGCTGTGTGTTCCCCTGAAGTCTTTAACCCTTAACATAAGAACTGCTCTGCCCTTCCCCCAAAATGAATGTGGTATTTGGGCAAAAGAAGACAGGAGAAAGAGAAGTGGAAAAATCTTGGGTTTGGAAATTCAGCTGACTGCCCTCCTTTGGAATAAAAGCTCCTTCAGCCCCTGGCCGAGGGGCAGGCGGCAGCGCCAACAGAAACACCGGATGCCGGGCTGTGGGGAGGAGAGCAGGAGAGTTTTCAGAGGAGCCGGCACAGGGGAATGAATCTGGAGTCCAGAAGGACAGGGGTGGGCTTATCTCTGGAGACTGACTCCCAGTCCCCTTCCCTGTCTCTAGCCAGACAGAAGCCAGTCATCCAAGGTGTGGGGCAGAGCACTGTCCTATGCTGGGAGCTTGAAAAGCACCGGAACAAGCAGTTCCCGGGAGAGACCAGGGCCGAGTCTGTCTCGTGTCCTCAGCACCTACCTCAGTGCCTGACTCATGGAGGCTGCCCAAAATGTCAGCCAGGGGAAAAAACAGATGAGCAACTCTTGTCCCAAGGAATAGACTTTGACCGCTGGTTTGTCCCAATACACACTAAGGAATGGAATGTGTACCCTGAATATCAGGTGTAATAAAAATCCTCCGAACCAGGGAACCAGGGATTCCTGTCGGGGTAGCACAGTGCACACTTGGAGCCCGGTGAGGGTAGCTAGAAGGCATCCTCAAGGGGAGCCTCGAGATAGTTTGGACTAAAACCGAGTAAGAGAGCAGGTGGCCGATGGTCAGGGCTGGGACAGGTCTCCTGGGGCGGAGCAGAGAGTGACTGTCTGCCCCCTACAGCCATGCACAGACGTACAAGCAGCGCTGGTGTTTCCACAAGTTCACTGGTAACCTGGGTTGCTGGAAGAAGTATCACAGCACATCTTGCAGGTCTTGAATAATCTCACAGAGTCTGTATTTGCAGCCTCAGTTGTGCCTATAGATGTAAAGGGTGCAGGCTTAGGTTTCTAAGAGCCCAGAGGCCAAATGGATTCCGTGAGAAAAGGATGGAGAAGAATGGGAGGAAGCAGGGAACCACGGAAAGACTGGGCGGGGGCACGGGCTGCCCTAGGTCCTTTTCTTTGTTGTTTGTTTTCTATTTTGCTTCTTCAGAGAGAGGGAGATTGGAGCAGCTGTTGAGAAGAGGCCAAGGAAAGTTCAAAAGCTCACAAGCAAGGCTGCTGGGTGCCGTGTGCGCGCAACCCACAGCACGTGGGCACTGGGAAAGCAAAGGCCCACACAGCGCTCAGGCTTCTGGAGCTGGGCTAATGAGTCCTTTAAATGTAGTCTGCTGTGGGCTGGGGATGTAGCTCAGTGGCATAGCACTTGCCTGGCAAGTGCAAGGTCCTGAGTTCGATTCCTAGTACCAAAAAATAATTCAGTCTCCTGCAGTAGAATTTGTTGGGGAGGAAGCAAAAAACACTCCATTTTATTCTAATTGCACCTTCCTGGCGAAAACATCTCTTACCCATAGTGATTCTCCCCTTCCTTCCTAATAACACCACAGTTTGTTGTGCAGACAAGACCAGGCACTTCCCAGACCCCCTTGCATCTGGGAGCAGCCCTGAGGCACTGCAGAGGCTGCAGGAGGACATATGGGAAAGCCTGGCTCTCCTGGGATAGAATTTGCTTTCTGCTATTTCTCTTTGCTTCTTCCTGCCTGGAGCTTGTGACAGGAGAAAAGCATGGTACAAGCCTTGCACGAAGGACAAAGGACAACAGAGCGGAAGGGCTGAAGGAGCTGCCCTGGGCAGTCTAACTTCCTACCCAGGAAAGTGAAAGAGAAGCCAAATAATGTAGATTCTGTCACCAGCCAGGGTGTAATCCATCAGACCTCAAGACCCTCACCATGGTAGGACTGCTTGGGAGATAAGACACACAGATCTCAACCACAGCAGGATTGAGATATTATTTCCAGCCCCGGCTTCCCTGGGCCTGGTGTTTTGGAGAGGCAGGACTTCCATCCCTCCATCTCTGCACCCTGAGGTGGGAACACTGGCTACATTTTAAGAGGCAGGACTTTGGGTCCTCAGGGTGTTCATGACTAGGCGCAGGCAGCAGGAGGAAGGGCTGTGAAGTTCATAGTTCCTTGCCTTCTCTTAGTCGGTGTGGGCACTTCCTCCTCCACTGCACCCAGCCTATAACCTAATCCTGTCTGCATTTGCCTGGGGCTGGAAGAAAAAGAAAGGAAAACATTAATGGTCAGGCTTCCTGGGGGCTCTCAAACTGGTTGTTGTGCCCTATTCAAAGGCCAGTTCCTGCTGCATCCCCACAATCACACACACACGCACACACGCAGGCTCTTGTCCCCTCATTGCTGCCCACCTCCACTCATTTGCCAAATTTGCTTTCTTGTAGGAGACTTCAGAGATGCACTGCAGGTGGCCCAGAGACCTGAGTCCAACTCCACGCCTGCTCACTAACTGCATGACCTTAACTGCACAAGTGATACCTGCTCACCTTGTAGGTCAGCTCCTGGCTTCCAGTGCAGATTCTTTCAGCTTCCGGCACAGATCCCTCAGCCTTCTGTCAGAGAATTTTCAGCCTTCCATTGCAGACCCATTGGCCCCCTGGTAAGGACTCACACAGGACACTGCAGAGCGCTCCAAACCTTCACCCGAATCCCTCAGTCTCCAGTGTGCAGACAGAGCCCCACACTCTTCCTCGTCCAACTCTGTGGCCATCGTAAGCCAATCCTGTAGACTCACGTATATTTGTATATCTTGTGTTATATCTGTTTCTCTAGTAAACACTGACTGATCCACTCCTCCAGCCAAGTCCTACCTCCTACCAGCACATTCAGCTACCAAACTTATCAATGGATTAATTCATTCATGAATATAGTGACCCCAAGATCCAAAACTGGGTATTGGTCCCTGTTCAAAGGCCAGTTCCTCAGGCAGCCCCCGCATGGGCACACACAAGCACACACAGGCATTTGTATGCTCTGAACATACAACTCTGCCTCTGGGCCTCTGAGACTTTTATGGGACACCTTATATCTAAACCTTAAGAGCCACACATTCTTGAAGACATCTTTTCAGCTATCAGGCCACATCACTCCCCCGGCCTGGGCCGCCTAGCAGAAAGAAAATGGTCACCCCAAGGGCTCCTGCTGGTGACATATATGTTTAAAACTATAATATTTTGATTCATAAAGAAACTTTTCCGGGCTGGGTACAGCTAAGTGGCTAGAGCCCTTGCTAACATGTGTGAGGCCCTGAGTTCAGTCCCTAGTGGCACCAAAACAAAATAAGAAAAAACTGCTTTCCTATCTGGGGCTGGCCCCAGCTTTAACTCCTGCTCTTTCTGCCTTTGTGTTCTCTTTGACGAGAGAGAGAGAGAGAGAGAGAGAGAGAGAGAGAGAGAGAGAGAGAGAGAGAGAGAGAGAAGGAGAGAGAGGAGAGAATTACAGCGGTAAAGACATTTAATTTGGAAAAAGGGTCCAAACATAAATTCCTTCTGCCCAATCCTGAGTCCCAGGCACCAAACAGGACCCAGCTCTAACCTGAGTACTATAAAAAAAAAGCAAAAGCCAGAACTACAGATCATCCTGAGGACATTTCTTCAAAGCGACTGTTCTCCACCTCTATGCACTCTGCTGAATCCTGGTGCAGATCAGGAGCGGCACTCACAGCAGTCCATTGGTGGTTTCTGAGACTGACATGGAGAAAGCACTTTGAGAGAAAGGGAACTCGTGCAGCCTTGGGTGGTCAGATTTTCTTCCAGCTTCAGAGATGCTGGTGAAGGAGGCAACTATAAAACAGCAGCCAGCGACAGTCCCAAGACAGGCTGTGGAAGCCGCAGTGCTGCCTCTGCTGGGCTCTCTACACGCCTAAAACCGAGCACAGAGTTAGACGGGGGGCTGGGCTCTGACCCCAGGGTGAGCTAAGACAAGGGAGACTCAGCACTTGCGGAAGGGACGCAAACAACGAACAAAGGCCCTTTGTGTCTCTCTGCCACGGAAACACAGAAACAAAAGACTGATGAAGGCCACCGACCTGGCAGAGACCGAGGGTATTAGAGGAAAAGAAAACTAAACAAAAGGACCCCAGACCTCCCGTTTTGCAAACCAGATGTAACCCTGGGAGCCGGCGTAATAAGGGAGAAAAGCAGCTGCTGAATCTCACATGTGAGAAATCCGATGATAGGGTACTTTCATCATCAGAAGAGGCTTTGAACCCTTCACCGTTAGCAGTAAGAACAAAAACAGGGAAAGAGGAAGGAGGGGCCTAACTGCGGCACTAACCGGACTCAGTGGCTTTAGAAGACCCGGGAGTGTAGCTTAAACGGCTAACGGAATCTAGCTACCGAAAAGCTGTTCTATCTGCTGAGAGGATTTTAAGAATGTTGAAGCTGGCAAAGTGAATTGCCCTATTTTGCAGAATGTTTTCAGCTCTGGTGGTCCATTAGAACAGCAAAAAAAAAAAAAAAGACAGAACAAAGAAAAAAAGAACTCTCCTGGAGATAGCTCATATTACATCCACGAAACCATGGTTTCAGCCTAGCAGCAGTACACACACAATTCAAAGTGGAAAAGGGTGAACATTCCGAGCTTTATGTGGGATGGACAGTTGGGGAGAGACTGCTGCTTTGAATTGGTCTGTTCAACAAAAATGATTTCTGGCCTTGTGTAGAGGCTGTGATTGAAACAATCCGTGAGTCCCCCAACCTGTCTTCATCCTCTTGCTTTTCCCCTTGCTGCAGAAAGCACTGTTGTCTGCTTCACCAGCTCCGATGGCCCCATCCCGAACACACCTTCCCAGTGCGCTGGGTCCCTTTCCAGCTGGGACTGTCTTGGAGCTTGTCCTCCCAGCCCCGCTGCCGCAGAGAGGAGTCCACAGGCCCCCTTGGCAGGACTGACACAGAAAAGACAGGATGGCCTGTTAAACTTGAATTTTAGAGAAACAAATAATTGTTTCAGTATGTGTATGCGGTGTGTAATATTCGGGATACATTTATGTACTAAAACAATTACCCCTTGTTTATCTGCAACTCAAATTTGGGGTGAATTCTAAGTGAACCGTGCGTCCTGCAGTTTTTCATTTCCTAACTCTGGCGCTTTTCTTCCCTGTGCATCTTTGTTACTTTCTATCAGCTGCTCAGCCCCTGAAACCTGGTGTCTGCATCCCCTCCTCCACTGACGCTGCTCTGCACATGTTCCCCAGGGACCCCTTAGCGACCAAATCGCAAGGGCAAGCTTCCAGGCTGAGAAGCAGGGGCCTCCAGGGACGCTCAGCGGCTGTTCCATTCACCTCCCTACCCAAATGGGAAAGCTTCTCCTGTTTTGGCTCTCAGGGTGTGCCAGCCTGCTGTCTTCTCTGTCTTTCTCTTAACAGCTCCTCCCCGAGTCCCTCCTGAGCTGCTTTGTAAGTCACCCTCTATGCCCACGGTGTCGCCCAGGACTCTGTTCTTCGGCCCTCAGGCCTCCCCATGCACAGATGGATTTGCTGTATTTCCCTCCCCGCTCAGCCCCGCTGGCCACGGCCCCCCATCAGCTCTTGCTTCCCCATCCACCATGCTGGCTGCAGAGCATCGGAGTAAATCTCACGGAGACACCTCCCTGCCCCGGGCCTCAGAGGACAGGGCTCAGCTGTCAGAGGAGAGCGAGGTTTCCAAAGGGTCAGAGCACCAGGCCATGCAGGATTGATTGACTATGAATTATAGACATAGCATCTCAGTCCTCTCGGTGCTCCAGAGCCAGGGAAGGGTCCCTGCCTCCCTTCTCTCTGGATTTTAGCATAGGCCATTTCACTCTAGGTGCATTTCTGTTAATTTTTTTTTTACCTTTGTTGTCTCTAAGGATCCGTGGGAGACCGCCGAGAGACTTGCGGTCGGCATCCATTTTGTAAATCACCAGCCATCTTTAGAGTTAAGTTCCGGTTTCCATTTTTGGTTAATTTCCTGTAAATCACATGCGTGATATAGTCACATGCTATCGCCTGATGCTCTGACCACCCTCGCATGATGTTTGGACCTCCCTCCATTGCCTGGTTACCCGCTGACGTCAATCCCCACTCCACGCTGTATATAAACCCGAGCTTTCCGCTAAATAAACGAGACTTGATCAGACTCCTGTCTTGTCTCCATTTCTTGTGTCTCTTGTCTCTTTATTACACTCTCCCCATCTAGAGTCTCCGTTGACTACCCGCGGGTCGGGACAATGATCATTATTTCTACACACACACATTCATATATTCACACGCATGCACACACACCTCCCCACACCCTCTTCCATCAGACTGTATCCTGCTAGACAACGGGGAAGCAGGGGAACGAGGATTGTTGAATAGACAGGCGTGACTGTAAAAACTGAGCTAATGTGATCACAACAAAAGCATCGAGCAAAATCCAACATCCTTTCTGGACAAACTTTCAGTTTAATATAGAAGAAAATTTCTGGACATAATAAAGACCACTTATGAAAAACACATCTAGCATTATCAATCAATGGAAAAAACTGAAAACTTTCCCACTAAGATTCAATAAAAGGGAAAGATGTGTACTCTGAACACTTCTACTCAGCATAGCACTGGAAATACTAACAAATGTAATCAGACAAGAAAAAGAAGTAAAGTATCAGGAGATTGGAAGTAAAACTATCTCCATTTTACATGACATCCTGTATGGAGGAAATCCAAAGATTTCTCGAAAACTGTTAGGGTTAACAAATGAATTCAAAACATTGTGAAATACATCAATTTAAAAAATAAGTAGCACTTTTATATACAAATAATGACCTAGCTGAAAAAAAAAACCAAGAAAAGAATTTCATTTATGGAAGCATCAAAAAAATTAAATTCTTAGAAATAAACTTAAGCAATGAGGTGAACGTCTTTGCACTGAAAGGTATAAACTAGAAGCAGCTAAAGAAGACACAAATGAATGGAAGACATATCCTATGCTAATAGTTTGGGAGAGTTAATATTGGTGCAGTGTTCATACTATCCACAGCAAGATATGGATTCCATGCAAACTTTATGAAAATCACAATTGTATTCCACACAGAAATAGACAAAAGCAAGTCTAAAGTTTCTGTAGAAACAAAGACTCCAGTAATCAAAGCAATCTGGAGCAAAAACAATAAAACTGAAGGAGTCATACTGGCTGGTTTCCAAATATATTATAAAGCTAAGGTAATCAAAACAGTATGGTACTGGTAGAAAAACAGTACATAGACTAGTAAAACAGAACAGAAAGCCCTGGAATAAATCTAAACATATATTATCAGCCTTGTAATTTTTTACTGGGGCAGCAAGAGGACAAAAAAGACTGTCTACTAGGTAAATTGTGCTGGGAAAGCTGATTTTCCACATGCAAATCAGTGAAATTGCCCCTTATCTTATTTCATACAGAAGAACAATTAAAAATGGACAAAATAACAGCACATGAGACCTGAAACTGTAAAAATACTGTAAGAAAATATAGGAGTAAAGGCATGGGATATTAGTCTTGGTGATAAATTTTTCGATTCACATGAAAAGCTTAAGCTATAAAAGCAATAAATAAATAAATAAATAAATAATGAAACTATACAAACTAAAAGACTTCTGAACTGTGAGGGCGCAAAACAAAGCTTCAGGCTCTAGATTTGGAAAATACCTGTAAACAGTATATCCGATAAGGGGTTCATGTGCCAAGTTTACAAAATGCTTATATAACTAAATACTGGAAAAAACAATTAACCTGGTTGAAAATGGGTGAAGGAACTGAATAGACATTTCCTCAGGAAAGTCACAGAAATGACCAACAGTTCTATGAAAAGATGTCTGACATCTCCAACCATTAGGAAAATGCAAATCAAAGGCTGCTGGGGTGGTAAAAGTTGAAAGTGGAAGCTGGTGAGGGGGTGCAGAAGAGGGAGCGCATGCACACTCCTAGGGGGAGCATAGATTGCTGCAACCATTACAGAAAGCAGTAGAGAGGTCTCTAAGAAATTAAAGAAAATAGCACAGCCATATGACTGGCAATTCATTTTCCGGGTGTGTACACCAAAGGGGTGAAATGACCACCTTGTAAAGACACCTGCACTCCCATGTTCATTGAAGCGTTCCTCACAAGAGCCAAGAGAGGAAAACAACCTGGGTGTTAGCTGACAGACAAATGGACAAATTGTATGTAGATACAATGGAACACTATGTGCTTGTAGAACAATACAAAATCCTGCAGTTTTCCACAATATCTATGAACCTGGGGGAACTTATGCTAAGTGAAGTAAGTGGGGACACAGAAAAACATCACAAACTCTCACTTATATTTGGAGTCTTTTTTTAAACTCCAATTTGCAGAAGTGGATGAATACAACTGTGGTTACCATGGGTGGGTGGGGAGGAAACAGGGAAATGTACTCAGAAGAGGCACGGTGGCGGGTATGTGATACTAACCAGTATGCAGAGCTCAGGAATGACAGGAGGACGGTAGGTTGTAAAACTGTACTGTGCTTGGAACTGCTGCTAAAAGAATAGATTTTAGCCGTTCTTACCAAGAGAAAAAAGTAACTATGTGAGATAATGTGATGAGGGTCCTTCACTATAGTAACCATTTTACTATCTATATATAATCCCATAACATGTTGGATACCTTAAATACACACAGTAAAATTTATTTATAAATAAACAAACAAGATTAAGCTGGGAAGGATGAAAAGCATTTTGAAGGAAAAACCAGGAGACTGAGGGGAAGGATATTCTTAACCTGCTGCACCTCCACCCAACAGAACTGCCTTTGAGGGCACCGTCTCCTCCATTGTCCAATCCACAGATATCTTCAGTACAAGTCCCACCCCACGGGTGCACTGAACACTGTCGATTGCTATCCTCTGCTTCTACTGTTGTCTATTGAAAATAGCTTTCTTAGGGAGCTCATAGCACGGGTTTGCAGTCTTGCTTTCCTGGTACGTTTTAGTGGGGGCAAGAGGTAGGGAGGCAGTAATCAATAGCAGAGCTGGCAAATGAGGACAAACTGCATTAATCAGGTTTCTATTAGTGTGACACATACTGGAGATAATCAGCTTATAAGAAGGGAAAGTGTATTAGTCTCAGAGTTTTAAGTCCATGATAGATTGGCTCCATTGCTTTGGAGCTGTGTGGTACAGGATGTCACTGCTGGACTGTGTGGCGGAGAAGGTCTATTCGCCTCATGCTGGGTATGAGAACTGGGAGAAGACAGATCCCAGAGTCTCACAATGGCCTGAAGGGGACACTCCCAGTGACCCCACCCTCCCACTAGTTCTCACATGTGAAAGATTTCACCACTTCTCAAGCGCTATACACTGGGGCCTTTAGTGGACATTCTTGATCCAAACTACACTGTAAATCTTTAATGATAAATAAAGCAAGGACATGTGACTGAATCTCTGAGCAGGAAGCTAAGTGATGTGAGTGAGCTGCCCCATGGGACGGCTGAGAGCAGACAAACGGAGTGGAGTGCTTAAGGGAGAGGTCTCAAGTACCGAGGAGCCAGGGATGTGCACGCTGGCCAGGGAGGTGGCGTCAGAGTGGGGGGGGGGTTAAAAGACCCAGTCAGAGCCTGGTGTGGTGGCACAAGTCTGTAGTCCCAGCACTCGGAAGGCTGAGGCAGGAGCATTGCCATGAGTTCAAGGTCAGCCCAGGCTACATAGTAAGATCCTGTTTCCAAAAAAAGACGAAGTCAGAATTCACAGGGGTGACAGATGGCACCCAATCAAAACTTAACAGGACACAAAGAGGCAGAAAACTGTGGCCTCGAAATAGAAGAAAAATTGATTTTGAACAAACCCAGAAGAGCAGTATATAAGCAGACAAGAGCAGACAAGAACATTAAACGATAATAATTATAATTCCTGTGCTCAGAAACATAGAAGAATGCATGTGCAGGATAAGGAGGGAGATGAGGGGCATAAACATGACCTGGTTGTCTTCTATATGTTAAGAATATAGTTAATGAGCCAGTCATGGTAGCTCATGCCTGTAATCCCAGCACTGGGGAGAATGAGGCATGGGGATCACTGTGAGTTCAAGGCCAGCCTGAGCCACATAGTGAGTTTGGTGCTACTCTGAACTACATAGCAAGGCTCTGTCTGAAAAAAAAATAAGTAAATAAAAATGTGGGCTAACAGCATATTAGACATTCTAGAAGAAAGGGCTAGTAAACTTGAAGCTATACCAATAGAACATAACACTAGAAAAATTGGGGAAAACAGTATCGAGATGCTAAAGGAGTGTCAAGCTACGTATTATACATGTAACTGGAGTCCTGAAAAAGAAGGGGGAAAAATACTCAGGGAAATAATGACTAAAATTTTCTGAATTTTAGTGGTTTTGATGAAAACCACAAATCCAATGTATCCTTGAGCAGAAGTATGGAAAAAAACTATGTCAACAGACATCATAATCAAGTTATTTAAAATTAGTGATAAAGGCTTAAAGCAAAGAAAACCACCAGTAGATCAGATTTATAAGAAATGTTAAAGGAAGTTCTTTGCGCAAAAGGGAAATGATCCTGGGTGAGTCAGGTGTGGTAGGAAGCGCCTGTAAATCCAGCACTTAGGAGGCTGAGGCAGGAGGAACACTGTGTGTTTGAGGCCTGACTAGGCTATATAGTGAGTTCAAGGCCAACCTGGACTACATAATGACATTGTCTCAAAAATGCAAAATACATAATGACACTGTCCCAAAAATCCAAAATAAACAATAAATAAATAGGGCATGAGTAAATACAAGATTTTAAAAATAATTTTTAAAATATCTTTAAAGGATGTCAGTTTTTAAGGCAGAATAATATATAATGGGTCTTAAACATAGGCAGGAGTAACGTGTACAGGGGCAATAACACAGGAGCTGGCCGAGAAGGAATAGAAATATATTGTCAGAAGGACCTTATATTTTAGACTATGTGGTAAAAATGTACTAGAAAATAGACTATAAATTAAAGATTAAGACAACAACTGAAGTAAGACAAAGCAGAGATACTGATAATAAATTAAAAGCAGATAAGTGGGATCATGGAAATGATTAGTCTGCAAGAAGATACGCCAAAAGGAAGAGTTGAATGAAGATAAGGTGGAACAGAACTGCTGTGGATCCAGCTCAGTGATGGAGCACTTGCTTAGCATGCATGAGTCTGAGTTTAGTTTCCAACAATATGTAAACACACACACACACACACACACACACACACACACACACACACATACACCACCCAAAAGAAAGGAATGAATAAATAAAAAACAAATAGGCTGATAGATTTAAATTCAACTACATGAATAACCATCTGAAACTCAGTTAGTCTTAAAACTCTAATCAGAAGGTAGATTGTCAGAATGGACTACTGGATTAAAAATAAAAGCAGGACTCAATTATTTTCTGTCTCTAAGATACCCAAGTTAAATATAAAATCAAGGACAGATTAAAAGTAAAAGGATGGAAATGATATTCCATGCTAATATAGTCAACATTTCATATCCATGGTTTCCATATCTGTGAAATAAGTCAACCAGAGATCAGAAATTTTTCAGAAAAAAAGAAATTATGTCTGTCCTGAACATGTACAGGCTTTTTTCTTATAATTATCCCCCAAACAATAAATATGTAACCACTATTTATATAGCATGTACATTATATACTGGTGGTTTAAGGTTTTGGGAGGATACATGTAGGTTATGAAACAGTATGCTGTTTTATGTAAGTTTGAATAAGCTGTTTTTGGGATCTACAGGGAACCCTGGAACACAGGGAGTCCTAAATCCCCTAAAGACATTGAAGGATGACTGTGCTAATCCAGGGGAACCTGCAAGGACTATACTAATACCAGACCAAGAAAACTTGAGAACAAGACATGTCTTCAAGAAGAAATAAGTCATTTCCTCAAGAGCAAACAGTATAGCTTCAAAATGCATAAAGAACAAATTGATCACAATACAAACACAAATCCAAAATTCTAGTTGGAGATTTCAACATTTTTATTTCAGTAATTGATAAAACAAGTAGACAGAAAGTAGCAAGGGTGTGGTAGATTTAAACAAAAAGCTCTATTAAAGAATTGCATCTAACTGATGTTTTGAGAACACTTGCTACAAAATAGTGAAGGCACCTTCTCTCTAGTGCCCATGGAACATTTACGGAGATAAATAATCTAGGTCATACAAAAAGTCACAATAAATTTAAATGCATCAAATCATGCAAAATATACTCTCTGGCCACAGGGAATTAAATAAAATAATAATAATAACCATAACAAATCTAGAAAATTCTCTAAGTACTTGGGAACTAAACAACCTGCATGGTTTAGTTTAAAAAGCCATGAGCCAAAGAAAAATTGACAGAGGAAATTAGAAAATATCTTGATCAAAACAAAAATTAAAACACAACATAAAATGCAGTGTGCTTAGAGGGAAATTTATAATATTAAACAAGAATAGGGAGGTACATGGATTCACATTCAATGACCTCAGCTTCCCCTTAGGCAACTGCAGAGAAAAAAAAAGGAAAAAATAAACTGAGAGCAGAAAGAAAAATAAAATAAAGATAACAGCAGAATATAATTTAATAAAAGGAAAAAACAAATATAGAAAAATCAGTGTAGCCAAAGTTCATTCATAAAGATGATGAATAGAAGTGACAAATCTCTAGCCTGCATAATCAAGGAAAAACAAGACAGAAATGACCATCAAGCATGGGGGGCAGCACTTTAAATCCTACAGACATTAAGGTGCTAGTAAGGGAAAGTAACATAACATTGTAAACAACTCAGAGGAAATAGATTTAGTAATTTCATTTGGGACAATGCAATAAGACAAGAAAAAAAAGGCTTATAGATTAGAAACAAGGAAGTAAAACCACATTTTCAAATGATATACTCTTCTACGTAGAAAATCCTAGGGAATCTCCAAAAATAACTACTAGAAATGTTGAGTAAGTTTAGCAAGATTGCATCATATAACAATTAAGTATATTTCTATATACTAGTAACAAAATAGAATGTTTTTTGAAATGTGGTCTCACCGTGTTGCTGAAGCTGATCTCAAATTCATGAGTTCAAATGACCCTGTCACTTCAGCTTCCAAGTAACTGGGACTGAAAAATCCTGCTCTTGTGCCTAGCTCAGAACGGAAAAATTTAGAATACCTTTATAATAACAGCAAAAATAGGAAACAGGAGTAAAAATTCAACAAAATAAATGTAAGACTTTTACACTGAGAACTAAGACATTGCTGAAAGAACTTAGCAAAGACCTAAACACATGGAGAGATGTTCCACATTCATAAAGTAAGAGTCAATATTGTTAAAATGTGAGTTCTCTCCAAAGTGACCTAAGAATCACACAATCCTAATCAAAGTCCCAGGAGGCTTTCTGTAGAAATTTATATGGAAATAGGAAAGACTTATAATGGCAAAAATAATTGAGAAGAACACAATTGGAAGATTTACATGATCTAATCTCGAGATTTATTATAAAGCTACATTAATCAACAAAGGGTGGTGTTCACATGAAAACAGATGCAGAGATAATGGAAAAGAAGAGAGCCCCAAAAATACTTCCACGCATACTAGACCAATTGATCTTGTTTAAAAAAGGCTATTGTGTGGAGAAAAAATAGGGTTTCAACAAAAGGTGCTGGAACGAGTGGATAATCATTATTGCCCCTCCCCAATCCCTTCCCATCATGTGTAGAATACATTTAAAGTGGGCCATAAAGTTAAATACATAGAAAGTTCGTCTGTGCATTTCCAGGAAAAAAAATAGGGATTAAAATCGCAGTGGTTGTGGATCAGCCAAAGCATTTCTCAACCAGGACTAAAAAAGCAAAAATTAAAAAAGAATAAAATACAAAGAATAACAATTTTATTGGTTACTTCTTGCTATTATAACAGATTATTACAAATTTAGTGGCTTAAAATAACATAAATTAATTATTTTATAGTTCGGTAGATCAGAAATCAGACATGGGTCTCCCCGCCTTAAAAGTCAAGATGTCCGCACCGACAGTTCCCTTCTGGAGGGTGTGGGGGAGCGCCCTTTGCCCTCCCTGCAGGCGTCCTCCATTCCTCTGCTGTGGCCCTCTTCCTCTCCACAGCCAGTAGTGTCAAGTTCAGTCCTTCCGTTACATCCCCCTCATCTCCTCTCTGCCTCCTGCTTTTCAGGATTCTTGTAACGACTTTGGGCTCTCCCAGATAACCCAGGGTACTATCCTTATTTTAGGTTCAGCTAATTAACCATCTTAAATCCACCTACCCTATTCATCGCCCTTCTGTCATGTAAAGTTATATATTCACAGGTCCTAAGAATTAGATTGCGGAAATATTTTTTGGTGGGAGGGACATTGTTTTGCAAATTACAAAAATATAAACTACTTGCTCTTCAAATGACATTGTTACAAAAATTGAAAGAAGAGTGACAGATGGGGAGAAAGACATGTACGTAGACAGTATAAAGAATCTTTTTGAAATTTTATTTTATTAGCACATGTTTCCAGTACACGATGTTCACATTCTTCGTGGGAAGTCAGTGCATGTACGTAACACACTTCATTCCTTTTTCCATCTCCCCTCCACCTAGCTCTTGATTGCTTTGCTTTTTAAAAAATTTAATAAGAGGAAGACAAACAACCCAGTTAAAAGATTGGCAAAGATTTGAACAGAGAACATCCTAAAGAAGATACATTGATGGCAAATAAGCCCATGAGAAGATATTCAGTGTCATTAGCCATTAGGTAAATTAAAATGAAAATCAAAATCACAAAGAGCTACCACTACGTACCCTCTAGAATGCTCGATATTTAAAAAACTGTGTCAAGAATGGAGATGGAGTCAGAAAGGTGGAGAGACACAAGAAAACCTGGGAGGAATAGATATTATATTAGTTTTGATTGCTGCATGATGCCCTAATACAAACACAGCATCTTGACACGATATTCATTCATTGTCTCTCATCTTCTTGGGTCAGGAGTGCAGGCAGGGCCAAGCTGCTTGAGGGGTGCTCACAGGCTGCAGCCAAGGTGCAGGCCGGGGCTGCGGACTCTTTTCAACAGTTGACTGGGAAGGGTCCCCTTCCAAGGCCAGATGGTTGCTGGCGGGATTCAGTTCCTCACGGGTTGCTGGACTTGGGGTTTCAGGGAGTTTCTTGCCATTGGTGGAAGTCTCCCCTCTTGTCTCTGCCATGTGTGTGTGGAGATGTGCATAACACAGCTCACAGCATAGCAGCCTGCTCGCTAGAGAGGCAGTAGAGGAGTCTGTGGCAAGATGGCAAGGACAGCCACATGTGACACAATCACAGAAGTGACTTCCCATTAGCTGTGCTGTGCATGTCTATTGCTGAGAACAAGCCACAGGTCCTGCCCACACAAGGGGCTGCACGGGGACATGGACAGCAGGGAGTGGGCGCAGTTGGGCACCACCTCCCGGTCTGTCTGCACAGGCACATCCGTTCATACGCTCACTTGTGCTGATGGGTAAAGACATATGTCAAAGGCCACTACGTTGTGCATGTTTAAAATGTGCAGTTATTGTATGTCAGGTGTACCTCAATAAGACTGTTAAAAGCTAACAAACTGGAATAACACAAAAAAACAGAATGCCACTACCAAGCCAGGACAGAGAAAGGAAGCCTTGCTTTAAAGAGTTATTCGCACAGGGAGAGACAATCAGATTAAAGAACCCAGAAGCAGAAGGACACGTGTGTGGGAACTTGATAAACAACAAGGATGGTGTTCAAGTCAACAGGGAAAAGATGGACTTCCTTGTCAGCAACGCAAAAACAATCAGGTGCCCATATGGGAAAAAATAAAATTAGATATTTGCCTCACAGCACTCATGAAAATAAATTTCAGGTGGAATAGACACCTAAATGTTTCTAGAGCAGAACTTTAAAACTTTTAGAAGAAAATACAGATATATCTTTATACTCTTCATACCAGGAAGACACTTTTAAATGAAATATGAAAATTGTAAGCTAAAAAAGAAAAAAAAATCAAGTCAATTGCCTTAAATTTATAATCTGTACAACAAAATCTCCACCTATGAAATTAAAAGACAAGCCAGATAAGGAGAAATTATTTACAAACAATGTTCATACCCATATTATATCCAAAACACCTCAGTGAGTAAGAAAATTAGAAGCCCAATAAACAGAGAAATGACCCAAAAAGGTTATTCTCAAAAAATAAAGTCTAAAATTCTGTATATTAATGAAATTATTCTCGATGTAACCAGTAATCCATGACATGTAAATTAGAAAATGAATGAGTATTTATACCTGTGATACTGGAAAAATTTGATAGTATTAGTCACTGGCAGGAAAGGTTAAAAATTTAAACTCATTCACCCATAACTGGACCTATCTGGTAAAACTATTTTGGAAAAATAATTTCACAATGTCTAGCATCTTCAAAGCTGACAATGCCTAAGTCTAAGTCCTGTTTCCACCACTTATGAGCTATGTTTATTTACTTATTTATTTATTTTTTTGCGGTACTGGGGATTGAACTCAGGACCTTGTGCTTGCCAGGCAAGCACTTATTCCACTGAGCTATATCCCCAGCCCTTTTTTAAACCTTTTATTTTATTTATTTACTTATTTATTTATTTTAAATTTTTGCCTCATTCTTTTTTTTTTTTTTTCCGGTACCAGGGATCGAACTCAGGACCTTGCGCTTGCCAGGCAAGCACTTATGCCACTGAGCTATACCCCCAGCCCCTTATGAGCTATGTGACCACAGACACATTACTAAACCTCTCCATGCCTCAGTTTCCTCCTCTATGTAATAGAGATTATAATCAGACAACTTCTCACAGAGACTATGAAGATTCTGAGTCAGCATCAAGTATATATAAGAATGAGGACAGTATGTACCATAGCAATTTCTTCTTTAAAGATGTAATTATTAGTCCATCTTGTGTTCCTATAATGAAATACCTGAGGATGAATACTTTATAAAGAGGTTTATTTGGTTCACAGCTTCAGAGGATGAAAGCCCGAGCTTGACCCACTGACTGTGGCCTCTGGAGAGGGGCCAGGCTCGTTGCTTTGTAACCTTGCTGGGAGAACTGATCTGGGCCATAAAAACCACAGGCAACTCTTCTGAGGGCAGCACCTCCCCCTGAACCCTCCCCTTTAGCTCTGGCATCGCAGCCACACAGGGGACAGAGTCTCCAACACATGACCTCTGGGGGGGCAAGCTGCATGCAAACCACAGCAGCAAGCAGGCAAAAAAGTGAAGCTTTTTGAAAGCAGCCTTACCCCATCTTCTCCCTAAAATCACTGCGCAAGGAAGAGGAGATGAGCATGGGTACTGCGGGGCGACCAGGGAGGTGGAGGAGAGGTGGAGGGAGGGCCTCCACCCACATGAGCGGAGACTGTCCTGGGGTGTCCTTGCTGAGCGGGGAGTAGCCGGCAGGCCCATGGGGGAGGGGAGCAGAAGTCCCCGTAGAGAGGCAGCTTGCCTGGGAGCTCACACTGGCTGGCGGAATCAGAGCCCGTGCAAGAAGAGGCACTAACGAGGATCCCGGCTCAAATCGAGGGTGGGAAATGGTTACCTCAGGGTAATGTCTCCCAGGCCAAAGAGTTTTAAGCATTTAAACTATAATTTTAATTTCCATCAGTGTAAACTTTGTGGACATTTTCCTCTCTCTTGTTAGAAAAGTACCTGTGTCTCCTAGAGCTGACCCATTGGAGCACAAAACCTAAAATATTTATTCTTTGACCCTTTACGCAAAAAGTCAGCTGACCTCTGGTCTCAACTGATATAAATAAATGGGTGAATTTCATGTTTGACAAGAAATAGGTGTTTTAATAGTTTCAAAGCATTGCCCTACAAAATATTTCTTAGTTGTAAGGAGAGGAAAGAAAATTGCAGTCTGGGAAGGCTGAGCAGACTGCAATACACAGTCACAGTAGGTATCTTCAGAGAGGGACAAATGGAGTTGCGCTCCCCCAGAGGGGTGAGGCGAGGAGCGATCCTGCTCAGGCCATTCTGCCAAGGAGGCATAACCTGCATCTAACAAGGAGGAAACTGACCAGCCCACAGGAGGGACATCTATACAGTAACTGGCCTTAATCTTTAAAACTGTCAAGAACACTCAGGTTAGGGGAAGACTGAGAAACTGTTCTAGACAAACAAGACACTAGAGAGACACAACAACTAAATGCAACACATGATTCCAACCTGATGTAGTTGCTAGCAAGGAAGTTCTTGGGAAAATAAGGAAACAGTACGGGGATCTGGGGACCTAAAGGCGGAGCATACCGTTGAGACTTTCCTCGTTCCCATAGCAGTACTGTGGTTATGTTTTATGGAAATTAGCCTTAACTGTTCAAGAAATGCACACTAAGTTCCTCAGAGGTGCTCGGACACTAGCTGGCAGCTCAAGGGGGAAGAGGGGTTTTGGTACTATTGTTGCAACTTTCCAATAAGTTTGAGATTGTCTCAAGATAAAATTTAAGATTTTGATAAAGTTGGTTTTCAGTTATTCTCACTTTCCCAGGCTCCCTTAGGGACAAGGGTACACAGCTCTAACCAATGAGACACAAGCAGGAGAGTGCTGAGAACTTGCAGGGAAGCCAGCGCTGTCCCTACAGACCCACCCCATCCTCCTCCTCTGAGCCCTACTTGGGTGTGGTACCCCGATGCACAGCAGCTGGAGTTTACATCAAGGTGACAGGAGAAAAAAGAAGAGCCTCTGCCCTAAAGAGGGAGATGTTCAAAGGCTACAGAACGGGGCTGTTCATGGCTCCTTGCCCTCTAGTGCCTCCCTTATTCTCATAATGCGTTTTGCATTTCCCTTCAAAACCCACAGGCTTTATGTCATGCCATATTACATGGACTCAGTTACAGATATGGACACGTATAGCAAGATGATAAAAACACAGATCTATTTTTCTCCCTTGCTTCTTTGTGGTGCTAGAGACTGAAGCCAGTGTCTTCACATTAAACTCTCCCTCCCTCTCTCTCTCTCTCTCTCTCTCTCTCTCTCTCTATATATATATATATATATATATATAGTTTTTGAGACAGGTTTGAATTTGCCCAGGCTGGGCTCAAACTTGGGATACACCTGCCTCAGCCTCCCAGAGTTCTGTGATTACAGTACTTCTGACTGACAGCCCAAAGGTTTAGCACAAAGCTGGAGGTACAAATTGTCCCCACATTCCAGAGACAGGTACTAAATCTTTTATCCGTGCAGAAAGTGGAAAAGAAATAGGTGAAAATCCATTCTACAGCCCTAAACACATTGAGCACCCTGCGGGTATTAAAGGGTTGAGATTGAGGGGAAAGCAAGAGTGGAGAAAGAGAATTTGATTTCTCCAGAGAAAGATGTTGAATGTTGGCATATGGTGGAAGAGAAGCTTGTCCCTCACAGTGGTGTTATGAGGCCATCTAGGGCGTAGTAGGCACCACAGTCTGGGGACACCTGCAGTGGTGTGGAAGGCAAGAGCCTGGGGTGGGCTAGCCTGGGCATGACAGAGGAAAGAACTCTGCCAGGACATAGTTCGGGTCCCACGATGGTAGAACCAAAATGCTGACATGCAGGAGCCTGGACTAGAGATGGTGGTCTTGGCCAGGTGGACAGAGATCTCCCCTATATAGGTAGACACTGGAGGAACTATGGGCACCCAACAAAAATGCATGTGGTGTGGACACAGATGCTTAGAAGCTACAGGAGGTGTGGTGAACGGGCAGCTGCAGCAAGACAGAGTCTGTGTCAAGGATGCTGCCATCGAGGAAGCCAGTAGAGGCATCACCAAGAGACTTGTGCAAGACTCACTTGGCAGAAGTGAGCGCTAGACACTTGCAAGGCCAGCAGACACCAGCACTAGTACGACAGTACCAGTTTTAGGACCTTTCCCGTCCATATCTTCTCTGGCCAAGCAACGGCCCTAGAGGATGGGAGGCAGTCCAGTGAGAAGGGGAGGCAGGGCAGGAGTGCAGGCGGGGACGTAGGGAACAAGCTCCACCCCTCTGCAGCTCCTGGCCTGCAGAGACTGGGGGGGGGTACCCTTCAAACTTTGAGGAGGAAGGAGACAGCTGATGTCTCAGGAGGGGAGTGGGAGCAGGACCAAAGGTGCTGCGCACAGGAGGAGACAGGGTCCATACAGTGGCCAGGGAGAAAGCCCTGTCTGAGCAGGAGCCGGGGCCCTTCATCCTCTGGGGCTGGACCATGCAGTGTGGAGTGAAAGGGACAAGTGGCCGGATTGCAGCAATACTGGGCCTTATTAGAGCTGTCTCAGCTCACGTTCAGGCAGGGTCAGAGTGGTTTTCCCCTGGCCGTGTTGCTCACCTGGGAATGGTGCGGAGCAGGCAGAGCTGAGTCCACCTAAGAGTAGGCTTTGCTGGGGAAGTTTTTGGAGGCAGACAAGGGCAGAGCACAGGGTGAGTATAGTGAAGGGTCAGGGAGAAAGGAAGGCAGGAGGGGGTGAGGACACTAAAATGTCAGAGATGACCTACCAAAAATCGTGATGAGGATGAAGGACTGTGGAAATAGTTCTGACTTGTGGCCATCAGAGATGACCCTAAAATGGGACAGACACCTCTACTACCATGATTCACTCACTCCCCCCTCCCCACGCTTAGACTCGTCCCATCTGATTATCTGTCATTCTGCCCCTCCTGTCGCTGGTGTGTTCTACACATCCTTCCTCAACCCATCTGAGTTCTAAAACCTCCCTTGGGTCTTGGCACTGAAACACAATTAATAGAATTCCCATCCCCCACACACATCTGCTTTCATTATTCATAATCTTTTATCCTACAAAGTGTCACTTCTTATCTTGTATGTTTTGGGTAAAGCCCAGTTAGTTTCACAAACCCAGAGGCCAGGGTGGATGTGTAGCCTCTCATGATCACAGATAGGTAAAAGTCCCTCTCATGTGAGAACATTTCCCATGGGGGAGATTTGAGAGACCAGAAGTAGCCCAATTCATGTAGATGGGGCCCAGGAAATTAGAGAAAATCTTAAAGCCACAAACCTTCCAGCTAAAATGGCAAAGGTCCTAGAGCCTGACACCTTGATAATGCTAAGAACTCTCCTTCAAGCACAGAGTTCTCAAATGTCGCATTATCTTGACTCTATGCTGGAGGATACAAAATTAGGAGCTGCCTGGCAAGGTGGCACCTGCTGACCCCATGCTGAGCTGTCCTGGTCAAGTTCACATAGTTGGTAAAAACACACAGTGATCTGTCTCCAACCTCAGCTCAGAAGATGACTCCTACAGAGAGAAACTCCTTAAAGAAATGGACCTCAAGTGTGATGGTGCACATCTGTAATCCCAGCACTCCGAAGGCTAAGGCAGGAGGACTACTGAGAGTTCAAGACCACCCTGGGCTACAAAGTGAGTTCAAGGCCAGCCTGAACTGCATAGTGAAACCCTGTCTCAAAAAGAAAAAAAAAAAGAAATGGAGTGCTCTGCAGACCTCTTGTGGTGATGTGGCCTTGGCATTTAACAGGAGTGGTTTCACATGGATACGTTTATTTTCTGACTCTAAGGAGAAGAGGGGCCGGGGCCTTGGAGCCAGCTCGTCCTGGCTCATAAGAATTGACTGTTAAATTTTCCAAAGTTTTGCGAGCTGGTTGTGAAAGGCATCCTCATTTGAAACTCAGTTATACAAACTCACCATTACATCACAATAAAAGCAAAGGTAATAGAGACTCAAAACTCATTGCTTGTTAATTATTTTACTACACTTTATGAGCACGTATGCTCTGGAGGTTCTGCACCCTGTTGAAAGGTTATAAATGAGACTGCTCCTGGGAATCTCTTCCTGCTCCAGGTCAGTGACCCCACTGTGGTAGATCCAAACAGGCCACGGAAATTGGTAAACTCTACAAATCAGCACCCCATCTCCTGCACCTCCCAAAGCTGGGCGTTACCTAGGTACCAGCACTGGCAGCACACGCTGGAGCCCAGGGGCCTGAGGGAGATCAGGGAAGAGGGCCACAGCCCAGACCGCCCCAGGAGCCTGCCCTTTCTCTTGTCCCCTCTGCACCTCCTCTGCAGGGGGAGGCGACGCTGCCTTTACTTTCTTGAAGGGCATCTCTGCCAGATGGTCTCCCTTAGGCAGCTAAGGAGCTGGCTGAAGCAACATTTTCCCAACCCCGCCTGGCTTCCTTTTCGACAGGAACAAAGCTGGTTCTGAGAAATGCAGCTGGTAGGTAAGTAAATAGAGCAGCTGTGATGTGAGTTCCAGCTGAAAGAAAGAAAACTTATGAGTCTGGTTTGTATAAAGGGAAAGCTTATAGATTTAGACTTTCCTCCTTCCTGCCCTCCTGCCTTTCTCTCACAACGGGACCCAGTGTATGTTCGCATCTCCTCCCCACTGCCCAGGATGTAGTTGAGTCGGCACCTGGCTCGTCCATGGCTCCAGTACAAAGTCAACTTGCTGCCTCTTTCCAGCCACGGAGCTGCTTGCCCCTCTGTCCTTGCTGCATGTTGCTTCGCCCTGTTGGACTCTGGCAAGGGCCCATGTTGAAGGACCTCCTGATGCAAGAGAAATAGCCTCCCAGTCCCAATTCCTTTCAGTGCCAGGTCACTTTGCAGAGGGCCAAGGACAGAGGAGAAGATGTGCCCCAGTGGGTTGGGTAATTCAGCTATTTGTCTGACCCTCCTATGTGATTCTCTTTCCTATCCTAAAATCTGATGGTGAATTAAGTTCATGCTCTGTGAACATGTATGCATGCTGATACACACCTGGCTCTGTGTACCAATTTCTATGTGTTGGTATGCTGAAGTGTAGTCTGCTGCATGAGTGTGTATACACATACACACCCATGTAAGTGGGCACATGTGAGTGCCATTTTGTAGGTGCCTGTGTGTTTGAACATACATGGAAGTATATGTGTGTGACAGTATATGCAGATGTGATCATGTATATGTAAGAGTGAAATGCTTGAGAATGTCATCCTCCTCTAGAATGTCTTCTAAAAGTGAAAGAGTTCAATGAAGTGATTTTTTAAAATACAAAACACACATATGTGCAACTACACTTCACTTTTTTGAGATTGTCTACAGTCTCTCAAACCCTATGTATAATGGAAAAACACCATGTCTTTGTGTTTGCTTTTATGATGAGAATTATTGACCTCATCCAGTTGTTTGGCAATGACTACTTTGCAGGAAGTTTCTCGGGGAAGAAGGGTGAGCAGCCCCCAAAAGGGCGAGCTGGACACATCCAGCACCTCTTGCTTCTCTCCAGCTGCTACCATCTGCCTCTCAACCATCTTGGCCTACTTCCTACCCTCAAAGAGAAGGAACTTGTTGCTAGCCATGGACCCCTGTGGCACACAGGCAGAGGGGCATGCTCCTCCTCTTTTCAAGAACAGGAAGACACAAGACAGATGTGAGATCATGTTGTGGCAGAATGGGGTTAGAACCAGGGGAAAGTGTCTGTTTCTTTATGAGCCACGGGAAATGATAAAGGTTTTCTGAAATGTGTGGAATCTGCTCCAGGGGATTCCGAGACGAGGAGGCTCACAGCTCTCTGGGTTGAACTGGAATTAGGATCATGGATGTACATACGATCAGCAAGATGACCTCTAGAAGTTTTAAGAATAACTTACATTTATTGGACAACTATTTTGATAGCATGAGTCAAGGGCTCTGAATATACCCAATCATTTAATCTCCACCAAAACCGTGTAAGGACATCTATTGTCCTTATTTCACAGATGAAGAAAATGAGACAGAGAGGTAAAGACACTTGCTCAAGGGCACACAGATAGTAACTGAGGGTACAGGAGTCACACCCAGGTGGCCTCACTTCAGCGTCCTTGCTGTTAGCCGTTAGGCTCTCCCAGTCTTGCCAGCCCAGCCCCAGGGCTCTCTGTGTCACCTCAGAGAAGTCGGTGTCTCTTCTTATTGCTCACATACAGAGGGTTAGGACTGAAGTGGGTGGGCATGAAGCACCCTCACTACTAAGGGTTTTGTCACATGGTGTCTGCTCCATTAAAACCCAAAGCTGGAGGGGAACCTTGAAGCACATGCCTTCCTAGATTTGGGGTCAGGAAATTCCAAGCAGAAGAAAAATTAACATTCACTGAGCCTCTGCTGTGTAAGAAGTACCCAGCCCCTCACTGGTCACAGTCACCAGTGGTTCTCAGTCATGTGCTGTGACATATTGGTGCGACTTTCTGTTACTTTTCTGGAGATTACAAGTGTATCTTAAGGGAAAGCGCCACTGATTGCCTCCTGATTCTGCCTCCTGCAACACTGTGGAGTGGGCCAGAGGTGGCCCAGTGGCAACCCATTCATGGCCCAGTCAGCGCTGGCTCGGCAGAGTCACTGGCACCCTCACGGGGTCATTCCCAGGCCTAGAGCTGGGAGCTATGAGAGGAGGAAGTGGTTGACAGTGGCAGCGGGAGGAGAAACATTGTGCTGTGCAGAGCAGAGAGAGGCCATGACGGTCACATCAAGATGAGGTTACAAGGGAAACTGGGGGTGAGCAGAGGCCACAAGGAAAAGAAGCACACCGAGGAAGCGGGAGGACCGTGACCGAGAGACAGCTGGGGAGGGAGGCTGAATCCCAGTGTTCTCCTGGCTTACGTTCCAATCCAAAGCAGCTTGAGTGAACTCCTGGCAACCTAGAGGCCTACTTAAAATATCAAAGTTTTCTAATTATTTGTGTTTTTATATTATGTTAGAATTAAAATAGAATCAGGGTTATTTCACATTAATTCTTGTGTTGCTTTATGTCCCAAAATGCCAGCTGGGGTGAGGGAAAAATTAGTAACGGTAGGCAAACTTCACATCACACAAGACCAATTTTAGCTGTGCCTCTAGTAAGGAATCATGTCTCATATATTAGTTGTCACAGCCACAGATGGTTTTAGTGCTCTGCTTCCTCACGAAATTGCTTAAGATATTACACAAGTTTAATGTCTTGGATGTAAATGCCCATTAGCATGTGTGTGGCAGTAGAAAAATGGATGAGAAATGCACAGTTAAATGGTCCTACTTAGTCTTTATATCTAAGGTGGATCTTCTAATGTGCCGTTTCACAAATAATCAAGCTGAAACTCAAAATGTTAAGTTCCTTACCCAAGATCATTCAGCTAGAATGCATCAGAGACAAGCTGCAGACTTAGATCTTGATTTTGTATGCCAAGACTTTGACAGACTAGAGTCTCAAGTACTATATACCCAATGCAAGAAATGGTAGTCATTTCAGTGTCAAGACCACAGAAAGTAATTCTGCAAAGACCGATAAAGGCCTGAAAACTATGAACTAAAATCAGCGCTGGGAGCTGTAAGCACAAGAGGGAGGTCAGTTGCTCAGAGGACCAAGGCTGAGAACGGAACCGCGCCCGGGAGACTGAGCCCTGGGCCCTCAGCAGAACGGAGTCGACAAGCCCAAGACTTCAAAGTTAAGTCAAGGACCCAGCTGGGGACAAAATGGCCCCTGATCAGGTGGACCCATGACTTACAGCAAATGTGAAGCATCACCAAAGGAAAGCACCTTTATTTTAGTTCCCCAGGATTTTCAAAGATTAAAATCAATGCAATGTGAGCGCACAGTAAAAGGTCACCAAGCGCACTGTTATGGTTTATGTAACATGCTGCCCCCAAATCTCCTGCATTCAGAGGAGAAGCCTGCAGACGGTGAGCGGACCACCAGGGCTCTGACTTCCCCAGTGGCTTCCCCCACCGATGGGTTCACAATCTGATGGCATATTGGGAGGTGATGCAAACTCAGGAACAGGGGTCTCGTTGAAGGACGCAGGTCATAGGAACATGACGTTGAGGGCTACATCTTGTCCCTGGTCCCCTCTTCTATATCTCTTTCCCAGACTCTGCTTTCTGGCTGCCATGAGGTGAACAGTTTTCTTTTGCCCCAGTCTTCTACACTCGATGTATTTGCTTCACTCCAGGCCCCAGCTACGGAACCAGCTTGCTATGCACTGAGACCTCTGAAACCAGGAGCCGGAATAAATCTTTCCTCCTCTAAGTTGTTTTTCTCAGATATTCAGTCACAACAACGCAGTGCTGACTCTCACACATACACACACCGCTCTGACAAATTTAGCCTTCAAACTGCAGAGCCTGCAAAGTCTTTAACACATAGGTAGAGAATATAAATTCATATTGTACCAAATGTTTGAATAAATTTTCAAATATGAACACAAAGTTAGAGATTATTAAAAATGACCAAATATATTTGAGAAAGAATCAAATAGACATTTCATAGGTGGAGCAAACAATGGTGGGATTTTAAAGCACGATGAAGAATTAAATAGAAGACCAGATTTAGCTGAAAAGAAAATTAGTGATCTGAAGGAGAAGTATGAAGGAATTACAAAGAACAACAAAAAGGAAATATAAAAATGCATTTCTTAGTAATGGGGGACACAATAAGAAAGTTAGAATGTTCCAAGTGGAGGAGGCACATGAATCCATAGGTGGAGGACACAGCATATACCAGTGATGGCAAACCTTTCAGAGCTTTCAATAACAAACAGCCAGCTGCAGCATGTGTGCCATATTTTCACCACTACTTGCATATGCCAAGCAGAATAAAGAAACAGAAATACACACTTCAGCATATTTCAGAAGAACTAAAGAAAAAGAGTCAAGGAGATCTTACAACTGGCAAAAGCAAAAGAGAAGTCACCTGCAGAGTAATGACGCCAACTCAAGATAGATTTTGCAGGACAGCATTGGAAGCCAGGAGGCAGAGGCATCAGGCTGAGAAAAGAGAAAACTCTAAACCTGGAACTGTGTACCTAGAAAAGTTGTTCTCCCCTGCAGAGGGTGAAATGAAGACCCATGCACAGCTCTGGGGCACGAGAGCTTTCTCCTCCATGTTACGCTGCAGCCAGTTCTTGATAGTCTTAGGTCCAACGCTGCATTACATCAATTGCAAGGAAAGTCTTCTCTGTTCTTATTTCTTTCTGCCTCTTTTGGCTGTCTTGCAAGAACAGAACATACCTGTAAGGAAAACATGACCTTTGCACTGGCTTGTCATTGAGGGAGCTCCAGGGCCTATGCCCTTGAAAGTTATCCTTCATGAAGGACCCTGAAGCGCCCAAAACATTACCTTGTACCCTAGCGTCAGTCTGCTGCTGAGGGGAGCTGGAAGCCGGCCTGCAGCACACCATGACACCCCAGCCCTTCTGGAAACCTGCCGTGCTACTGTGCTACCTCAGAGGGCACAGCTCAGTAGCACGGTACCTTTAAATACCAGCCCAGTTAGAGGCTGTGAACCTGCAAACACAGCAGAAACAAACTCACATTCCCTTCAAGCCTGGGGGCTGGCTCCGGGCTCTGCATCCATTTGTCCCAAGGTCAGAAATTACTTTGTAGTTCACTTGGTTCAGTTTCCCTTTGGATCAGTGCGAAGGTGCTTTTAACTAAAGGTTTTCTCTCCCTTGAAAGACACCAAACTCTCAGCTAAGACTCTTGGCTTTAGATCACAAATTCCCCACTCCCTCCTCTCCTGAGAAGCAGCCCTGAGAAGTGACTGATGTGCTTAACATTTGTTGGTGCAAACATGAAAGGCAGCTGCCTCTCTCAGTGAACATGTGAACCGTCTCTGGGTTCTTGCTGGAGGCTGGCATTTCTTGAAGGTCTTCTCTGACTCTCGTCCACCAAGGTGGTCAGGTCTGCCTCTTGGCAGAATATGGGAGGAAGCACACGAACAAACAGAGGGGGCCAAGAGGAGAGGTTGTGAGAGGAAGGTGGAGAGAGCGTGGGACTCTTGGCATTCAGGAGACCTGGGAGGTCAGCAGACTCTGCTTGCCCCTCCTCACGTCCCTGCAGCCTCCCCAGGCGTTTCGTCCCTTCTCTGTGTTTCCTCCTCCCTTGGCCCACTCTGGGCTCTACTCTGCCCTGACCCCAGCATTCCTGGGTCCTCTGCTATGACCTGGACCCCTGGACAGGAAAGGACCTTCCTTGAGGACCATCAGATCTTCCCACCTATGTACCAGCATGTTACGTGCTTTAACTCATCTTTCCTAGGGGAAGTAGGTTCTATTTATTCAAATAGGAGAGGAAAACAGTCAGAGGCCCTGTGACAAGGGTCTTCTCAGGGAGCAAGTTCCAGGAAGAGAAATGCTCTGAGGGGTTGATTTGTATCAACAACACCAGCAGATCCAAAGCTGCTTTCTATTGTCTTGCTATTTTAGGGGTTGAGAAGGCACAAGAGGCTGCCTTCCTCCTGCTCCTGCCCTTTCCTGCTCCACACGGGGCCCAGACACCCCGAGGCTGGATGGTTAATCCCAGTCTGCTGCACAGGGTTTGTTTGGGCCTTGCATACTAATTGGCTCCACGCTGCAGCTCCAGAACCTTACTTGTGAGGCCATCACGACCCCTTCTGTCCTCAGATAGGAATGTACACATAACTTGTCACAGAATCCTACGATTACACAGGACAGGAGGCTGGGGGAGGGGAGGAAATGCCTGGGTTGATGCAGGGCTGTCTTCTGAAGGCCGAGATGAAGCACCAGAGCTGGGAGGCCCAGCCAGGGCCCGGGGTCAAGGAGGCAAAGGCCGCCCATGAATCTCCCCAGTAGAAAACCAGGTGTTGGGACATGAAGTGGAAAAGTTAATGGATCTTCCAGATTCTGGCTATTTTCATTTTCTTCTGATTTCAGGCACTTCCCAAATGACTTGTCCAGCCCTGGCTGGTCCTCCACAGAGCCTGGATGGATGAGGTCAGGGTGGAGAGGTCAGCATTGTCAACAGGACTCAAGAGTCCCCAGGAACCCAGTCTGTCTTCTTTCCAGAAGAAGCCAGCCCAGACTGCCCCCAGGCAGAGTTGCCTGGCTCCCATTTGAGCAGGAGCAAAGCCTTTGCATCCCAGTGTCGTCCCTGCACAGGTGGGAGGGATTTAGGCTGCTACCGCCCAGTGCTGCTGGACTTTGTGTCGTGTGCCCTGACTGTTCACACACCTCTGATTTCAGGAGCCAGTTCTGATAACCAGCTTTCTCCCTCCCTGGTCCTTGAGGTCCAGGTTCTCAGACACTGAGGACCGGGCCTCCCCCAGGCTCAGAGTGAGGGATCCATCTGCTGCTTCCTGTCTCTGGAAGCTGCCTAATATCCTGGCCCTCCTGCTCCTGCCCAGTGACAGCAAATCCTCATAGGGCTCCCATTTTTTGTCATTCTTAATTGATCACATGAGGTCACAACATAACTCTCCTGCTTTTCCTGCCAAAGTCAGATTTAAAGTCTCCCTTGATGCACAACTCCAGACAGCCATGGGCAGCCCTTTAGCCCCAGCATAGGAGCTGAAAGCCGTTTGTCCTCCCTACTTTTCCATTTTCCCTCCAGGACCCTGAGTCCCACCAGCAGTTAAGGCCCCTCGATGGCCTCAGCTGCCACAGTTTCCAATCACACCCACCTGTGTGCCCCCATCTGCGTTGGCCCCACCAGCAGGACAACATGGTCATTTTGCTTTTGGACACACAACTCTAAGGGCTCCTGAGCTGTCACCAGCTGTCTACGCCTCCTTCCCCCATTGAGTTCAGCCTGCCTGGCTGGATCACTCCTGACCCTTGCTGCTGGGTCCACTAGCAAAGGCTGCTGCCATTGCAGGGGCAGATTCCAGCTCTTTATCAGGCCATGTCCCAAATAGGGGAAAACTGAAAGATGCTAATTCCGATTTTTAGTTCTTCTTCCCTCCTAATCTCAGAGGAAGCTTTGCATCATTCTATTATTTTAATGTGAAGAAAATTTTAAGGGAAAAAGAAAGTACAGGTCTCTTAGATGTTCATGAAAAGTGGGAAAATAACCCCTAATACTGTCCAGACAGAGAAGTCCTGCACTGTGACCACCACCAGTAGCTACATCCAAGGCAAAGAGCGCAGTCTCCACTCACCATAGGAGGGGTCTCAACTTTCACTCAGCAACAGACTCTCGTTTTATATTTCTTTCATGCTGCTTGCAGCCAAATAGAGAGCTGTCCATCTCTTTCCTTGCCCAAAATGGGCTCAAGTCCCTCTTCCTGAGTACCCTAAGTGTCGGTCTTTGGGACACACTGACTTAACAACATAGATCAAAGGCACTGGGTTCCTAAATCTTACACTTCAGAATCACCTGCAAGCTTGTTAAAAATATAAGTTCCTGGGCCTGTCCCCATTCTAGGACATCCCTGAAAGGGAGCTGGAGGCTGTATTTGTATCTCCCCAGACCAGTGGTCTTGAAAGTGTGGTCTTCAGCGCAGCAGTGGTGGCAGCACCTAGGAACCTGCTGGATGGGCAGCTTCTCCCTCTCCACCCAGATTTACTGGGTCAGAGACTGCAGATGGGGCTGGGTGATCTGTGTTATGGGCACTGCTCACCCAAGTCTGGGAACCACTGATCTAGGTGATTCTGAGCAGAATCAGATTGGAGCCATTGCTGAAGAGGCCTCTGATTCCTTCAGGCCCATCCACTGTAGCCCAAGTGGCAGGGAGCAAACACGGGATGCCTTTCGTCTACTCTAGGCTACTGGCCTGCAGGGAGGGATAGGCTGGAATAGACAGCTCTGAGGCTGGTGACATACCTGGCAGCTGTTTCTGCTGGACTCTAGACAGACAGCCAGGCAAAGGCCTTTCTGAAAGGCTCTATTCAAAGATGTTTGATGAGCAAACACCATAACTTTTTTCCTTTCCCCTGCACCTGGAGCTGTGGCCAGAAATGTTGGCAGCTTCAGCGTTGGCCCCAGGAAAGAGAGGAGGCAAAAGAATATTAATCCTCACCTGCTGGGGAGCCAGACCCCCGGGATGGAGCTGGCCAGAGGGCTGAGGAGAGGGAATGTCTCCTGGGAATACATCAACTTCCCAGGAGTGGGGAAACACCCTCTTTGGCACCCTCAGCCCAGTGCCTAGGTGTAGCGGTGTTTGGAGGGAGGGTTGATCTGAACGCTTTCCAGATGGAATCACTGAGGTGCTCTCAGGCTGAGTGGGACACATGGACAGGCCCACCACACACAGGCAATCCAACAGCAGCATTAAAATCAAGATGGAAACCCATGTCATAATCCGGCGAGGAGTCAGGACATTTGAGGATGGGAGCCATTGCAGACACGATGGAGATCTAAGTCTGTCTTGTCCTTTAAGACCACAGCCCATGACCAGTGTGGGCCTCTGCTTGTCCCGGCTTCCTCCCTGTGGGAACTGAACACTGTCTAAGAGGTCTACCCGTCTTCACTTTTCCACAGGCAGGATAAGTCTTGGTTTCTGGTTTCAACTAAAGTTTATTTCATATTTTATCTTTTGATTCATCTAGGGACCAGGAATCAACCTCTAATGAAAGGCTTGTGTTGTGTTGGATTTGGATCCCAGAGGCATCAGCACACACTCGTCATCCCTCATGAAACCATTTTCACTAAGCCCTGTGAACAGGCAAACTTCATTCCCTTCCCTAGTCTACTTCCTACCTACTTTCTCTGCCGGGCTAAGAAGCTAGTGCTGAAGGCCACTAAATGGTAAAAACTAAGGCCTGAGTCTTCATCTTCTGTCTCCACCCAGAACACCATCACAGTGAGTGGAACTGTGTCCTCCAGGGGGGAAAGAAAGTGAAGTCCTAGCCCCCTGTTAGACTGTTATAACCTCATTTGGAAACAGTCTTTGTGGAAGTAATCAAATTAAACTGAAGTCACATTGCACTGGGGTGGGGGCTGTGAGAGCAACCTTAGATGCCCTGACTGGGTTTTTTATAAGAAAAAGGAGGGGCCGATTTGAGTGCATAGAGACCCAGAGAGCCACCAGAAGGCAGGTGGAACTGGGGTGAGGTAGCTGTAGAGCAAGGAACAGCAAGGGCTGCTGGGAGGTATGCAGAAGCAAGGACGGATTCTTGCTGGAGCTCTTAGAGGAAAATGTGGCTCTGCTGATGCCTTGATTTTACACTTCTAGCCTCTGGAATTGAGAGAAAATAGGTTTCTGTTGTTTTAAGCCACTCAATCTGTGGTTATTTGTCCAGGAAGCCTTAGGCAACGAGTGCCACCATCCCCCTGCCAACCCACAGCCCAGCGACGTACCTTCCCATGGCTGGCCCAGTTCCCATCCGGGGCCTTGACTCCAGCTCCATGAGGGAAAGTAATTGTTTCCATGTGAACCATGCTTCAGAGTTTACAGGCAGGGACCATATCCGAGACTTCATGCAATACTCACAACTGTCCTGAGGGTTTTAACTTTTGTTCACCCCATTTCATAGAAGTGAAAACTGAGAGCTGGAAAGATTAAAGCAATTATCCTATGATCTCATGACAAATATGCAGAAGCACCAAGGCTGACCCCAAACATTCTGACTCTTAAGCCAGGGTTCCTTCTCTGTAATTTTTTTTTTTTGTAATTTGTTTTTAATTGTGAAGAATAATGACATACACACGGAAATGACACAAAACCAAATACACAAAGGGGAAAGCAGTGAGACCACCATCCAGATCAAGGACTAGAACCTGGCTGCCTTGCTCCTGCCAGTCACTCCCAGGGTGACTGATGTCTCTGCAGGGCCAGCGCCCCACTCCTGGCTCTGTGTCCTAAGGCTGTATGGGAGCAGTGGGAAAGAGACAGAACCCTACATGAGCAGTTGGGCAAGCCCCGAAAACGTAGGTTGTCCTGGAGTTTATGCCCCTCTCTCGGGCTCTGGAAACACAAGACAAAACACAGTTGCCAACTGATAATGGCATTTTCAGAACCATGAAAGCTGGGAGGGGCTGCTGCTTCTTTGAAGCACCTAAAAAATAAACTTTAAACAAGAAAGGGGGAGGGGCAAGGGCAGAAGGATGGATGCAAGGATGGGATCATGGATGGGTTAGAGAAACAAAACAGTAATTATCCAGTCCCCTAGAACAGCCTGTCTACCACTGCCCCTCCTCCTGGAGACGGCTCTGCTGTCCAAGCGGGAGCCGGCAAGATCCACGCCACACTTAGTTTAACTTTACGCGGAGGCAGGGCACACTACATGTCTTCGGCTGCTCCTTCCTGTGTGGGTTTGTGACCTTTCTCTTTGGTAACAGAGGAAAGGCAGGAAGAGAGAAGAAGATGGGGATCAGGCAGAAAGCTCCAGCCAGGGTTTTGAGCTGCGCCTGCCCCCTCAAGCAAGGGCACAGGGTCAGGTCCCCCTGGCTTGGTGGTGGGTCAACACTGATGCAGACAGAGAGGCTCCCCTGGGGTTCCCAGATGAGAAGAAACAAGCGGACAGATCCTTCTGCACTGAAGGAGCCTCGGGGTCAAACATGCCTCTGGGCCGGCCCCAGGGGAGGCTCGGTGAAGCCACTTCTGCAGATGGGCCTCGAGGCAAAAACAAAAGGGCACTGGAGATGACAGGAGCTGGGGGAACGACAGCCAGCTGCCAGCTGCCAGCAGCACCACTCTACCTGCTGTGAGGCAAGCAGAGGACTGCAGCTGAGGGCTTTCTGCTTGGATTTTCTCACCTTGGGTCGTGCGCCAAGTGGATCAGGTCTCTGAGTCCCTGCAGAAATCCATGACACTGGGATAGTTTACTGGGAGAAACTTATAGCCTGAGTTCCGGGAAGGCTCGTTTTGTGGACTAAGAAATGGAACCCCTCAAAGCACTTCCGTATAGCTACTTAGAATGTGCTCCATCAAGTCTCGCCCTTGGTGAGCCTTCATTTGTGCATCAGATTGCAGTGACAGTGTTTAGCTCACTGAGCCCGTGTCATTTGCCGACCTCACAGGGATGCCTGAGGATCAATAAAATACATATTTCTTTACAAAGTTAGCGCAGAATTACTAATGCCCCGGCAAATTCCACCCCTCAGTATGCGCCCAAAAGAACTGAAAATATTCTCAGAACTTGTTTACACATGTTCATAGTGACACTATTTGCAATAGCCAAACGGCAGAAACAACCCAAATATCTATCAACAGAAGAAAAGGAAATGTGGCGTGTGTGTGTGTATATATATATATATATATAGCCAGAAATAGGAAGAAAGTAGTGATACATGCCACAGCATGGATGAACCTAGGCAACATCACAACATCACACTGGGTGAAAGAAGCCAAACACAGAATCCCATGTTGTATAGTTTCTTTTATAGGAAATATTCAGACTAAGCAAATTCATGGAGACAAAACAGATTGGCGGTTGCTGGAAATTGGGGGAGGGAAGGGGTGGAGGAGGGGTTGCTTAATGAGTCCGGAGCATCCAAAGTGACAAAAATCTCCAAGCCAGAGAGATGGTGGCTGCACGATGCTGTGAATGCACTCGACACTGCTGAAGTGTACGCTTTAAGTGGTGAGCTGTACATCATGGGAATGTATGTCACCTCTTTCTAGAGAGAGCTCCTTTGCAGTGTAGTTGGTGCTTGCGGCGCTGGCTAGCTCACTCCTGCAAAATAGAAGCGTATGCAGTTTGCTTGAGCTTTCCTTCAGAAGCATATTGTAGCCGTGTTCCGCTACATATGGTTGAATTCAGCCTCCGGCCAGAGTTGTCAGCAAACCGCACAGGCATATGCTACCCATGCATGCCCTGATGTGCCCATGGGCCATGGCGAACCGAGAGCCACAGCTCCCACCCTGAGCACGCTGTGCAGTGGGCAGTCCGAGCCTGAGAGCTCCGAATCTGCCCTTCCGGTGGCACTGAATTATCTATGCGCCTGAGTCTCCGCGAGGGCAAGCCCCTCGGCACACAGGGGCGCTTCAGCTGACCTGAAGTAAAGGGAGCCCAGGACAAAGTTCCGGGAGAAGCTGCAGGCCAGCCAGCTGAGTGGGCGGCTGCAGGGCAGTGGCCTGAAAGCAGCTTGCAGGCAGCAGCAGTTGCTTTTAGCTAATAGCGCCCCCCTCGCTTGCACCTCCTCCCACACTTGGAAGGTCCTGCCTTCCTTCTCAAGGGTCCCTGGAACACAGCTGCTGGGAGGGGAGCCTGCCCTGGTGGGGGGACATGCAGCAGGGAGCAGAGCTCTGGCTAGGGACTGGCACCCAGGCCTCCTCTGCTGATTGCACTGGGCTTGACTATGTGAAGAACCCAGCAGGTTGAAAGGACAGGGCAGCGTGGCCCTTCCTGAGCTCCCTAGGAAAAGGTGACTTCTTAGATTACTAAGAAGCAGGAGACACCACTCTCCTACAACTACCCCTTGCCCCTCCCAATACAGGGTCCAGCAGCCTCCTGGTCACCAGCCTCTCAATCAGCTGGCCTGCAGACCCTGTGGACACTAGGCAAGGAGAGCCAGGGGACGTCTCTGAGTCCCAAAACTTAAAGTGGAAGTGAGTTCGTGCCCAGGCGCCTTTGTCCGAGTTGGTTGCAGTTAGCACCCAGCTGCCAGGGCTTTGTGGCGAGCATTCAAGGCCCGTCAACTGTGGTGGCCAAGGCCACTCAGCCCCCAGATGCGCAGGCCAGGGGAATGGCTCCCACTCTTTCCTTCCATCTCCCCCAAGCCTGGGAGGTTTTGGGGCTCAGGAGAGGACTGTGCTCAAACCAAGGGCTGCCATGTAGTGGGCCCCTAATCAGGGCACAGGCAGGAGTTGGAGTGAGGTATGCAAGGGGCAGGGAGCTAGCACAGACCGCTGGTCAAACTGCCAACACCCATCATCTCGCCAACATGCACGCACACGCGCACACAAACACACACACACACACCTCTGTGAGGGGCACGTGTTTGTGGTCAAAGAACAATAATACAGAAGGGATAAGTTTTGTTAGAAGGTGACTGTCTCAAGAGGGAATGCCATTCAGCTTAAGAAAGAGGAGAGAAAGGAAGAAGGAAGGGAGGGAAGAGAAGGGAGTGAGGAAGGAGGAAAGCAAAAAAGAAAAACAGCTGTCTGAAATCTGACTTTCCTATGCCTACAGCAGCCTTCAAAGTCCTCCTGTCCACCCCACTGCATTCACTCAGAAGTGGGCCTCGCAGAGCAGAGGTGCCGGGGCTCATGACAGCCTGGACTCTGTGCATACTCCCTGGTCGCCTCTTCCACTTCCCGGAAATGCTTCCTGCTCTTGTCCCCACACAGCTTTGAGCCTCCACAGGCTCCCAGCCTGGGCTGCAGACACAAGTCTCTAAGAACAGCAGCTCAACAGGGAAGGGACGTCTCCCAGCTACTGACTTTCCAGCTCTTCATTTTCTTCCAGATAATGGCCTTGCTCATTACAAATGCCACTAATTGCTGATCCTGGCTTAAACCCACCATCACCACCAAGGACCAAGACTCTCTGTCCCCAAGGTCTTCCTCCTGTCGCAGCGCACTGTCTCGGCCCCTCCTCCCTTCTCTGTCTGACTCTCAGCCCTGCACTGAGGCAGGACGGTATGTCTGGTAGCTGTCAACTCCAGGTGACTTGTCAGACCTTTACTGAGTATCTAAAATGTTTCAGGTCTGGTACAGACTCAGGGAACAATTCCCTTAGCAATGCCAGTACAAGGCCGTTCAAAGAATCAGGAAAGAACACAGAAAAGAAACCAAAGAGGATTGGAGGAGGAGGTTGGCAGGAGGCCCTGCTCTCCTCTGTACTCTTCAGGCATGGTCTTCCTGGATCTGGAGGAAGGAGATGCGGCTGTGGGTTCTAAGCAGATCTCAGGGAGAGCACCCAGTTCCCCTGGGGAATGCATTTTGTCATACCAGTGAAAGCAGAGCCTTAGTAGCCCGAGGAACAAGGATGCATCCATTGTTTTTTCTAAACTAAAACCTCAGTATTCAGGTATAATTGCAGAGCTGGCAGTTTGTGATAAATTAGTAGGTTCAGAGATTGCAGTTTGGGCACTTGTCTTTGAAAGGCTCGCCATCACTGGCCTAGAAGTTTGAAAATATTCTCTTCTGCTTCCTTTTTGTAGTTCTCCAGAAAGAAAGTACCTCCCAGCAGGTCGTGGTGGTGCACACTTGTAATCCCAGCACTCTGAGAGGTGGAAGCAGGAGGACCGAAAGTTCAAGGCAGCCTGAGCAATTTGTGACTTAGTGAGATCCTATCTCAAAAGTGGGAGAGAGAGGGCCCTGGGTTCAATCCCCAGTACCACAACAAAAGTACTTCCTTCTAACCATAGACCCTGCATCCTCATTTTCCCCTGTTTGCTCCTGGAAGATGCCGTTTGTTGAAGTAGGTAAAGTAGGGAGCGGGAGAAAAAAGAGGCAGTGGATTCAGAGCGGAGCAGGTCCCAAGGAAATGTATCAAGCCAGACAGAAATGCCTCATGGGCATGAGGTTTACAGACTGCTGAGGCAGGCTGCTGGTGGGAAGGTGAGGCAGAAAGCAAGTTCTTCCCAAGGGTGTGTTTCTTACAGTAGTTGGAGATTAAGAGGTGGGAGGTGGGGAAGGGAGTGAATCTTTCTGTATCTTGACTGAAGATCAAAACAACTTCTATTCTTGTAAATTCCCTTAGAAACACAGCCGCACCGGCCTGGGGAAGGAATGTGTTCCTTTCCCAAGCTTAGCAGGCAGCTGGCTAGGAGCCATTTGGCAGCATCCCCAGCAAGGAAGTGGGGAAGAAGCAGCAATGCCCCCAAGATGCAGAGAGAAGGGTGTGTTGGCTCCTGCCCAGGGCACCGTACAGTTCAGGCGTTTCACCAAGATGGGAAAGGGGAGCCCTCCTGCCTCAGTGACAGAGGAGCTGCTGGCCCAGTTCATAGCCCTAAAATGGTGTTGCTCAAGTTGGAAATGTTGGAGATTCACAGAGCCTCCAGAGAAGCATAGTTTATTCAAAACACCATTTGTATTCAAGGAGCTTTGGGGGAGGGGGATTCTACTGAAATAAACATGAATAGTTTTAAAAATACAATGCAAAATTTATATCATTTCTTAACATCAAAAGTGAGACTTGAACTTAAACGGGCTCTTTGGATGATGCCCCTTGGTCACTGGAGCCATGTGATCCGCGCTACCTCCTTTTCTTGTGCTTCCATAAACACATTTGAACGGCTCTTCTTTGTGGGGCTGGGTGTGAAGCAAAGGACTGTTTGAGAAATCATCCTGCCCTTCCACACTTCCAGGTAGCGTTTTCATACCTGGCTACAAGCCAAAGTGTTTTCCTGACACGCAGCAAGGGCTGGCTATGGGTGTGTTCCAGAGCTTCCCCCTGCCTCTGATGTGCCATGTGGACAGGGACTGATCTCTCTTAAGTGGAGGCCTGTACAGTCAGCGACCCAGGCCCTGCAGTCCTGCTAAATCCCCATTCCTGGTTTTTTACCCCTATAAATAAATATCAGGTATGTAGTCTGTTTTCTTTCCCTGCCACCACCCCTACATCCCTTCAAAGTCATCTCCCTCCCGTCTTCCCATGGATTAGAACACAGGGCCCTCCTTTCTACCCCTCCCAACCAGCTTCTGAACAAACACCCAAGGTGAGCACTTTCTAAGCATCTCTCATGTGCCAGATGCCATGTTAGATACTAATCACCAAGACAAATGTTAACCATCCCCACTCTACAGATAAGGAACCCAAAGACCAAAGAAATTAAGGAACATGCCGCAGATTTCTGGGATTTGACTCACTACATCTGACTCAGAATCCATTCCCTTTCCAAGATAATAACAACATACTGCCTTTCCTAAGCACCTCCCACCCTCTGTAAAGACGTATTCCTTCTTCTGAATTGTGTAACTGTTACTTTACTATAGGTTCCATACTAAAGTAAGCAAACAGTTGAAGAAACTAAAGTTCTAGAAATCTTGCACATTACTAGGGGTCATTATTCCTGGTCTCATGGAACTCTAGTGGAATTAGATCCAAGCCCTTAGATCTGTGGATAGGATCCCTGTCACCAGTTCTTGCCTGGAAGAACTGGTAGGAACATATTCAGCTAGGAACTAACTGCTTGCCTTAGTCCATGGGGATTCAAGTGGTGCTGCTCCTTAGCTGGTGTTCTTGGTCTACCTTCTCCTCACTCCCGGGTTAATGGTTTTTTGTGGGGGGGAGTACTAGGCAAGTGCTCTCCACCACTGCACTGCCTCTCCAGCCCTGATCTTGATCCTTAAACTCTATCTGAGAAGAAGCAGTTCATCTCCTGACTGCTCTGTACTTGGTTCTTGGACCTTGATCTTTTCCTTGACCTCCTAGGTGGGTAAGATATTCTCCTGTCTCTCCCCCAGAGACATTTTTCCACATCTGTAGAGAGTCCTGCACTTGCCCTGCACTCCGCTGTCTTGTCTTTATTGGGGGATTTAATGATTTCTTCTACCGCAGGTCCCACCTCTATTCTTGGCTAGCTTATCTAAGATTGGTCTAAACTACCAAAGTAGTTGACTACGCTTTAGTGAAATTCAACCTCTTCACCTCTCATTTCATCAACTGACATGTACAAAAGGCCTAATGCAGGTGGAGCGAGTACCTTGCTTATAGGCACAATGACAATTCCCTCCCTTCCCAGGGAACTTGCGCTCTTCTAAAACAATCAACGTGGTTGCTATTCATTCAAGGCCACCTCTTGACGCACTCCCCACTAGGAGCCCATATGCTTTACCTCAGTTAGTCCTCCCAGCAACTCACAAGGGAAAGGTCATCATCCCCCCTGCTATAATGAGTATGCTGAGTCTTACCGATACTTAAGCAGCTCAAAGTCACAGACAAAAGAAGTGGTAGAGCTGGAGTTTGAACATATTTCTACGTCTAAGCCCTCGCTTCGTTTACATTGAAGCTTCTATCTGTAGTAGAGTAGTCTGGAACTCAGACTCTAGAAGCAGGCTGACTTAAGTTTAGAAACCCAGCTCTGCCATTTCATTGCAGTGCAATCTTGAACAAATGAATGAGCCTTTCTAGGCTTCGTTGTTCAACTATTGTTTCCTGTTGTGGTGAGAATCGCAGAAATGTTACCCGGCTTGTTAGCACTAGTGTCTAGGCCTAGTCTTACCTGTAGCCATTTAATTTCTTTGGCATCACCCTGGGAACTGGTCTGTCATACACTGATTGCTTCCACTGCTACCGCACAGTCTGAGGGACACTATTAGCTCCCAGCTCATTTGCAGAACAAAGGCAGTTGTCATACAGCACGTCACTGAATGATAAACCCTCCAAGTCTCAGATTTTTGGTTACCCTTTCTGCGTCCTTCCTTACTATGCTCTCCCTCCTCCTTTCCTGACTCAGAGGAACTCCTCCTTTCTAGAAGGTGGTCTTGTGGAATTCATCTTGTCATCACTGTGTTAAACTATCAAGCATGCTGTAAATACACAATAAAAATAAGACATGCTATCTATTAAAAGAGAAATGCTGTTCTGTCTTATACATTTTGGGAGAAAATTCTGAAGCTCTCAGCACATCTCCTAGATCTGGAACTTCAAGTATTTCTCCTTTCATGGCTGAAAGAAAACAAGTCTTTTCTGTAGTCCCAACATCTTTATAGTGCTTAACCTTCTGTGAAGAGGAGATTCTCCATGGTGAGGACTTCTAATGACCTCCTGGCACCAAGGGGTAGCAAAAACATCTCACTTGGAAACGTTGGGACACCATTTTTGGGTTCAGTGTAGCCAAGATTTTCCACTGACCTAACAGACCAGTTAAAAATCCCTCTCTGTCATCAGGAGTTTTCCAGACAGGGCTAGATTGTATAACCATGATCATCTTTCTCCTGACCTCTTAGATCCAGTTCAAGAATTCAGTCTTACCTCTTGTCCCTGAGATGTCTGGGGTGAAAGGCTGCATCAACACAAGTGTTGTCAGGTCCTGTCATGTAGGCGGTAAAGAGGAAAATGTTGGTGGGCACAGTAACGTCACTGTGTCTTGACTGGTGGGAATTTGAGTCAGAAGACACTTTGGTCCTCCCAGGCTGGGTGGGTCTTCTGTCAGTGGCAATCACTTGTGCCTGATGGTTATGGTTTAACCTGCACTTTTCTGGTTAGGAAGGAAATAACTATGGCTTGAACCCCTGGAAAATCTAATTGGCCTAAAGGTCTGAGGATGTTCCTGGCCTAGTTGGTGGTGGTTACTCCACCCAGGATTGATTTTCGAAGGTGGAAAGACTCTGTAGGAGCCAAAGATACAGTTCATTTCATAACTCTTTGCTGATTGCCCCCTAGGTACCAGCCATTCTATGCCCAGCTGGAGATGGGGCTATCGCAATGAATACCACAGCTGCCTTCTCTAGCTTGCCTGCATCCTAGTGACTACACAAGGCTGGCTTGACACCTCCAAGAAAGCGCTTGTGTCCCCAGTGGACCTCCTTCGAATGTGATCCCTTTCAGCACTCTGGGGACATCCGTGTCCTGTGATTGGCTTCCCGTGTTGAAGCCAAGCTCTGAGGCTCTCGGCTCTGGAACCTAGGAAGCAGAGCAGGAATAGTGAAAATGGAGGTCAGAACCCCTTTCAGAGGCCAGAAAAGAGAACTAGTGACAGTCGGTATTTCCCTGGAACTCTACCTCCTGATCCAGTCCCAGTCACCCCCTCTTGTCTTCCTTCCTTCCAGGCACCCTTGAAAAAGGCATGAATGAGAAAAGACCAGATGCAAACCTCACTGCTTTAGAAATGGACAACAAACCCCATGGAAACCCTGCCTGTTTGGGCAGGGATTGGTTGGAATGGATCCCTGTCAAAGTTTGGTCCCCAGACTCTCCTGGCTTTCATTGTTAGTAAATGCACTATTAGTCAGCATACTGGAAATTTAAAAAATAAACATCTGTACTCAGTGGATTTGCCTGGGCTATCTAAGCCCATCTAAGATGGGTCAAGTAAGCCCTGTTGCTAAGACCAGTGTCCTCTATTGAAAACTGACTGCTCTCTGGGTTAAAAAATGATCAGAGAATTACCTGTGCTTTATTCATAGCCATTTTCACATTGAAGCCATTCTGCTTTGGTTCTAAGATCAGCACCTGCTATGTATGCATCTGCCGTATTATGAGCAGACATTAGATGGAAGCTTCTTTGTGTCTTCAACACTTAGGACAATGCTTGGCGGAGAATATATGCTCTTCTTCATTAATCTGAAATTAAATATGCATAGCGTCAGGAACAGAACCCCTGTATTCCAGCCCGCTCTTACCTTCCCACTCCTCCGCCACCAAATTCAAGCAGATCGAGCCGCTCTAATTAGTTGTGTTGTCTTGATCCTTACATCCTCCTGTCCCCCAACCTTCTGGTCTAGAGTTACAGGAAAGTGGGCTTTGAGTCATGCGGGTTCAAATCCATTTACCCCTCACAGGACTGTCACTTTATATCACCAAGCCCCCATTTCCAACACAGAATAACTACTATGACCTTTACATGAGCTAAGTAAACCACCAAGTTTATAGCACATGTTCGGCAAGGGCTCACTCAGTATTTTTCCTCTTTTAAAACTCTTCTTAAATCCTGAGAAGAGTGGGCCCTTGACAAACACCTCTGGCTACACATTAAGTCACCAGCTCCAACCTACTGCAGAATCCAACAAGTCCCGTCTGCCTTGATACTTCTATGTTCTTCACATTCAAATCATCCCAGGGCTTCTCAATTGGTAGATTTTAACCTAAGGAGGGTTTCCTTAGATGCTGATGCAAGACAGTCACTTGAAAAGAGTATGTAGGGCACATGGGTCATCTAAGCTACTGAGAGTCTACCTGACCCACATTCTAGTGGCCCTCAAGTGTCTCCTCTTAGCTTCTCAGTTCCGACTTGGGTCCTCACGTCCCGCCACCTGCACTCGTCTCCCCTGGAAGGCCTCACAGGATCTCCAGCGCAGCACATCCAAAGTGCAACTTCGATTCTTTTCCCACCCAACTCTGTTCTTCCCTATCCCTCCTCAGGTCAGGAAATGGTACCACAACCCTCTGAGTTGCTCAAATTACAATTCTAGGAATCATCTTACTTCCCTAATTCCCTTTATCCGATCTGTGAGACTTCTCAGTTCCATTCAAAATCTATCGCCTCTTTTCCTATCCGAGCTAGCGCGACCTGCCCCTTTCTCTCCTAGAGTCTAGGCTGCAGTACCTGCCTCCACCTTGGTCCTGTCCTCCTCATGGGCCTTCTAAAATGTAGATCAGATCCTCATGCTTCACCTCCTTAAAACATAGTTTTTAAACATTTTGAACAAGAACCAAATCCTTCCCATAAACATCCCTCCAAGGCCTAGCTCTTGCCCATTCCTCTGACCCCATCTTCCCCTGGCTCAGGAACTGTGCCTGTCACTGACTCTATTGTAGTGTGCACCAGCCAGGCAGGTGCCCCACCCGCCTCATCTCCTATGCTTCTCCCTACAACCCAACCAGCAAGTGTTCATCACTGTAAAATTGGTGCAAGAGTTGAAAGAAAGTGTTTGGTGCTAGCAGAGAATAAGTGATGGACAAATGTTAGACTCCCTGCCTTGTCCTTTGTTCCCATGGTGGGAGCAGGATGAAGGGGTGAGGGTGAGGACTGTAGCCCAGAATGGTCTCACTGGTCAGGAGTAGAACCCAACCTGGGCCCACCATTCCCTTACTGGGGATGTGGCTGTTTTAGTCACAAGTCTAACACCTGCCTGCAGGGGGCGCTCGAGTCAAGAAGGGCAAGTATGGGGTGCTGGGGCTGCTGAACGGGTTAAGAGGTTTCTTCCCAAACCTGGCCCTCCTGGCCAGCATCTGCCTCTGTAGGCTTAATGAGAACTCCAGGCACTTCAGAGACTGCAAATAACTTCGAGGGCGCCACTAACTCATTCAGCAGGAAGACCCAGAGCTGCCAAAGCTTCAGGGAAGATAAGTGAGTGGAAAGAAGGTGGTTTTTGTAGCGTCAGGCAGACGGAAGGATTTTGCGCGGAGTGTGAGCTCCTCCCCTGCAGAGGAGCTGAAAAAGCCTGGTCTCGGTCTCAGTCTCAGTCTCATCCCCTCTCTGCACTATATTTGATTAGGAATTTGGAGGCGGGCCTTGGCCTGGCACTGAGGCGCACACTCTCAGTAGGCACTCTCTCTCCCTCTCTGTCTCTCACTCTCTCTCTCTGTCTCTCTCACACGTTCTCCTACCCGAGGAGGCCAGACAGGGGGACGTGGTCACTCTCTGAAAAGTTCAACTTGAGGTAAGTTCAGTCATTTTATTTGGGGGTTCATCCCTTGTGATTCATAAAAGAAAGGAAAGGGCTAGGTGTAGGGAAAGGGGCAGGCAGGGAGCAGTCATCCCCTCCTTCTTACCATAACACCAGGACAGTGGAGAGGGGCAGGGGACCGGGAGGAGTGGTCCTGGCAGGTCCCTTTCTCCTACAGTCTTTTAATGGGTGTGGGTGGCCTCTGATTTCCAGGCATGAAAAAGCTTCTTGGGACACTTTGGGGGATACTCTATGAGTGTCCCTGAAATCTTTCTTAGGGATTGTAGTAGTAAATGCTGTGGGGGGTATGTGTGCAAGCTTTGTGCAGAGTGTGTGTGTGTGTGTGTGTGTGTGAGTGTGTGTGTGTGTGTGAGTGTGTGTGTGTGAGTGTGTGTGTGTGTGTGTGGAATGAAAGGAGAGAATAAAGACAAGAGCTAAGCCTTGGCTGGGTTCAGGTAGTTGCGCATAAAGGGGTCTCACCCGGTGGGAGGGTCTGGAAGGACCTCCTGGGCTCTGGTAGGGGGAAGAGTGCTTCTGCTAGAGTGGACACAGTGCGGAAGCAGAGGCTCCTGAGTGCCAGTCCTGGGAGCTTTGCATCATGCACACTCTAAGCACAGGCTGTCGTGGTCGCTAGCCTTCTGGGAGACAACTGAAGAGTCCAGCCCTGAACCAGCAAGGCTACGAGAAGGAGCAGGATGAGGACAGGCACACAGTGCCCTCCAAACTCCCAGCAGCCACAGCTCTACAGAGAGGCCAAAGTGGCAGGATGTGCAGCCCCTGGAAAGCAGGGTCTTGCTGAGGAAGGTGGCTCCCATCTGCCAAGGTGCCCAGTCTGGATGGAGAAGCGGAGACAGAGGTTCACTGTGCCAGCCCTTCAGACAGCCACCTTGGTCCTGCAGCAGCCCAGGGCTATGCATGGAAAAAATGTGCTTTTGGCAGTGGGCCGCTCCATCCTTCCCTCCTGGCCACAGCCAGTGACCAGCCAGCATGCCCAGGCAATGGGCAGTTGGGTTTGCCTCTCAGAAACACTGTAGCTCTTTGTCTGAGGCCTGTGACTGCCCAAGGATAGGACAGGGTGCCCGCTTCTCAGCAGCCTAGGAGCTGACAGGATGAAGCAGGCTTAAGGGAAGTGCCTTCAGGACAGAGAGGAAGGCATGGTGGCCGTAGGTGACTGGATGGAGTGTCACCATCAGGGACCTTCTCATCAGCTCATTGGATTCGAGGTTACTTTTATACACCTGCCATTTTCCTGTCCCTAGTTGCTGATATCAGCAAGACCCAACAGAAATTTTAGAGGTACATGTCACTCTTTCAGGCCAAGAAAGTTTTTAAGCTTTCTCTGTCCTAGGATGACACAATGGAAGATTCCCACTGCCCACAGGGACTTGACAAGTAGACTGGATCTAGGTAACTGGGTTAGGGTTAGGGTTAGGGTTAGGGTTAGGGTTAGAGTTAGGGTACCAGCACCTTATGTGCTACCCCTGGTAACTCATCTCCCATACCTTATGCTGCCCTCTCAGATAACCCTAGACTTCACCTTTGTCCCCCAGCCTGCTCTGTTCTCATCTCACTAGCATCGCAAGGCCAAAAGCCACAGGCTGCCCAGCAATGGGGACCCTAGATACAGAGCCTGGGATGCTAGGCAGCACCCCTTGCAGCAGGCAGCTTGGGACAAGAGAGCAGGTGCCAGAACTCCGTCCTGAATCACTTTCCCCTGGGGTCCCCCACCCCACTCCTCACTTTTGTTCCGGCTTTCAGGGTTCCTTGGTCATTTCTCTGGGCCCCTAGTGGCTCCTGGTAGGCTAACTGTTCACTAGGCCCCACAGAATGAAGAGTAAGAAATAGCCCAAACCCCACACCCTCAGTGCCCCCTAGAGACAAGCGTCCACCCAGTGCCAGTGGCTCTGGTCTGGAGAGGATCTGTAGCTGTTCCATGGAGACCAGGAGGCATTTGTAGCTAGAATCTGCTAACCAGTCTTCTCGCCCAGCCAGCTATTACAGGCAGTGGCTCTTTGGAAGGTAGCCCAGGCCTGTGGTGGCTGCAGAGGGACCATGCCCCTCCCCAGACACTAGGACCAGAGCCTGCCCAAGAGACCGCAAAATCTCCCAGAAGTCCTTTGGACTTCCTCCTGGGTGTCGGCAGCCATTTCAGGAGGTTTCCCAGAGACAGAGATGGCAAGAGCCAGAGGGACTTTCCTGGACTCTTAGAAAATGTTATTTCCCTGGGAGTGTGAAATGGATGAGAAGTCAAGCCTGAGAGCAGCCCACCTCCACCACTAATCCCCTCCACACACAGCCGCACATGGGCACATCTTCATGCTGCCTGCATACAGCCCACATGCGCGCGCGCACACACACACACACACACACAGTGTTGTAGGCTTCCCAGCTTGTGCAGCAGCCCTTCTGAAAAATGCATCCCCCTCCCACTCAAGCTCCTCCTAGTCTCCCAGATTGTTCTGTGGCTGCCTGGAGCAATGCGCTTAGGTTACCCCCGAGAGCCAGGGTCCAGCAGGACCAAGAGAGCAGAGTGGGGAAGGGAATAAGCCTGGCGCAGTCAAGTCCCTGTCCTGCCTCCCCACCTTCCTGCCCTTCTGCAGCCTCATTCATGCCCACCTGCTCTGTGTCCTCTCCCTCCCCTCAGAGACAGAATGCAGTGGCTGTCCCTCCTGCTGCTGGCAGGACTCTGCTCCTTCTCCTGGGCCCAGTACGATGAAGACCCTCACTGGTGGTTCCAGTACCTCCGCAGCCAGCAGCCTACCTACTACGATTCCTATGACCCTTACCCATACCCGTACGAGCCCTCGGAGCCTTACCCATATGGGGTGGAGGAAGGGCCAGCCTATGCCTATGGCTCCCTGCCCCCACCAGAGCCCCGTGACTGTCCCCAGGAGTGCGACTGTCCCCCCAACTTCCCCACTGCCATGTACTGTGACAACCGCAATCTCAAGTACCTGCCCTTCGTCCCCTCCCGCATGAAGTACGTCTACTTCCAGAACAACCAGATCACCTCCATCCAGGAAAGCGTCTTCGACAATGCCACAGGGCTGCTATGGATCGCTCTCCATGGCAACCAGATCACCAGTGACAAGGTGGGCAGAAAGGTGTTCTCGAAGCTGAGGCACCTGGAGAGGCTGTACCTGGACCACAACAACCTGACGCGGATGCCGGGTCCCCTGCCTCGCTCCCTGAGAGAACTCCATCTAGACCACAACCAGATCTCGAGGGTCCCCAACAATGCTCTGGAGGGGCTAGAGAACCTCACAGCCTTGTACCTCCACCACAACGAGATCCAGGAAGTGGGCAGCTCCATGAGGGGCCTCCGGTCCCTGATCTTGCTGGACCTGAGTTACAACCACCTCCGGAGGGTGCCTGACGGGCTGCCCTCGGCCCTCGAGCAGCTGTACCTGGAGCACAACAACGTCTACACCGTCCCCGACAGCTATTTCCGGGGCTCGCCCAAGCTGCTGTATGTACGGCTATCGCACAACAGTCTCACCAACAACGGCCTGGCCACCAACAGCTTCAACGCCAGCAGCCTCCTGGAGCTCGATCTCTCCTACAACCAGCTGCAGAAGATCCCCCCTGTCAACACCAACCTGGAGAACCTCTACCTCCAAGGCAACAGGATTAACGGTGAGACTGGGCAGAGGGGCGGGGCTGGCTGGTGCTTCCTGAGTCCTGATGCAAAGTAGAAAGGGGGCAGCAGGGGAAACCACAGAAAGCCACCAGTTTGGTGCCGGGACACGCATCTGTAAATCCCAGCTACACAGGACACAGAGGCAGGAGTATCACAATTTGGAGACCAGCCTGGGCAACTTAGTGAGGCCCTGTCTCAAAATCTAACAATAAAAAAGGGCCAGGTATGGTGGTGCACACCTGCAATCCCAAGCACTCAGGAGGCTAAGGCAGGAGGATAGCAACTTTGAGCCCAGCCTGGAGGGCAAATTTAGCAATTTAATGAGACCCTGGCTTAAAATAAAACGGTAAGAAAAAGATCTGGAGATCAGTGAAAAGGCCCTGGGCTCCATCCCCAGTACCAGTGAATAAATAAATTATTGAACTAAAATTTAAATTTACAAAGGGCTGGTGATATATCTCAGTGCAAGGCCCTGGGTACAATCCTCAATACTGAAAAAAAAAAAGAACAGAAAGAGGAGGAGGAAGAGGGAGAGGAAGAAGAGGAGGAGGAGGAAGAAGAAGGAAGAAGAAGGAGAAGGAGAAGGAGAAGGAGAAGGAGAAGGAGAAGAAGAAAACCCAAAAACCAAAGCCATAGCCTTGACCAACAGGTACAAAGTAGCTTGGGCTTACGCCCAACAGCAGAGCAGAGAAAGCTCCCTGGGGAGGGGCTAGCTCAGAAGACTAGGAGTTTCCACCTAGGGCTGAGAGGTAAGTGGGTAGAGGCTGGGGGAGGTAGGCCTCCCTCCTCCATCAAAGCTGTTCTGCACAGGAAACCTAGAGGGGCTCACCAGTGGGGACAGCCAGGGGTGCCCGACTGAGAGGAGGAGGTCGAGCTGAGCTGGGAGTGGTTCGGGAGGGGACAGGTCCCAAAGACAGAGCCAGTCACACTTGTACTCCCAGCAATCTCAGAAGTTGAGGCAGGAGGGCTGAAAGCTCAAGGCCACCTTGGGCAACCTGGTGACTAAGAGAGAGCCTGTCTCAGATCAAAAGATTTTAAAAAGTGCTGGGGATGTAGCTTAGTGCAAGGCCTTGGGTTCAATCCCCAGTACTGAGGAAGGAAGGAAAAGCGGGAGGGAGGAAGGGAGGAGGGAAGAAAGAGGGGAGGGGAGAAAGGGGAGAGGAAAAGGAAAAAGGAAGAAAAGCAAGCGTCTAGGGCCCATCCTGGGGGGCAGGCGGAGTCTGTGCTTCCTCCCCACCCGGAGAGGGGGGCTGTTTCCCCACGGCCGGCTCCTGCCTCCACAGCCTGGTCTTGTATTTTGGTGTTTATTTGGATTTAAAACATAACAGCTGGTGGGCAAAAATGTTCTTCCCACCAGAATGAAAGTGGTGTTTGTTCTGGTCAGCTCTCCTGGAGCCCAGGGAGGCCCTGGTGGCAGAGCAGAGGTCCTCCCTAGGGTACCAAGAACCTGAGCCTCCCAAGCCTTGGGGTGGGTTGGGGGAGGATGTGAGGGTGCTTATTTTATAAACACTTGCTTGAAAACCCCTAAACAACCAAGGGCTGCTCTCTGCCTCCCTGCCCTTCTGTCTCAGAGAACTAAAGGATGCGTTACCAAGGGAATGATCTCATCGCTATTCCTCGCCCTGCCCTCGCGCTTGGGCTCTTGTGTGCAGAATGTGTTTACATTACCCCAGGGCTTCTGATGTCTTCATCTCCACTGGAGGGTCCTGAGCCAGCATTTAGCCACCCCTACCCCTGCGTATGCTGCTTCTCTCGGGGAGCTGACACTGTTAATGACCGTTGGCAGAAGGCTTTGAAGTGGAGCCTGCTGAGAAGGACTCCACCATCAAAGCACAGAGAGACTGGGGCCACTCTCTCCCCCGGGGCTCAGGAAACACATTAGTTGTTTAGCAAGCTGTCAGGGCTGGACAGCCTCTAAGGAGTGAGAAGCCAGCCTCTCAGGACAGTGCCAGAGGTGACAGCCCCGCCAGCAGGATGGAGGGCCATCGGCCTGGTGGCCTGGTCATGAGGGTTGAAGAGCGAGGCACCACCTGCACGGACATTCCAGATGGGTTATTTAAAATCTGTCTGTCTGTGTTTGGGGTGTTCATACTCCCAGGATGAGGCTGAAGGGTGATTCAAGCCATCTTGAAGATGCTCCAGGCAGCAAATGTGGGCATTCCCTCCTGCCTTCACCTCTCCCCTAGCAGGCACCACCACTCATCTGCAGCCTGGAGCTTGGTCACAGCACAGATGTCACACTGTGACTCCTCCAAGCTTGACCATGAAGAGTGGTCATCCCAGGGAAGAATCCTCTGCTTAGTGGCAGCCTATGGCATTGGGCAGGTGGGGGGGAAGACTGTCTGTGTCTCGTCACCTCTGCCTTCCTGCAGAACTGTATCTTGCTGTCCAAACATGAAGCTGCCCACCTCTCCCAAAAGCTTGTCAGAAAGCAAAATTACTTAATGCAGCATCCCAAGGGCCTGCAAGAAAGTTCTCCATTCACCAACATAAAAATTTTCAATGTCTACTGCAATCCCTTTGTGTGCCATTGAAGCCTACCTAATCTCCTATCATTTATTCTTGTCCCCAATGTTTTCTTTAAACAAAATAATTCCAATCCCTACCTTTCTTGAACAAGCAAGCTAATGCATGCAAAGTTCTTGGTCCAGGGTATAGCGTGTAATTTAAAAACCAGCACATGGCAACTGTCAGCTTTTCTTCTCATTGCCATTTTGAGGCTGACAGGTACGTTTTTGTTGTTTGCATTGCAAAGTGGGGGAAACTGAGGCACAGAAGAAGAAAAACCATCTCTCAAAGTCACCCAGGCTACATGGTAAAGAACCTATGCTCTTGCTGTGAATATAGAGGGACCTGGAGCCAGGCACCCCAAGAGTAGGGAGGAAACTCTCTCTGACTCAGACGCCCCCCCCAGCAGGAAAATGGTTTCCCAGCCTCCTCCTTTTGGGGGTAGCTGTGAGGGTTGTCCTCCTGCACCCAGGGATTTGGGGTTGGGATGGAAGTAGCCCTCTGAAGGAGAACACAGGCAAGCAGAGAAATAAGAAAGGATCCTGTCTGCCCTTCCGCTTTCTGCCAGCCTGTCTCACAGTTTTTCCAGCCCGGCATCAGCAAAGGAACGGAGCATGGAATGTTACTCCGAAGCTTTGGGATCTGGAGGAACAGGGCGGGTGCACTGGGAGGAATTTGGAAAGACTTATGTCAGTGTTTCATCTGGGCTGGAAAATGCTCCCCACAGAAGCCCTGTGCTACTCGTGGGCTTCAGGGCGGCAGCGGGGATGGGGGGAGCTCCCAGTGCCCCGTGTGGGGCAGTGTCTGTGTACACTGTCTCGCTCCCCACAAGTATGTCCTGTATTTGGGTACCCACAGCTGGGACCCAGGGCTTGAGCAGACAGCCCGGACTCCCGCTGGGAGAGAATGCATCGTTGTGCCTCCAGCTCAGCTCCAGGTGGCAGTGAAAGGAATACTCAGACCCAGCCCTGTACATGGACCACAGAGACCCAGCTCCTCACTGGGGCTCCGCCTATGGAATCTACTCCTGGAGCCAGAGAGAAGGCACCCCAAAGCATTCAGGCCCTCTGCCCCTCCATGCAGTGCACTTCCCAGTCTCCCCACAGCTCTTCTCCGTGTGAATTACTTTGGACCTGGATATTTTTGTCTGCTTGCAATACAAACTAATCTGTGCACACTAACTCCCCCTCTCAACATGGTCAGTTCTTCATGGGCACTGCAAGCAGTACAGGATGCTAATTTCAACCCTTCTCGGCTTGTCTGCATGCTGCCTTCCTCAGAACCCTCGCCTTCAATCTCATAACCTCCTCCAAGATGAGTCCTAGCTGTGCTGGCAAGGGTTAGAGAAGCTTCCCTCCCCTCACTTTCTCTGTAGCTTTAGTTTTTTGTTTTGTTTTTTTTTTGGCAGTACTGGGGATCGAACTCAGGATCCTGCGCTTGCTAGGCAGGCGCTTATTCCACTGAGCTATTTCCCCAGCCCTCTCTGTAGCTTTAGGGACACCTCTGGTGGGACAAATGCAAGCCCCAGCTCTGGGTCTGCACCACATGACAGCGCCCATCCTCCTCTGTCTCCCAGACCCCACTGCAGCTCCTTCAACTGCTCTTTGCAGAGCCACCCAGAGCTGTCTTCCCGGGAGCCCAGAGGCTCTAGCAGGTTTGGGTGCGGACTTCTGAGACCCTGCTGGAGTTGTGACTCAGGCCGTATTTTTTCCCCTTTCACTGCTGACTCAGTAGACTGGAGACAGGTGGTTCATTTGTCCAAGAGGGCACCGAGCAAGAACTGGTTTGTTCAGAGAACAACCAGAGCCAGAAGTGTGGAAGGATCCACACTGAAAGCGGACAGAACAGTGGACATCTATGACGTGCAGCAGAGACCATCCTCCACCACAGGGACTTCTTTTGAGATTGTAAAAAAAGAATTAACCGCAATCATATTAAATGCAGGAGGCAGGGGAGTTCTTTATTTGCCTCACGAGGTCCAGCACAGCAAAGAGCTTGGCGCGTGCAGCCTGCTTCAGCCCTGAAGCATGTCTTAGGGTTGGGGCACCATGGAGATTGGACATAAGTGTTCGGGCTTCTTAAAGCTCTGTAGCCCAGCACCGCTGTCTCTCGGCCTAGGATTTCTCTTTAATTTCCTGCCACTTTCTCTATCTGCAAAGAGGCAGGAGACTTTCATGATTTAAACTTTTCATTTCTCGCCCACCCCCTAGCCTTCCTTCTCATAGCAACTCAGCAAAGCCTCCCTCTCCAAAAGCAACTCAAGCTCTTAGAGAGGCTACTTTTGGTCTTTGGCTGCCCTCTGCTTCCCCCTGCTGCCCACAGACAAAAAAATCCCCAAGCCCTGTAGGGAAGGCCACTCAAGGACATTCAAAGGACTCAAAGTACACAGGAGGAGGGGATAAAGTGGCACTGCTGCAGAAGCAGGCGCACACACACACACACACACACACACACACACACACACACATACACACATACACACATACACACACACTTCCCACCTCCGACCCCTAACAGTGCCTGTCGTAGTAACTCAGATCCTTGGAAACATCTTCCCATCCCTCCCCAAGTTCCACCCTTGCAAAAAAAGTCTTTCTAAGCCCCTCATGTGTCACCCGTATCTGTTCCCTGATCCGGCCTCTCCCGCCACCCCCTTGTCCCTGCAGAGTTCTCCATCAGCAGCTTCTGCACCGTGGTGGACGTCATGAACTTCTCCAAGCTGCAGGTGCTGCGTCTGGATGGGAATGAGATCCAGCGCAGCGCGATGCCCGTCGATGCGCCCCTCTGCCTGCGCCTCGCCAGCCTCATTGAGATCTGAGCAGCCCTCACAGTGGGCCCCTGCCATCCCCTGCACTTGGCTTGATGATTTGGTCTGGCTTTTGTTGGAAGGTCTGGGACAACCATATGGCACACGCCCATGGGTTCCTCTTTAGGCTCGTCCAGTAGGCAGGGTCAGGGGGCATCAGGGGCCGGGCAGGCTTCTGCTGAGGACTTAGGCAGACCCTTTCCGTTCCCCAAAGGACATGAGTAGTGGGGGAAGGGTCCTCCCTGGAAGTCCCAACCCCAGAAATCACTACTTTAAGTTCTCCTTGATGATGTGGTGTCAGGGAACTTTCAGCATTGCCTGGGCAATAGCACCTATGCATCCTTTTCAAGCAGTCTCTGATCCTGTCTGTGCACAGCGCTTGATAGCTCTCTGTATGTGTTGGGCTAGCTGTGCAGCTACTCTGAGCTCCTGTTCAGCGCTCCTAAAATATACCTCTTGCCCAGCCACCTCCACCTCAGTCCCCCTCGTCCACCCAGCCCTTCTTCACGGACTCCCCTTCTGTGCCTTCAGCAGCCAGGAGACCCCATCACAAGGGAGCCTGCCCAGCCCCCTGTGGAGAGAACCCACACTTTTGTCCGAGACTAACAAGATGCTGAGAATCACCGCTTCACTCTCCTAACCCTCACCTTTTGAAAGCTAGGTGGGAGGTCGTGATAGTATTGCTGGCCTGATGTCAAAGAGCCGACCAGGCTTAGCTAAATTTGGGGGCCAGATTTTAGCAGCTGGGCAACTCTTGAAAGGTGAATCCAATTTCAAAGGAAGAAAGGCCGGACTTGGTTACCACCAGCACCCGCAGTGGCTGCCAGTCTGCCTCAAAGTCACTAAACTGAAGGGGCGGCCTCGGTAGTTTCTTTCTTGCCTGATCCACTCTGCATCCCCCCAGGTGGGTCTTTATCCTCAGTGGTGGAGGCCACATGGCTTCCAAAGCCTGAGAAAGCTAGTTTGCCCTCTCTTTTGACCCAAGCAGGGTAGAGACAGATTCCAACCAGCCCGGGACACAGGGGAGCACAAGGGAAGATGGGGCTCGTCTGCATTAACGGATTTGTCCCGAGGCGGGGCTCCAGGGTCTCTGTGGAGACACTCCGTGCCATCTAAAGAGTGCAGGCTGGGCAGCCAGGTCTCACCACCCCGCTTTCATCTCTCTGAACTCCACTGCATTTTTTGAAGATGCCTTTGCCTTATAGCTTGGCTGGAGAGCAGTTAATTCCCACTTCCACAAGGCAGGGCTGTCTGGCCTAACCTGCTCGCTCTTTCGGATGCAAAGCGTTGAGACATCAGCCTGGGCAGCCAGGGGCAAGGACCAGCAGAGGAGATGGCCCACTCCAGTCTCTGGCCCTGCAATCCTCAAAAGCCAAATCAGCTCATTTCAACCAGGGAGCTCTGACCGGAGGGGTGAGGCTGCCCCCTGCCCCGCCCCCTGCCCTGGGCTCCGCAGGCAGCATATGCATGTGGACACCGTCGGGCCTCTACACAGGGTCTGTTACGGGAGAAGCAGGCCTGGTGTCCAACCTGACCAATAAAGTATTGTACACGTGCAGCCGCAGGCATGGCGTATTGCAGCTGCTCGGCCACACACAGGTGTGCTGGGGACCCAGCAAAGTCCCCCAGGCTTTGATCTATCCAGGCTCTTTTTACCTATTCTTTTTCTTTTTTCCCTATTCTGTTTGAGTGGATGTAGTTTAACAACCCCCCTAATCCCAAAAAATCTTTCATAAAATCTCTAGTTAGCAAAGTTTGTGCTCTGGAAATTCTTTAAATCTAATTCCAATCCCACTAGCTACACCTCCCCTTCCATGTGGTTCCCAAGAGATAAGAAAACAACCTTTTGTTTTGTTTTCAGTAGTTTTAACATCTGTTTTTCCCCTTCCACCTTCTTGTCAACCCAGCAATTCTGGATCCCGCTGGTCCTGTGTACTTTTGTCCTGACTGCGTCTGCCCTCTAGTGGCCATTCTGCGGCAAAGCATCGGCAAAGCCAGTTGGTCCTGGACAGGAAAATGAGGAATTTCCTTCCCTCCCTCCCTCCCTCCCTCCCTTCCCGCTTCTCTTCCTGCCACGTGAGGGAAGAGTGTGGCTCACGGGCAAGCAGCGCTCCACGCTGCAAGAAGGAGCCCTCTGCCTTGGCTGTGCCCCTCAGCAGCTCCTGGGAACACCTGACCCAAGTAGAGCTGCCGCACATCTTAATCCAGCACGTCACAAGACAAGCAGGAATCGACTGCCAGGCCTTCCTTTCTTAACGCCATCTGATCATTACTCAGGCTGTGTCCAAGGCTTTACTTACATTTCATACTCCTCATTGCCCTGTGCCGTAGGTGCGGTTATTTTCACCATTTTACAGACGAGAAAGCTGAGGCACCCAGAGGCCAAGGCCCCCCAGGGAGGGAGCAGGAAGGGTAGTCTCTGATCACAGGCCACCTGTCCCCCCAGCTTGTCACATTCGCTCCGCTGTCCCCACTGCACTGTCCCGAAGTTCCTGTCGTTGTGGTCTGCTAGGGCTGCCGGTGGCTGCGGGTCAGCGGGCTGTTGCAGATGGAGTGAGCGCGTCTCGCTTTGGGGGAGGCAAAGAAAACCCGTTTTGCATTATGAATTTTAGTGTTTTCTGAGTGCTGCAAGGAATGTGCAGGTCCGTCCTGGCGGAGGGCTTATCCAGTGCAGTGATGCACTCTGAGCAACAGAAGCCCGCACTGAGGATCATGTATTTCCAGCTGAGGAGGGGCTGAAGACGAGAGGAGTACAGGACACTTCTGGGAGGCTGACGCAGGAGGTTCGAAAGCTTAAGCGCAGCCTAGATAACAACTTAGTGAGACTTTGTCTCAATTTTTTAATTTTTAAAAAAATTTTTAACACAGTGGTTGGGGTCTGGGGAGGTAGCTCAGTGCAAAGGCCCTGCGTTCAGCCCCCAGGAAGAAGAAAAAGAAGGGGAAAAAAAAAAAGAAGCCCTGTGATCTCTGAGCTATGGAGAGGGCATAGTAATCCAGATGAGACGTAAGGAGCAGTCCAAGAGGCAGAAGAAAACTTTTCATATGCCAGACGAGGAAAATGGCTGGGGCACAGAAAGCGAGGGAGAGTGCTCCAGGCGATGAGGCCAGAGCAGCTGGCAGGGCGCGAAGCACTCACACTGCCCTTTTCCTTTGTTTCAGACCCAAGCACCAAGAAACAACCACCCCTGTCCCTACCCCAAGTTCAAGGGCTCTACCTGCCCTGACAAAATCTTACAGGTCTGCGCTTTGGCCACTAGGGGGAAGTACCTCGCCGCGCACAGTCAAAGCCTTTTCTGACCCCTTTGAAACACCGAAGCCGTGTCGCTGCCGGCTTTCTGCCGTCCTGCAGGGTCAGCCATCAGCGCCTCTAGCCACTCGCCACAAATCAAGCATCAGGAGGCACGGCGTAGCAGGGGCCTTTTGCCTCGTGTGCTGTAAGTCACTGTGGCAGTCTGGGGAGAGCTGTGGACCTCTTCGAATTGTGTTTAACTTCCAAGTGATGCTCCTGCCTTAGCCGCCTCTGTAGCTGGAACACAGCATGCCTATTTCTCAGAATATTTTTAAAAGCGTGAAATAAAAGGCATAGGAGCTGGGTGTGGTGGCACATGCCTGTAATCCCAACACTCGGGAGGCTGAGGCAGGAGGATCGTTGCAAGTTCAAGACCAGCCCCGGCTACAAAGTGAACTCAAGTCCAGCCAGAACTGCACAGGGAGACCCTGTCTCAAAAAGACCCCCCCAAAAAAAAAAAAAAAAGGCATAGGGTCACAAAGGAAACCAATGACATTGAAATAGTTTTAAAAATATATACAATATTTATATAGCGATACTACTTTATTGATGGGAGCTGGCCACTGAGCTCATTAACTGTAGATTTCAAAGTGTTGGTGAGTACAAATGGCATTCTGAGGTATTTTCCGTAACTGCAATGTGATATTAAAATATCTGTGATTTCGTCTGTTAAGCCTCAGACATGCTAGTGCTATTGTGGTTTATCTTCATGATCGAAGAGAACACTGAACTTCAGTTAGATATTGGAAAAACAAGGCTATATTTTCTCATCCAATTTTGTGGTTCCTCTCTAAGTCAAGACAGAAAGACAGAAATGTGGATCATAGAGGAAGGCAAAAAGAAAGAGCAAATCATAGTTCTTTTTTCTCTGATCATAACTCAATCACTCAACCAAGTCTCGCTGTAGCCTCAATGTATCAGTAGTTGGCAGATTTACTATATGAAAGAATGAATGTAAAACTCCTATGGAGTTTGATGAAGGTAATAACTAAAATTCATTTTGCCTTCACAATTTGAAAGATAGTTCATTCAGAAACCTATGAAGACTGGATTTAGTAGCATATACCTATTACTCCAGGAGGCTGAGGCAGGAGGATTGCAAGCTCAAACGCAGCCTGGGCAACTTAGAGACTTAGTAAGACCTTCTCTTTAAAAACAAAAAAGTAGAATAAAAGTGAAAAGGACATATAAGGCAGTTTGATAAAAGTGCCAAATAAAAGCTGGGTGTGGTGGCACATGCCTGTAATCCCAGTACTCGGGAGGCTGAGGCAGGAGGATTGTTGTGAGTTTGAGACCAGCCTGGGCTCAAAGTGAGCTCAAGGCCAACCTGAACCGCATAGTGAGACCCTGTCTCAAAAAGACAGGAAAAAAAAAGGGCCAAATAAAGTAAATGGACAAAATATTCATTCTTCCTAAGAACAAGAAATGATGAGGTCCGGATGGCCAGGAAGGCTGAGGCCGCTCCCTGAGGCCTAGGACTCTCACCTTTATTTGCCAACTCAGCCATTCATTCTAGCAAGCACTCAAGCACAGGGGCCACAGACAAAGTCCATCTCCAGGAGGGAGCAGGTGAGCTCCTTCTCAGAGTCTTCAGAAAGGCAGAAGACAGAGGGGAGCTGGTGGACATGACTGCTACCACCCTGAGCCTCTGTGTGGCCCAGGGCACCACATTGTGCCAAGATGGATCAAACACATTGTGCAATTCTGTGCCAGCTGGGTTTCCAGAGCAGCAATCCTTCCTGGAAACCAGTCTGTGCCCTGGGGACAGAGCCATGGGTAGTGTGAGGAGGACTGACACCACGGACAGAACCCAAGTGCCTGCTGGGGCAAGCAAAAGGCAGAAAGAGAGAGTGTGGAGACCCGGCATGGACGAAGGGCCAGGCCCAGACACGCTGGGCCCGCAGGAGCTGAAGCCCTAGAGAGGCACGAGCTGCCCCCACTCGCCTGTGCCCCGGCCACCTGAAAGCACAGAGTTACACTTGACCCAGTTTAGGAAACAAGAACAGGAAGTGGGCCTGGCACCCGTGAAAAGCTATCTACAGGAGAAGAGGCACTAAAAGCAGGGGGGAGAAGGGTTGAACCTTCTCCAGTCACCCCCACATCTCCGGTGAGGGGGTTATGCTGAGGCCCAGGTCTTGGCAAAGGTGGACTTGAGACAGACAGTGTGCCTTGGTGCCACAGTTAGCCAGCAGTGCCAGGGGTAGATCAGTGCCAGAGGCCAGCAATGGCAGTCTGCACAGAAGGTGTGGGGAGAGAGGATGATAACCCACATCCCTACACAGAACCGGATGTACAGGTCCAGGTGCCAGGGGCACAAGGAGCTCCAAGCCCATAGTGTTAGTCAGTGAGGATCAGAGGTGGGTATTATGATGGCAACATGGGATTAGCCTCAGACAGCCCTGATGACTTTGACCCAGGACATGTCAGGTGGCACGGCCTAGGCCCTCCTCCCACGTGGAGGATCTCAGCCAACAGGTACCTTAAAGCATAACAAGCATGTCATCGGCATCCATGGTCATATTTTCTGAACCAAAAATGATGACATGTGTCAATATATCTCTATGTCTTTACGGAACTATAAAGCAGAATATCTTTAAGCCTTTGTGCTCAAAGGTGTCTAAGACACGCAATCAGCAACGACCATGTGAGGTCAGACCACCAGATGGAGAGAGCTGTGTCAGGCCTGGTGCTGGGGGTCACAAGCAACAGAAACTGAAGTTAGCTGATTTAAGATAAAGAGGATTCATTCATTCATTCATTCATGTGGTTGATTGGCTGGTTGGTTGGTTGGAGGGGGTGGTATGTTGGGTGGTTCACAGAACCTTGGAAGGCATTAGACCAGACTTGCAGGGCATGCAGCCAGAAACAATAGCCAGTGTTACCACCATGAAGATGCCACGGTCACCTCCCCATCCCACATACACCCAAGGCACATCTGTGAGAACCTTGCTGTTCCTGTATGGAATCTGCAGCTCTGCCCTCACCAGAGTCAGTTCTGCAAGGCCGAGTCTTTCCCCGTCGCTGACTTTCCATCCCACACCAGCCTGGCAGAACCACGTCACGCACGCAATGCCCTGGCAGCAAGTTGAGACAGGAAGTGTGTGTTGACAGTCTCGTCTAGTCTCATCTCCTACAGTAGAAGTAGGGCTCTGTCCCACAGGGAGGGGAATTTCCCCTAACAAATAAAGGGCTCAGATGCTGAGCAGCTGAACTGATGGCAGGTTTTCCTTTCAAGCACTACATGGAAGGGGGCTTGCGAGGGTGTGCTCGTCCCCACACCAGCCGCTGTGACAGCTGCGGGGCTACGAGGGACAGGACAGGAGGACAGAGTGTCATACAGATGCCCCCTGCCATTTAACCCAGAAGTACTTCCCTGAGGCGCAAGCTAACGCTGCTTTTTTTAAGTCTGGCTCCAGATCTGCAGAGCTGATCTGCATAGTTCCCTTGGGCTGTCCTGACAAAGTGCCACAAGCCAAGTGGCTTAAGGCAAGTTGAAAAGCATATTTATTCTGCAGGCCGGAAATCCAACGTCAAGGTGGTGGCAGAGCTGTGCTTCTTCTGAAGGCCCTGGAAGGATCTGTTTATGCCCTTTCCAGTTCCTGGTGTTGCTCAGTTTGTGGCTGTGCAGCTCCGCTGGCTCTTTGTCTCTCAGGAGCCCGCGTAACCCCCTGTCTCTCTTCTTCCTCCCCCTCTCCTTCTTCTCCCTCTCCTTCTCTCCTTCCTTCTTTGCTGCACCAGTGACACCTGGCACAAGACCACACCTTGGCACCAGCAGCCCTTGGGTCACTAGGGTAAAGAGCGGACACTGCGGCGCCTTGTGCAGCTGAGCAGGTCTTCCTGGCTTAGGGGCACGGCTGCATGGTCAGCTCACAATGCTTTCAAGTTGTGATAAGTTGATCGAATTGTTGCCCCATCCTAAGCCAAGGAGCACCTGTGCTTTCATTCCATATTCACAGATCCATCACAGAACCAGAGTTATTTGTGTCTTTAAACTTTACACAGGGCATCACACAGGACGTGTCCTCTGGGTGTTTCCCCTGCGTACTGTACACTTGCATTGCTCTTGTTCTAGCCTGTTCCTGTTTCTCTATTTTCGTGTTGAAGAGCATTTAGGCTGCTTTCCCATACTTTATTGTTACAGGCAGCTAACGCAGGGAGCACGCTTTCACTGACCGCTTGGCCCTGCCTCTGACAGCGTTTGGGGGTAACCAGGGCCTCTCAGCGGTCACCACCTCTAGATGCCAGCAGCACTGGCCTACTCTCACCCCTACCCTGGTGCAAACTCCAGACTGTTTCCGGTTGCCAAATATTCCCTAGGGAGTAAAATCACCATCAGTGAAGAATCACCTGCATATACAAGGTATGATAAAACAATACAGTCAGTGCTCAAATTATAAAAGTTTATTACAGTAAAAGACACAGCACCGGGCCGGAGGTATAGCTCAGTGGTGTAAGTGCTTGCCCGCTAAGCACTAAGGCCCTGAGTTCGATCCCCGGTCCCGGAAAAAAAAAAAGGAACGGATTAAAAGACACAGCACCATTAGCCCCCCTCTAAACTGCCCCCCTCACTTGCGTGATGGGAATTATCCCATCATTCTCACCACGGAGCTCTGGAAGTCCTCCCTGGTGTCTGTAGTCTCGCGGTGGTGGCTGCGTAGATGTCCTGCACTGGCACAAAACTTCTACCTTTCTTGGTCATTCTGACTTTGAGGGAGAGCCAGAAGTCGCAGGACCCTGGCTCTGGTGAACAAGGCGGACAAGCACCCGCTGTCACGTGATCGTGAGCTGCTTTTCTGTTGGGTGGCACTGGGCAGCCCCTCACCATACTTCTGTTCACACCCTGCAAAGCCACTCCGGAAAGAGGACTTCCAGAGCTGCTCCAGAGAGCGGCAGGCGGATGGCATAACTGGTGCTGATTTTAACTGGTCTGTCCCGTCTTGTTTTCAAAGAGGCCGGCAAGTACACCGTTCTCTTACTTTTCAGAAGTTTGGGGATGGACGTACTAGAGCCCAGTTGGGGACCCTGGAGCTGGAACCCGCCTGCCTAGCAGCAACTGAGGGGTCCTCCGCCCCATCCCAGAGCTGTTCTCTCCACCAGGGAGGTGGGGGGGGAGAGCGGGTCCGCAGAGGGGCCCGGCCCTGTGTGCTGCAGGGAAAGGGGAGGACCCTGCGCCGCTGTCCAGCCTTGGGGCGATGCACAGACCGGAAGCATGCACGGGCACTCTTCTACCTCGGGTACAGCCCTTCTTTCCTAATGCAGGAGGGGTGAGGGCGACAGTGCCCCCAGTGTCCACTGCAGAGCAGCTGCCGCCGCTCGGGTGGTTCTGATGGCCATCGTGAGCGCGAGAACAGGGGCCTCCGTGAGCGCAGCTGAAGGCCGCACGGAAGGCGAGAGGAGGCCGCCACAATGCCACCAGCGTCTTCCAGCCCCCAGACACAGGCGCGGGGCAGTGACCCCTGAGCACGGTGAAAACTATGGCAAGGGTGCTTTGTGAGACCCAGCCCTCCCTGAGGGCCAAAGGGAGGGGAAAAGGGCTGGTCAGCAGCTGTGCTGGTGGTGAGTCTTCCCCGGAGGACAGAGTAGGCCGGGCTGGGGAGCCATTGGAATAAACACAGTCAGCAGCTACACCAAGTGCTGCCTTAGTTGAGCAACCCAGCAAGACTGTAAATTCTGTGAAAGTGGGAGTCATGTCATGGAATTCCTCTACATAGTCCCCAGGAGCTAGTACACAGCTGGACTCATAAGACTGTAACACCTGTGGGATCACATTCTTTTGTACCCCATGAAAAAGGGGGCATGAGAAAGATTTAATAGTCCATTACACACACACACACACACACACAGACAGACAATTTTTGTCTCAAAAATTCTAAAATGGTTTAAATTCTATGAGCTCATTTTGTTTTCTAAAGTATTTCCACCATAAGGAAGCAGGTATGGTTCATGCCACTTTACAGAAATAATGATTGAAACCCAGCATGGTTAAATGATTCCCCCAAGGATTCATTCAGGTCTCACAGGTTCCCTGAACTCCATTCCATCCCTCTCTACTCCTTGTCTCCCTCCCTGTCCCCACCATCCAGTTCCATCCGAGTGACCCAGACTCATCGTGGCTTTCCCTTGGTTTTGGTCTTAGTTTTTTGAGATGAGGCCTTGCTATGTGGGCCAGGATGGCCTCAAACCTGTGAGCCTCTTGCCTCAGCCTCCCAGCCTCCTGCCTGAGCCACCATACCCAGCTATGGCTTTTGTTCACAATGTACAACCTCAGCAAAGGGCCACTCCAGACATCAACAGAGCCAAGCAGCTGACAGACTGGAGGGAAGCTGGGGACTGTGCACTCTAAGCAGCCACTCTGTGTCCACTGAAGAAACTCTACATGTCATTGCAGGGTGCATTCAGGCAGGCTAGAAAGTGAATCTCCCGGGTGGAAAAAAGGACTCAGACAGGAGGACCAAGAGTTTGAGCCCAGCCCGACAATGTAGCAAGACCTTGCCTCAAAAACAAAACAAAATAAAGCAAAAACAAGCATAGGACCTTAGGACAGGGTTTGGGGGACCTGCACACAAATCTTGGTGTCAGGTCTGTGAAGAGATCAGGTAGGACACTCCTGGGGTCTATGACAAAAGGAGAAGGTAAAATCCTACTAAAATAAGAGGCTGAGTGTGGAGGCACATGATTATAATCCCAGCACTCTAGGAGGCTGAGGCAGGAAAATCCCAAATTCAGGCTGGCCCCGGTAATTTAGAGACTTAGTAAGATCATCTCAAAATTTTAAAAGGGCTGGGGATATAGTTCAGAGCAAAAGCCCTGGATTCAATCCCCAGTACCATAGAAATAAAGAAATAAATAAATAGGTTGCTGTAAATCCATAGCTGCTGTAGTTCTAAAGGTTTTTGTTTAGTTTTTTGAGACAGCATCTTACTATGGAGCCCAAGCCAGCCTCACACTTTCGATCCTCCTGTCTCGGGCTCCCAAGTGCTGGGATTACAGGCAAGTGCCACCACGCCTAGGCTTAACATGTTGGAAAGAGGAGAATTTGAAAAAAAGTCCTTGAGAAAAAGAGGAATCCTGTCTTGCCGAGAAGCCTCTCCCTTGACAAGCTAAAAGCGGGGTCCATCTCAGGGTTGAGGGCTTTGAGATTCTAAGTTCTATTCTAAGGCTTACATTACTTTACTAATAGGACTTTTAAACACCCTCAGAGACTAGCGTTTTGCTAACACGTAAATCAAGAGAAAACAGCTGTGGCTAAACATGAGAAGGGAATACTGATCCCTTCATTATTAATATCTAAAAGGAAACCATCATTTTTGTGGCAATTATGAGCCAGAGTTTTCGTCATGATGACATTAGAGGGTGGGTGTTATTATGATTAGTTTCTTCATCTGTTTGGTAGTCCTGGGGGATTGAACTCATACCCTTCATACTGAACGAACTACATCCCTAGTTTGCTTGCTCACTTATTATTTATTTGAAACAGGGTCTTACGAAGTTGGCCGGCCAGTCCAACTCCCAGTCCTCCTGCCTCAGCCTCCCAGAGTGCTGGGATAACAGGTGTGCACCTCTATATCCTGCTACCATTAGTTCCCAACCCCCAGGAAATTGACCATCAGAGAAGTGAAGTAACTGTTCAAAGTAACACAGCCAGTAAATAGCAGAAGGTGGAGTCAAATCCTGGTCCCTTTGAGTTTTTAGCGGTATATATTTGTGTGTGGTGGAGTGGAAGGGCAAAGATATTCAAGACATTTTGTTTTTTTATAAGCTTACAACCTGTATCCTCTGCCAGGGGACAGAAGGCTGGTGCCAGCGGCTACAGATTGGTTTTAGAGGACGCCCCATGGTGAGGGAGATTAGAGTTCAGGTAACCACAGCCATAGGGAGCACCAACCCCCAGGGATACACCAGAAGAGCGGCAGTCCGGTGGGGTGGTGTAAGCCTGTAACCCCAGCACTCTTGGAGGCTGAGGCAGGACTGCCAGCTAGCTAGTCTCAAAATACAAAATCTTAAAAGGCCGAGGATGGGAAAAGCGCAGGGGTAAGGCTCCGGGTTCATTCCCCAGAATAAGAAATGATAGATAGATAGATAGGTAATTAGATAGGAGAGTAAGGAGAAAACAAAGAGGGCCCAGTTAACAACTTTGGGGAAAGAAATGCCCAAATCCAGGCCTTTGGAGACAGCCCCCAAAAGGGTCATAAATTCAAGAACCTAGAACTTCCAGATGGCTCAGGAAGGCCGGGCCGGCCGGGCAGTCTCTCAGGCCGAGAAGACGGAGGGCGGCAGAGTACAGTGCCTCGCTCCCGCCCCCCGCATGGGCCCCATTCTCCACACCCACCCGGTAGAACAACTGCGCCCAGAAGCCACCTTGGTGCGCCCCAACCCCACCTTTTCTCTCTCTCTTTTTTTTTTTTTTTAGTTCTGCGCGTCAAACTCCGCCCCGTTGGGAGAAGCTTTGATTGGTCCGCTCCGCCCCCCCCGGATCAGCCAATCAGAATCTTGTTGCCAAGGCGGGACTGCGCCAGATGGTAAAGGTTACAGCAAGGACGCTGTTGCTGAGCGAGGAAAGCAGATTTGCCAGCGTGTTCTGTGGCGCTAAAAGCTGGCCAGCCACTCCGCGCAGACTGAGAGACGTGGGTGGGTGGCTGAGGACTCTCCCCTCGGTCCATATCCGGGAGGGAGGGAGCCAGACACTGCCTGTCCTCGCTGCCCCAACTCGCTCTCTGGTCCCTACGGCCTGCCTCGCCCGGGCAGGACGGCTGGCCCGGTTGAGAGGCCTGGCGTTTTCCCTTCGGACTCCCCGACCCCAGGGCATCGGAGGAAGCGAGGTCTGCCCTGGGAAGAAGGTGCAAACAACACCCACCTCACGTGTGCGGCAGGCCAGACTGAAAAGGAAACAGCAGTGTCTGCCCCAGTTAACCAAGTGCCCTTTGGGCAGGTTTGGAGGGGCTAAAAACAAAATGTAAAAGACCCCAGGAAGCAGGAGACTTAAACCGTCAACTTAAGCATTTAAATTACCCGCCCCATCTGAGAGGTCGGCTGGAAGGGGGCTAAGAACTGCAGAGACTGACATCTCCAACCGGAGCTCAGTTCCAAATGGGAGCAAGGCTGGACGCAAATCTGCACCCTTGCAAAGCCCTCCTCTGGCCTCGCACCCCATTCCTCCGTGTCCATTGTGTACGCTACGTAAATGCAGCACCACATCTGGTAAAGTTACTAATAATACTTAATAACTTATTCCGCGCTATGAGCCAACAGTCCTCTAGGTGCCTCGTGTCTGTCGGTCAGTCCTCCCAACGAAACTGACTGGGTACAAAATGAGGCACTGGACTGATGAGTAACTTGCCAGCTGTGTGGCACAGCTGGAGTCACCTGGGGCCGATCTGATCTTCCAGAATATAGCCCTCTCTGCGGTGCCATCTAGAAAAAGGCTACCGTGGTTGCCTGTGGAGATCATTCCAGACTCCCAGATAAAATGAGGGTTTTTCTGTAGGTGAATTTTGCAATTTTTAAAAACTGAATGAAACCAGAAAAAAAATCTTCCTACTCTTCTGTGTCCTGGTCATCTTGATACAGGAAAATAAAACTCCCAACCTGAATGATATCAGAGTTTGTGTTCTCTAAAACCGAAGAATGAATTTTAGGAATAACAGAGGTTAAGAGCAGAATATATTTATTGAGCAAAATAAAGCTTCTGTCCAAGAGGGACAGAAGAGGGGCCCGAGTGGGTTACCCCCCCACACACTGTCTTTTCTAGGGACTTTTATAGAGAAAAACCATGAGGTGAGGCGGGTCCAAGGTAGGAGAGATGGACAAAACTATGGTCAGCCAATAAGATTACAGGTATAATTGTCCAGGTAAGACTGAGTAAACTGGGATCAAATGGGGAAGCGAGTCACGTAGCAAGCGGGCATGAATACAGATCAGGGGCTTTTCCTGTGGGGGTTGGGCTAGTGACTCTTCCCGGCTTTTTAGAAGGTGGATGTTACTTATTTAGAGTATCAATTCCTGACATTTACACCTAGGGAGGTAAGTGGGTGCATTTGTTTAGCCCCTTTTGTCTTAAGGTCTGGCCCACACGTATCTTATCTTTTATGTTGGCTCCTTCGAGGGCCTGGCCCTGTCTGACTGTCTATAATATTTCTGTCTAACTCAGCCGCCTATAACAAGCTGAGCTCACCTGGGGCAGCCCTAAGTGTGGGAAGAGAGAAACAGTGACGACCCCAAACTCCACAGCTTTATTTTCCATCTCCAAAGTGGACTGCGGCAGACCCAGGTACACAAGCAGAGGAATCGAACCTGGAGGGCAGCCTGGGCTCTTCCCACCCCCAAACCCCCATCCTTACTAGGGTGCTCTGGCTCCTGCCCACCCCCTCCCTGTCTCCCACCAGTCTGCACCCCTGTCCCAGCTCCAGGGACACGCCATCTGCCTGTCCTTCCTCTTCCCCAGGGACTTAGCTCCTTTTATTAAGACCTTTAAATAATTAAATGCCCCAAAACCTCCCCCACGCTGGTCCCCAGCCCCTGGCCTGGGGTGTTATTCAAAGCCCAGGAGCCTGCCTGGAGGGCTGCCAACCCTACTGTCCCCATTCAACGCCTTTCTTTCCCGGCTCAGCTGCCAGGCAGCGGCTAATGGACCTTTTCTCCTGCTCTGCCCCTCCACCCGCCAGGCCTGGTCTGCAGAAAAAAGAGAGGGAAGCACTGCGAGCCACTAGGGGAAGGGCACGGCTGGACTCTCGGGGGTCAGCTCTCCCAGGCTGAAGCAGGCTAGGGGGACCCCAGGTCCACCACGCACCGGGCTAGGGATGGGATGGAGGGTGGCAACAACCCCACGGGCCAGCGGAGGAGCCCGGATTGCCCCTTCTATACCTGGGTAGCTGTGCGACCAGAGGGGCAGGAGAGGGGTGACACGGAAAGGGGTGGGGTTGTCAATCACCTGAGGGGCTGGGACTCGGGCAGCCTCCCCATGCAAATGATCCCGGTGACTCAAGGAAAGTTTGATCCAGACACAAAAGCGCAGCCACCCCACCCCACCCCACCTCCGCAGCTCGCAGCAGCCCCTTCCCCAGCCCCGCCAACAAAAGGCTGGAGCCCAGCGAAGCATGAAGAGGAGAATGCGCTGGCCCTGCCCGGTGACGTCTCACCAGACAGATGGCAACAGTTGCCCCACACCAGTTGCAAGCCTCCTTTCATCCTTCTTCAAGCAATAAAGGAGAAAGGCCCGGGCCCTCCAGAGCTGATCAGCTTCTCCTCGGAGCAGCCCGAAGCCTGGGTGGGGGAGGAGAGCGCCTCGGCCAGGAGATGAGGGGCACCCGCTCGGGATGTCTGGCTGCAAAACAAAACGTTGGCTGGAAGGGCTGGCGCTGGGGCCAGCTTGCCCATCTGTCCTTTTTGGGAAGCGCTGCCCCCATGCTCCTCCTCGGCTTCTGGCCAGCTCTGTGCAAAGCCAGGGCCCCTGGGAAGGGGACCTCAGTTAGGGACAGCACACCAAGCTGCAGGAGTTTGGGGCTTTGTGTTTTGCGCCATAGGGGAAAATCCTTGACTGGGCATTGTTTTGCCTCTGCAGAAATAGGTTAAATGTAAACCACAAGGCCTTGGGGACGGGTGGATGAGAGTAGCCAATCGGGTATTCTGCAGTTAAATAATCCTGCCCCAGAATGGGATTCTGTCAGTCATCCTCCGGTCCCCTCGGACATTACGAAGCTAGTGACAGGAGTGGGCCAGCAGTCTGAGGCGTCCATCCTCAGCTCACCATCTGCTTGTTGCCTAATTCTTGGCAAGTCATCTGGGCTGGCTGAGTCCTAGTTTCCTAGATTAGGGTACAAACACCCAGCACATACTTCCCAGCACGGTGGAGAGTAAGCAGGCGAGGCTATGCAAGCATAAGGCATTCATCTCGATGTCACCTAGGCCGTACAAGCCAGGAGCTGGGGCAGGTGTGGCACTTTATACATTTTTCAGAATACTTGGAATTTACTATTTCATGAGGTGACTGAGACCAGAAAGCTCTGAGGCGATGCAATGTTCTGTGTTTAAAAGTTGAAATAGAGGCTGAGCTGCAGCTGGTACCATCTGCCCATCTCCTGAATCTCAGATCTGTGATCTCTTTTCTCCCTCTGTCCTCTCTCATCAGCTCCCCCTAACCTATGAAGAGGTTTGGGGGACTCTGGGTTAGATGCTAAGAGACGTGGACAAACTCAGAATAAAGGGGGTTGCACTCCCTTATCGAAGGGAGCTCAATAGTAGACCACTTGCCTAGCGTGTGTGAGACCCTGGTTTTAATCTCCAGCACCTAACAACAACAAAACAGCAGAATAAAAGTGAACCATTCCCTATGTCATAACAGTGAAAAGGTGTAGTAGATTATGATCCTGAGGCTACAGACGTGGGTTCTTCTGCCTACCACCTCAGTGGCTTTTTCTGCAGGGCTGAGCTGTGGAGCTGAAGAGCCAGTGGGCAGAGGCGCACAGGGGGAACACAGGGCTCAAAGGAACATAGAGAGCAGTGTTCAACGCTTGACACATGCTTCCTAGCTGGCCTCCTGCCCTTCACTCCTACCTGTCTGCCTGACCTCTTTTGTTTGCGTTGGCCAAGGGACAGATCTGTTTTGAGTTTCTTCTCTTTAACATCAGATAGTAAAGATGTGTTGGCTCCAAAAGCATTTCTGAAACATCTCTTTCCCAATCCTTGCTCAAACTGGCCACACCCTCTCTGATCACTTCCACTTGTCTAGCAACCACCTGAGCACTTATGTATAATGTATTATTCTGTGTAAGTCCATTAGTTTGCATTTAATCCTGTGTAGTCAGTGTCTTAGTCCAGTGCTTTAATATATAACCATCTGGTCACCTCCTTTGGACTGGCACCACCCTGAGGACAAATCCCTGTTCTCCTTCCCCTACTACCCCCCATCTCTGTGCTTCTTACAAGGTCTCATCTCTGCATACAAGAGAGCTCTCACTCAGGGACACTCATTGCCTGCCTGCCAGACAGAAGGCTGAGAACCCAACACCATAAAAAATCTTCCAAGCTGCATATTCAGCTGGCCCTGGGTTAGACCTCAGATGGAGCCCTGTCCTAAGGCTAGCATTGCTCCGAAGCAATCTCTCACATTCAGAGAGCCAAATAATCATCACAAGGGCCTTTACATCCTGCTCTGTCCTCTCAGGCATCTTTAAATCTCATCCTGGAATACTGTCAGTGTTCTACCCCTCCCCTCAAGCACCACCAGAGAAGGTTATTGGTCAAGCAGTAACTATGACAGGGAGATTATTTTCCTTTTGTATAAACAAGAGAAGCCACTGAGACCTAAACCTCCACCCTGAGCAGGCCCAGTAAGAAAGGAAATGGCCCCAGCAGCAATGAACACAAGCAGTTCCTGTGTTTTGCACCAGGGCTGGGAAATCAACAGCTGAAATTCCTGATTAGGGTGAAGGTCTGGCTGGTTGGTCTGAATTAGATTGGGATTTCTCCACCTGAAAAGAGGCAAAGGGCAAAGGAGGGAGAGACTCCACTGCAGCGCCTCAGGCCTTCTTGCTTCAGCTTCCACTAACAGCGTCTGTGAGTTACAGACCCTATGGTGGACCCTGACTGTCAGGGGTGAGCTCTTGGAACCGATGCGCACCTCCACAGATGTGACTGAGGGAGGGAGAAATGACTTCCTGCTGGATTCTTTTTTTAACTACTAAAGAGTAAAATAAATGGCCGTGATTTTACAGAGGAGAGAGAATCAGGCAGCTTATCTTTTACACAATAGATTGCCAGCTGAAGTGTGGTTTGGTATAAAGTTCCTGGAATTCAGAAACCAGAGGGCTGAGGATGACAGGGTGAAATAGAAGAAATCCTGGGTTCCATTTTGCCTGAATTATTTTCCTCTTTTTTTTTTCTCGAGCTCGTCCTGTCTGCCACCGACTAGCACTGTGCCCAAGGGTACTTTGCCTGACCTGAACCTCAGTTTTCTTACCCATGGTGCAAGGGCAGCAATAATGTCCACCCTGCAGAGCTGCTCTGAGGCGTCAGGAAATGATGGCCGCACCAGGTGCTCACTGTCATCTGTTCTCATGTTGCTCTGCCAGCCCATCCCAGACATAGAAAAGGAGTGAAGTACCATCCCCAGGCATTCAGTCACGTCACCGTTGAGAGCCCCCTATGTGCCAGGCCCTCAGCAGGGCCTGCAAGCCCTGAGAGTACAACAGAGCACCAAAACACACAACTTCAAGTCAGGTTGCGCACCTCTAATCCCAGCACTGTGGGACGATGAAAGTTTGAGCCCAGCCTGGGTGAATTAATGATTTGATGAGACCCTTGGTCAGGGAGACAGCTCAATACAAACGTTCTGGGTTCAATCCTCAGTACCAAAAACACAAAAACAAAACAAAGAACATAGTCCTGGTCCCTGGGAGTCAACAGCCCCTAGAGAGACAGACATAAATGAAATAATCATGTAGGTAAGTGCACCATTCCAACTCAAATGGAGACACTGGAGCCAAAAATGCTGCCCTGCCTGCCTGGTTAGAGCTGCTGGGGAGAGAACGCGTGACTTCTACCTGTTCCAATCTGACGGAGGCCTTGGAGGCTACAACCTGCTGAAGACAGAAGCACGTAGCTGCTTCGGGTCTGAGCTGAGGAAACAGGCGTCGGGGAGATCTCCCTGCCACGCAGCCTTGGCTTGGGAAGCAGCGCCACCATAACATGGAGGAGGACAGTGGAGGGGGGCTCGGCCGAACCAGGGCTTCAGATCAGAGTCCAGAAAGGCCGTGCCTTTGCCGTGAGGTCTCTGGGGTGGCATACCATACTTTAGGTCCTAGCCCTTCCCTCTTCCCCCAGACAGAAGTGGGGTTTGGAAACTTTTAGACATGTCACTCATGAAATGACCTCTCCAGACTGAGGCAGCAGCTGCTGCCGCTGTGCCCAGGAAGCCCTATTCCTCCACAGCCTGGTACTGCTTTTGTGCTCCCACAGAGCAGGTGTCAGGAGGCAGCTGCTTTTTGTGGTCAGTTCTCCCCAGATACAGGAGCGCTGGCCTCCCCCACATCCCCTGCCATTGGCTAACAGGAAGCCAGAGCAGACTGTCTCCCGCCCTCCACCACCCAGACAGCAAATAGAGAGGGTACAGGAAACACCTGGAGGGGAGGGCAGCTGGCAAGGGAAGCTGCCCCAGAGAAGCAAGAGTTTGTGGGGAGTAGTTAGGCCCGAGGAGCTGGGGGAGGGGTCTGGCGCCTAATTACACTGCTCCCAGCATCCAGCAGCTGCTGAGAACAACAGCTGAGTTGCTCGAGTGTGGTGCGCTGCGCCCCTCCCCCAGCCACACGCAGCAAAGGGTCCATCCCTCTCCTGGCACCAGCTTTCCTGGCTCAGGACAAGCACAGCCAGGACGAGCACAGCCAGGACGAGGACAACCATACAGGACACTCCTCAAGGCTTCGGCCTCCTTATCCTCAGCCACAGATTCGGAGCCTGTTTGAACCAAGCATGTTAGGCATGGTCCAAGCAGGAAAGTCCAGTCCTCATGGCAGTGCAGGTTATGTGAAAGTTCATTCCAAAAATAATTTTCCACCTACTTCCAAACTTACTTCCCTAGGTCACCTCCCGTATCTGCCTGTTTGCTCTGTACTATCTCCATGTGCCGTGGTTCAGTCCTATGGGAGAAGGTTAAATGAAGCCCAGATTGTGCCAGCTAGGGTGTAGACCGTGCATGGGAAATATACACACAGGCAGCTCAGCTCACAGGCTCCTTCTCCCTGTCTTAGGAAACTCCCGAATAAGCCACTTTGCCTTTTAGATCCAGAGTGGGGGGGCAGGGGAGGGGGAATGAGGGTCCTTGGCTTACAGCTTTCCCTGGACTCAGCCATCGGTCTTCTCATTCAACAGCCTGTGTACTGAGGCTGCCAGTGCCAAGTGGTGGACCAGCACACGGGGTAGAGAAGGAAAAGAGGACAGTGGATTCCTCTGCGGTGACACACGGCAACAGCTAGAGTCGCAGAGCTACCAGACATCAACCCAAAGCAATACAAGATGCACTGGCTTTGTTATAAGGGTGTGAGCAGTCATAAACTGCATGTAACGCCATGAAGCAGCAGTGGGGGTGGGGCAGAAGCCCCTGCATCCCCTTTTCCAGGTGTGTCACAGATCACACAACAGGGGCTGTGCAGGGGCGCACTCCAAAAAAGCCAGCACAGACTCGGAACACTTGGTCGCCACGATTAGAATCTGGGGAGATGGCAAAGAAAAGTCTACATTTCTGGTGCCTTGTCTCGCTGGTCTCCCATGAAAACAGAGCAGAGGCCTTTTTCAGACGAGGTTTCTTCTCCCTCTGGGTCTACGCCTTCCTAGTCCTGCCATCCTCCGTGATTTACTGCCTGGTACCCACCAAACTTTAAATGGCCCCTCCCCCTTGGAAAATAAAGTAGTTCTCGCCCCAACCCACCCAGCCATTACCTCCCCTTATCTGATGTGCTGTAGGCAGCCTGTCCGGTTTACTGGACAAGGGTTGAGTTGAGGCCCGCCCTTGTTTGTGGGACTGGGAGTAGGGAGTGGTGGGGCCAGGTTCTTGCTGGGAACCAAGCAAATTAGACCTGCTGGGGCGTACGAAGTTGTTCTTGGTTTTGTTTCCTTTTTGTTTTGTGGCCCTAGGTTCAGTTCTTAAAGCAGGGCAAAGGAGTGGATCCACATCTAGGGCACAGTTTTGTATAAGATTGTATAGGATTATTATCAAGGGCCCTGGCAGCCTCTTAGGCTGAACTCCAATGTTTTTCTTGCCAGCTCTGCAAAGAAATGTGTGCAGAGACAGCCAGAGAGCTCAGGCTTGCCCTTCTCAGCTTCCCTGTTGTGGAAAGGCAAGAATGTGGGAGTGAGTGCACAGGCCGTAGAATGGAGGTCAGCAGAACTGCTATTGGAGAGACCCATTCCCCACCCATTGTGCGTGTGAATGAGCACGTAGCCCAGTTCAGTATTAATCCACAGACTGCAGAGCCAAGGAGGTCAGGTGCCTAGCAAGGGCACTGTACTTTCCACAAGAATGAGAGGTCAGCCATGAGGCCCTTACTGTCCCCTTGGCAAGTACTTGTAGAATGCCTACTAGGGACCAGGACTTTTGGATCATGAAGATTTTAAAACAAAAGTTTGGGACTCATCTTTCTAGGGGAGACACCAGACCGTCGCAGGCTGCTTTGAGATTGTTAGACATAGTCATTCTTAGAGGCACTAGCTGATACTTTCATTTTATTCATTTTAGTGCTGGAGAGGGAATCAAGGACCTTACGGACGCTAAGTGTGCTTTCTGCCACTGAATTGGCACTATTTATAATGCTTTCCATGATCAGTATGCCAGCATCCTGCACCTGAAGACCAACTCAGAGCCCTTGAAGAGATGAGGCTCCCAGATACCTAGAACAACACTTTCCATTCATTGAGTATTCAGTGCGCTGGGACTTAGTCTAAGTGGTTTATGGATCTCATTCCATCATCATAACACTGTGAAGTGGGTTCCATTCTCAGCCCCTCTTTACTCCTGTGGAAACTGAAGCTTAGCTGGCAACTTGCACAGCCAGGTTGCAAGGCCAGCAGGTAGGTGGCAGGGTGGAGATTAGACCTCCCCAGGGTGCCTGGCACCAGCGGCTGAGGGTTGTTGGCCTCCTTGAGGGTTGCCTTGATATGCTTGGAGTTGAAACCTTAGCCAGCAGGAGTCAGGCCCCAGCAAGAGGAGATTGCTACTACTCCCATTTTCCAGTCCAAATGACCTTTCAGTTCAACTAATTGAAAAGAATGATAATAATGGTGCTAATTTGCCCTCCAGTGATTGCCAGGATAATGAGGATAATTTAGAATCAAAAGCCAAGGAAAAGAACAGAGGTCATTTAAACCACCCTCCTAATTTCCAAGACAGGAAAAGCTGAGGGCCTCGCAGGAACTCGCACAGCCTAGTTGGGGGACTAGAAGCCATGCGTTCTCCCTCCCTCTGTTGCACTGTTCCTGGTGTGGCCAGGGATGCGGTGCTGGCCAAGAGGGCAGGACACTTGAGACCTTGCTATGTTTCCTTAGCAAAGGCTACTGTGGAAGCCGATGCCAGCCCCACAGAAGTGGTTTCTTCCTCCTGGGGCTTGTTTGTTGCAGAGTCAAGGATTCCTCCACCCAAAACTCTTTATCAGGAGCCAGGATGGGCTCTTAATCTGCAGCTGCCAGGGCCTTGGCTACACTGTGGTGAGGTACATTATCATCCCGTCAGCTGACTAAGCACAGATCTCCAGGCTGGCCATGCATGCCATGGAGAACCTGCAAACAGGAGGGAGCTCTGTGCCTGAATACAGAAAGGTACTCTGCTCCCAATGATGCTGGCCAGGTCTAAGATAAATAGCGCCTTGCTTGATCCCAGAACCCCTTCATATACACTGAGAAACTTAGTCTACCAAGGGCCCAGAGCAACCCAAAGAGAAATCTGCCCTTCTGTAATAATCCTGGCTTAAAGACACAGAAGACAGTGAGGGGGTCTCTCTGCCTCTCCTGAGTTGCAGGTGCCTAGTACACAATAAAATGTCCTTCGTGAATGGGGCCTGGTAGGAAATAGGCAGCTAAGAGATGCTAGGTGTGTGTGTGCGTGTGTGTGTGTGTGTGCATGTGTGTGTATGCATGTGCGTGCGCACGCGCATGTGAGGACTAGAACTCAGGACCTCACGCCTGCCAGGTAGGTGATATGCCACTGAACTACATCCCCGGCCCAAGATGCTGGCTCTGACCTGAACTCTCAAAGAGTACAGCATACTAAAATGGGCAAAAATGCCTAGACCCCTGTCCTTAAATCCAAAACAGCAGATCCTTTTACATGAATGCCTACACTATTTGAATTAGAAACTAGAAATTAAAATGGAACTATTCCTTGTACATAACAATCCCTTGATACAAGTAGGTCCCAATATCCAACTCTATGATATAAATCCCCTGACCTCCCCCATCCTTGGCTCTGGCTTCTCCTACCTTCCCTGCCCGGTACAAACACACCTCCCTCGTCTACTGCTGCCTTAGCACACTTAGAATATATTGCATGTTTGCTTTTGAGGGCTATGAAATGAGGAGGGAGATGCCAATGGTCGTAAGTCAATGTTCTTAAAATTTAAATATGCTATCCTCCTGTCTCAGCCTCCCAGAGCACTGGGTTTACAGGTACCCACCATTGTTCCTGGCTTCAAGAATGTTTTGCCAGGCATCGTGGTGCATGCCTTTAAGCCCAGCATTCAGGAGGCTGAAGCAGCGGGACTGACTTGCGTTTGAGGCCAGCTTGGGCTACACAGTGAGACCCTGTCTCAAAAATAATAAAATAATAATAATAATAAAATTTAAATACAGCCCACCTTTGGCCAAGAAAAAAAAACCCTAGGTCAAAAAATGTGCAGCGATCTCAGCAGGAATTGTTCACCTCTGTCAAAACTTTATGGAAAGAATCCAAAAGTCAGGGATGAGAGACTGTTCCTATTTCATTGCATAGATTCTAATCCATACAGCCAGCTAGGCATGGTGGGGCATGCCTGTAATCCCAGCACTCAGGAGGCTGAGGCAGGAGGATCATTGCAAGTTCGAGACCGGCTGGGGCTGCAAAGTGAGCTCAAGGCCAGGCTGCACTGCACAGTGAGACTGTCTCAAAAAGAGGTAAAACAAAAACTAACCCATACAGCCAAAGGGAGTTACAAATTGGTAACAAATCTTTGGCTTTCACAGAAGAGTGCACTGTCAGGATAGCTGCTCTTTAGCTAACTTGTGGCACTGCCCCGAAGCCTAATTGCTTTTGTCTAACAATGCGAGACTGGCAAGCAGCACAAGAAAACCTTTACTAGAATTGCAAACAACCATGCCCCAACTAGAGACCTCTTTAGCCCCATGTTTCTGTGACAGACAGGCTGTATCTTAATCATTTTCAGTATTTGCAGAGAGTAGCACTTAGTAAAAATAGTTGTCTCTTGGTAGTCACAGAGAATTGGTTTCAAGACCATATGTATATGCCAAGACTTCTGTGCGAAATTCCTTCTGTAAGATGGTGCAGCATTTGCATTTAACCTACATATATTTCCCATGTACTTTCAAGTACCTCTGGACTGCTTACTACACCTAATACAATGTAACCACTGTTTAAATAGTTAAGACTTTTTACAGAATGACAGGGGAAAAGCCTGTACACCTGTAGTTCAGATGCAGCCACTGTAGGCCTCACCACATGAACTGCCCAAAGGACACACACTGACAAGTACAGGCTGTGCAACAGTGGACAGGGTGGCATCACTGCGTTCACACAGGGTCAGCAGCATCCTTACCATGTGGCAAATTTCAAGTTTTGCTTGTTGGGACTTTACTGGAATTTTTTTTCTCAGTAACTTTAAGCTGTGGCTGGTTGAACCTGTGGACATGTAACTCACAGATCCAGGGGGCCAGCTGTACATGTCTGCTGAATGAATGAATGAATGTAAATGAGTGGAACTAAGAATAAGGAAGATGCAGATGCACACGATGGAGCCCTGGGAAGACGCAGGAACGGTCAGACTAGAGACCAGTTACTGGTACCATTCTCTCAGGGAGCTCCTGGGGAAGATGGGATGCTTCCATCTATACAGCACAGGCTGCCTGAGTGCGGCTGAAGAGGAATACTGTGAAACGTGCAGGAAATTTTACCTTCTCTCCATCACAGACTTCATCTGCTACGTTTTTATTAAAAGTAACAAAAACAAGTGTACATTTATACATAAAGCTGTACAATCTTCCATATAAAAACACTATTATACAATTAGTAACCTTTGTCTTTTCTGTCAGAATCGCTTACAAACATACTATTATTTACTTTTACTTTATAGAGAGATAGGCCTGCTCAACAGTCCAGCTCTGGGGGTTTGTTGTTTTTAAAGTGAACATCAATGACAAGAGAGAAAAGATTAAGCATGAGACCTCCAGGCTGCTCCTAAAACGCAGGGACCTGTTTGTGGATGAAGAGGCAGGAACACAATCTACAGTGATTCACAGCTTTGTTTCAATCCATAGGCCAGAGGACAGCGCCTGGGACTAAGGGCCCAGAGTTAAATTTAAAGCAATAAAGACTGGAAGCAGGGGCCAGGAAGGCAGTGGAAAGCCGGGGTGTGGAAGGGCAGGAGTGGGGAAGGGAGAGTTTGGTAAATAGCACCCTTGAGTCAAAACTGAGTAGTTTGGAAATCCAGGAGGTAAGACTGGCTAGTTTGGAAATCCAGGAGGTAAGACTGGCAGTAGGTAGGGAAGGGATCCTCACTAAGGGGCAACAGTAGGAGGGAAGCCAGGGTGACCAGATGCTCTAGCTCTGTCCTTAAGGTGATTCGGTTTGAGAGACTCAAGGTCATCTGAGGACCCCTCATCAGTGTCACTGGGAAACTGACGGAAAGGGGTTATCTTCCCAGCATAGTTTTCTATTCTTCCCCAGTCCAGGACAGTAAATATTGCACAAGTCTACAGGTAGATTTGGATTTTACTGAAAGGGACAGCAAGCTCTCCCACAGGTGCTCTGAGCACCAGAGAGAAAAAACAGTGCCAGAGGTTTGGCTTTTAGTGTCAGCCCCACAAGAATACCAGGTAGCCCTGCAGAGCACAGGCGCTCTCCCCTTCAGCCCAGGAAGACCTGCACTGTCACACCTGCACCTCCTCGCTACAGTCTCTGAGGGGAGCAGGAGAGATGGGTCTCCAAACCCACTGGATCACTAGCAGGTGCTGGGAGCCAGTTCTCCTACAGAGCCTCCGGGGACCTGGGGGTCTATTGCACAGTGACTGAGAACTCTTGCCTTAGAAAACTGGGTAGTTCCAAGACCCAACCAGAGGGGAGAGAAGGGGGAGGAGAGAGAGGAGCATTGTGCTTTTGCAAAGAAGGCAGTAATAAAAGACCTCGAGTTCCTTGTAGCTTTTGAGCCACCTCTCAAAGGAATAGTAGCAGCACCAGGACCTTCATATGGTTCCAAAAAAGAAGCATGTTGGCCAAAAAAACATCCCCAGTGGGTACTCTTTGGATCCCAAAATTCCATTGCAAATCACCCCTAAATTATTCGCCACACAGACACACAAAGCAGCATGCAGCAAAGTAAAGGTTTTGTGCCCCGAGTTCTCTTCCATCCTAACACCAAAGGCCTCCCACCCCTGCCTTCGCACTCCCCCCCACCCCCAAAGCTTTAGATTCCTGGCTGGGAAGCCACCTCTACAGGCCCCTGAGGGTAGAATTAGAAACTGAATCATAAGAAAGGCTGTTCAGGACAGAAGGAATAAGAAGAGGCCTTTTTACTCTGCCCAAGATCTCACCAGAAAAATAAGAGATTAGGGGACATAGTATTATTGAAGGTCAGGAGCGAATGCCCCTAAGAGAAGAGCCAGGCAAGCTCAAGTCCTAGCTAGGAGAGAGTCTCAGCTCTCCCCCTACCCAGGGCAGACCCTGACCTCTCGTATTCACAGTTGCTAACCTGGCCTGGGGTACTGGCCAGCCTTTTCCCGGCACTCTGGCTTGGCCTCTCCCCTCCCATAGGCAGACACTGGCTCACAGACTCATGCACACAACAGTTCTCTCCAAAGGCACCTGGGGAGGCCACTTCTGAGCAGCTCCCTTTAAGGATTTTTTTTCCCTTAAAAAAAACTTTTGGTTTTTCTCTTTTCTTAAAAAAATAATATATATATAAATAGCTCTTCATTTAAAAATACAGTTCCCCAGGTTGAGGTATGCAGTGGCCTGTTGTCACAGCTGAATGAGTACAGTAGAATGCCAGGAGGGGGGTGTGGGGGTCTAGCTGGAGACAGCCATCACGTAGTTCTTCGAGGGGCTGCTCCTGCCCAGCATGATTTGGTTCTTACAGGTGAGGAGCCCACAGGTCGTGGCCACCGGAGCCTCCTCGTACAGGACACAGATGGAGCCATCCTCTCCGATGCGGTAGGACACCTCGTAGGGGTCCACCCACAGGGTCAGCTCACTGGGCAGCAGCCAGTGTAGCTGGGGCTGGCTGAGTCCGATCTGGCTGGCCACCTTGCTGATGATGGGGTCCATCTTGTGGTTGATGCGGATGCAGCGGTAGCCAGAGCCCTTGGATGGTTTTTCAGGAAACCAGTGGTGTCTGTAGTGCTCTGTGGAGGCAGGACAATGAGGACATGCCTGGTTAGAGAAGCAAGACTGTGGACGTGACCACAACACTGGAGTGAGGGTGAGGGTTTAGAGGGAGAGGATTGAGCCTCGCAATTTTAAGGTAGTAGTTTCTATGGGACCCTTCTAAAACTCTCTTGCACCAGACAAGGTGGTATACACCAGCACAGGAGGATCGTTGGAGACCAGCCTGGGCTACAAAGTGAGCTCAAGGCCCGCCTGAACTGCATAGCAGATCCTGTCTCGAAACAAACAAACAAACAAAAACCCTCTTGCTACTTAGCAGAAAAAATTTTATGGGAGCTGGAGAGATTCCTCAGCCCCTCCCAGGCCAGAGGGAGGGTGTGTGTGCTGGAAAGGAGACTCAAGGCTGGGGGTTCTCTCCAGTGGCCAAGTGGATTGCTTCTGGCACATGCCCCAGTTTAAGGAGTGAAGGGTGTGCCCCGGGGCTGGCATGTCCAGGCAGGGCCTCTGGAGATCTGTGAGCTGAAGTTTCAATGCCAACACCATTGGGTCCATAGCAAGTCAGACCACCCACCTTGTCCCCAGTGGGGCCCCTGCCTCACTTCGTAAAAGCCTAAGATTCTTAGCAGGGGCCAAGAGACAAGAAATGGGTTGTTTTGATGAAACAGCTGCTGCTCCTCCCAAGGCTGGATCTGTGCCTGGGCGTTCAGAGATGGCTATCGATGCCCAGACGGCAGGACAGCCGCTAGGAACAGCTGGGAGATAGGTCTCTCCCCAGCCAGCCTGCCGTTTATCTCTGGTCAAGCTCCCAGTCGCACGCCCCACCTCCCTAACACACACACAAGCTTACAGTTACTTGCTACAGGCTCTCTTCTGTACCACAATAGGTGACAGATGGCTAACAGGGACCAAAGCGAACAAATACACAGTGGGTCTACATTCCAGGTTGGAGCGGGCAGACCACCGGCCAGGAGAACCACGGCTGCCTCCAAGGTTCTGAGAAGGCTCAGCGGCTCATTGAAGCCTACAGCATCCCGCAAGGGTCTCGAGATTTCAAGGGTCCGGACTTGAGCCTGCACTCAGACCTGCAGGCAAACCCTCTTCCGGGGTCTAACCCGGGGGCTCGGGAACGCACACGGAATACGGTCTACGCCTCTTGGAGAACAGAGGGACGCGCTCATCAGAACTACCACGTACGGAGACCCAACCCTGCACCCGGGAGGGGGAAGCTGGCCCAGGGGATGGGAAACTGCGGGCTTTCCCAGGAGTCCTAGGAGGGCATCTGAGTCCGGAAGCATCTCGCGTGGGAGACCCAGAAGAAGAGATGACGCCCGAGACAAGGAGGGTGAGTGTCCGCGGCGCCAGACCCGGCGCGCGCTCACCTGTTAGTGCCTCCTGGAGTGCCCCGCTGAAAACCTTAAGTCGCTGCTCACTCACGCAGCCTCGAGTCCTCAGAAGACTGGAGAGGAAGCCCACGGCGGCGGCGATCTCCGGGAGCATGTCGGTTCTCTTCCCGTGGCTCATGTCACTCGCGGTTCGCAATGGGGAGCGGTCCGCCGTGGACTGTTCGTCCTAGCTAAGACACGAACGGCTGGCCACAGTGCCGAAATCTGCCCGGGCTTTCCCCGGCGCTGCCTTTCATACTGTCCGCGGGGGCGGGGAAGCCGCCGACCGCATCCATTGGCCGCGGCCAGCGGATGGGGGTGGGGACCCTGACGCCCGCCCCGCCCCACGTGCCCTCCCCCGCGCCCGCCTCCCCGGCGCTGAGGTCATAGCCCGCTGACGTCAGTGCTGGGAACCCGCGCGGTGCTCCTGAGCTGGAGAGGCGAGTAAGGAGAGCGCGCGGCGGGAGGGGCGGGGCGGGAGTGGCGGAGGAAGCGAAGGAGCGCTCGGTGCCCCGTGTGCTCTGACCTAGCCTCGCCGCCCATCCGGGCAAGGGTTAAATGCCACCTCCTCCAGGAAGCCTTCGCTGATGCCGCCTCTCCCTGGCGGTCTCCTTGATTGACTACCACAGCATTTTCTAGCACAACCCGTCAGAACCACTCGCCCCGACGCTTTGGCACAATGTTGCCGCTTTTAAAAAGTAGACAGAATGGTTTCCACTGAATTTTCTGGAGCGCTGAATGCACTGTTTACTAGCACAACACTACAACCTCCCTCACAGGTTTTGCTCTTGTTTTTCAGCAGTTCCTCTCTGTTGCCTGAAAACACCCAACTCTTATTGGTGCAGGGAAGAGGAGAAGGTTGCAAGACTTTACCCCTCGGGTTATTTTTCCAGATTCCACTTTCCTTTAAATGTCAGCATTTTTAACTGAGCAGTCAGCTCCTAACTCTACACTGCCTCCTCCCCCTCCCCTGTCCCTCTCCCATCCCGCGGAGAATTTGCGACGCGGGCTCCCGGGAAGAGAACGCAGCCCTAGGCTCCCTCTTCCCCCGGGGCCTAGGGTCGCCCAAGGGCTGGCTTCTAACCCACGCCCCAGAGCCATCGCTGACCCGGCACACCTAGGTCTGTGTGTGTTCATACAACCTCAGGGCCTGTGTAAATTCCTGTTTTCCTTGTGATCCGCGCTTCTGCCTTTTGTCTGTTTTTTTCTCCCTAGTACTGGGGAATTGAACCCTAGATCTTTGTATTGAGCTACAGCCTGAGCCCCACCCCGTCTTGGGATTGGGTCTCACTGAGCGTCATCGGCCCAGCTTCTGGCCACCTGTTAGAAGCAGCTTTCTTCTTGAACATGCCCTGGCTTCTCTGTCTCCTCTCCCTGCCTGTGCCAGCCCTAGTTCCCTCCCTGCCCTACATCTGATCTTTCTCCAATTTTTTGTTTTCAGTGGCACTGGGGATTAAACTCAGGGACACTTTACCACTGAGCTATACCTCCAACCCTTTTTCTTTTTTGAGGCAGTCTTTTTAAGTTGCCCAAGCTAGCCTCAGACCTGCCATCCTCCTGCTTCCACCTCTCATTGTCTGTCCGTCCTGTCCCGTCCGTCCGTCCGTCGTAGTCGTGTCCCCCCCCCCCCCCGCTTTCCGGGCACCACAAGATGGGCAGCTTTTCTCTGCTACCTTGCCCAGTGATGTTTTGGCCTTGGGCCTCTACAACTGAGCCAAAATAAGCTCTTCCTCCGCTGAGTTGATTTTCCCAGGTACTTTGGTCGCAGTAGCAAAAAGCTGGCTGGCATCCTGTGCCTTTTTCAGAGGCATTGCCCTTCCTGACCTGTGTTTCTGTCCACGACACCATCATTGTCCAGCCGCAGCAGCCAAGGACCTCGGAGCCACCAGCAGCCTCCCCTCCTCCTTCACTCTTTAGCCCCGGTCCCCAGACCACCCAGGTGACCAGGAAGGACTCTGTCCAGCCGCATCCCCTCCACGAGGAGCACCCACCCCAGGCACTGTCCCTTTGCCCTTGTCCCCTTGCCCTTCTGCCAGGTCCTTGGCAACAGCCCCTACGTTTGTCAACTGTTTCCGTCTGGACTCCTTTGCCCAAGAGTAAGATCTCCCAAAGCTTACTGTTGTTTTAAAGTTTTTATTGGTACATTTTAGATACACACAGTGTTCACATTTATCACAGGGAATTTGTACCAAGGCATGACACATCTTGCTTCCCCTTGTTCCCACTCCCCTCCCTTCCCTTCAACTTCTCTTCCCCTCCTTATTTACAAAAGCTTTGTTTCCATTTTTTCCTTCCATGCTTTTGTCTTTTCCCTTTTTTCCTTTCCCACTCTCCCCTCCCAAGTTCCCCTTCCCATTTGAACATTTTCTTCCCATTTCCAAATATATATTACAAATTTTGGTCCTGGTTTACACTTTCAATTTCTCGCACCAGAGAAATGATGTGGTATTTACACGTGTGTGTCTGATTTATTTCACTTGAGTATTGTTTCAAGGTGCTTCCATTTAGCCAGAAATGTCTCAGACTTACCCTTCTTTATGGCAGAGTAGTATTGCACTGTATTAAAAAAATCTTTATCCATTCATCAGCTGATAGGCATTTGGGCTGTTTTCAAGATTTAGAAAGTACAAGCTGTGCTGCTGTAAACGTGGATGTGTTGCTGTGGTGTGATGCTTTTTAAGGAAGATACCAAGAAGCGGAGTAACTGGGTTGAATGAGACCTCTAGTCCAGTTTTTTGAGGAATCTCCAGACTGATTTCCACAGTGGTTGCACCAGTCTACCCTCCCACCAACAGTGGAAAAATGTTTCTTTTCCTCCCATGGCCCGGCCAGCGTTTGTTATTGGTTGATTTCTTGACAATAGCCTTTCTTTCTAGGGTGAGAAGGAATCCCAACATTGTTTTAATTTGTATCTCTTGAATGACCAGTGATGTTGAACATTTTTTCATATACTTATTTTGTCATACTTATTTACTTATAATTATTTCTACTTTTTCATCTGAGGTGTATTTATTATATCAGAGGCCAATTTTTGGATCGGGTCTTTAAATTTGCTTTTTTGAGTTCTTTATATATTCTAGATATTAGTCCTTTGTCTGAGGTACATCTGGCAAAAATTTTTCCTACACTGTGGGTTGTCTTTTCACTCTGTTGGTGGTTTCTGTTGCTGTGCAAAAGCTTTTTAATCAAATGAGACCCCTATTGTTGATTCTTTATGATAATTCCTGTACGATTGGGGTTTGCTCCTAAAGTCTTTGCCTATAGCCATATCTTCAAGAGTTCTACCTAATCTTGAATAATTTAGCTCCATCTGTCTTTTAAAATTTTTGCCACTTTGGGCTTTAGGGTCACTCTCCTCACTCTCTGAAGCTTACAGCAGCTCTATATCCCAGATCTTCCAACTGCGATCCCCCAGTTGGCCCTGTAATGTGGTCCCCATCCCATGCAACTCCATGGCCTCATGGCTCATGTCCTTAGCTGCTGGGTGCTTCACTGGCATCTTCTACCATTCTCAGTCCCCTGCATACCTGGAGCCACAGTTTTGGCTTGGTCTTCGACCTTGAACCCTAGGCCAGCCATTTACCCAGTGCTGAGTGAATGCCTTACGCACAGTTTGTCTGACATTGTTTTAGTTTCTCCGATGATGCTTTTCGGGGTTGGCATCTGTGACTGGTTCCTACTGTCCTATGCTCCCCATTTCCAGCACAATTCAGATTTCAGGTACTCTCTCCCATTTCGTATAGCTAACAAAGATGGCCCGGGAGTCTAATATTTTGGTATTAGACATATCTTTCAGAGGACTTTTTCATCAGCTTCTCCCCAAAATCTGGGTCAGGCCAGAAGAGACTGTTACCTCTGCTCATTGTGGGGGAAGTAACATGTATATGTTTACAGGAAACTGGGCTAACCTTGGAAAAAGAGAACTCAGAGGTGTGTGAAACCAGAGGCCAGATGTCAGCAAGGCTGGAATTGACCTAAGCCAACCACCAAGGAAACCAGTGCACAAGGTCGTAGTACTGACAGCTCTGCAGTGTCACTCAGCACCCACTGCTGAGCACTTATCTTCCTGGGTTCACCTTTGACCTCTGGGCCTCCTGTCTTGTAACTAGAACTGAGGAAACTTTTTGGAGAAGCCATCACTTATTTTTGTGCAGGAGATAGCACTGCTGCCTTTATGTGATGTTTTGTATCGCTCACCAGGCCACACAGTGAGTCTCCAGGGAGTTCTCAGTCTTGGCCTTGCTGGTTCGAGACTGGACCAGTTTTGCTGACTACAAACACAGTGTCCTTCTCCATTAGTCTACAGGCTCCTGTACTGCTGCTGCCAGGGCCCAGGGTCCCAGGCTGGTGCACAGAGCTCTCAGAGGACAATGCAGTGAATGGGTGGACACCATCCGACTTTTCTTGCGGCCTCTCTTCCTCCTCCTCCTCCTCCTCCGCCTCCTCCTCATTCTTCTCTTTTTCCCTCCACTCCAGCTCAGGGGTCCTGCACGGTTTTAAACATTAAATGCTGGTGTACTGTGCTGAGCTGTAACTCCATAAGTGGCAAGGGGAGCAGGGGAGGGTGGGCTCCTTTCTCTGCCTCATCTGGGCCAGCATCTTTGGTTCGTGTGAGCCCAAGCCCACTGGGTACTGCAGCCTTGGTTGCCCATCTTACCCACTTGCTTGTCCTACCTACATGGCCTACTCAGGGGTGAGCACAACTTTCCAAACAGACCACATTCCCTTCTAGAAGCGGGTCCTTCGGCCCTGGCCCTGTCTACAGGAACATCACAAGGCCTTGCTCTGCTCTCCCCTATCTGGAGCAAGCATATCTTTGTACCTGACTTCTGTCTTTCCCAGAGCCTGTGGGACTTGGCTTGGTTGCCAAGGTTACCTCCCAGTTTTCTGACCACCAGTAGGAACTGAGGTTGAAGGAGGTTCATCCTCAGGCAGAGGTTGGGCTGAGCTATTCCAGGACCCTGACATCAGCTCCTGCCTCCACAGTGTGGTGTGTGATTTTGTTGGTCTGTGTGTATCAGCGTGGGTGGGAGGGCTGTGTGTGTCTCTGAATAAGCGCACGCACTGAAATGTGCATGCATGCTGAAGTCAGCGGGCAGGAGGGAGCACAGATCTGTGCTTGCAGATGTTAACATGCCCTTGTGGTGGTATCGACTGAACAGCGGGGCTCTGGAAGTGCGGGCGTTTCCGTGGCGTTTATGTGTTCTGGTGGAGCATGTCTGAGCAAGGCTGCTACAGATGATCCTTTGATCTTCCCTCTTTCCAGACCTCGTTGATGCAACCTTTGCTGTGCTGCACAGAGCTGATGGGAAATATCTCTCAAGGAAGACAAGAGGCCTCTGCTTCACATTTGTATGTCTTTACGAGAGGACTTGTTTCAGGGTTCCCTGTCATTTCTCACAAAGGTGTATCCACCAGGCTGGGAATGGTTCCTGAAAGTCAGTAATAGGACTGAAAAACAGTGGAAAATGGCTTTGCCTCTAAAACCTGCTAATAGAGACATCAGGAGAAAGGAGGATGTTAGCTCTTTTTGAAATGTGTCTTTAAACCTGTCATCCCCACCCCAGAGTAAACGGAGAGCAGGGACAGAAATAGAAAATGCAAAGAGGATCAGGGTGGAGAGTGAGTAGGGAAATGCCCATCTGGACTGAAGGAAGCCTAGGGAAATGTAAATAAGCAAAGGGCTTTCTAATCTGCAGATTGCAACACATTCTCAAGTACATAAGGATCCCCCCCTTTTTTTTTTCTTGGTGGTGGTGGTGCTGGTGGTGGTACTGAGGATTGAACTCTTCACACTGACCCACAGCCACAGCCCTTTTTAAATTTTTTTTATTTTGAAACAAGGTCTTGCTTATTGCTCAGGCTGGGTTCAAACATTTGATCCTCCTGCCTCAGCCTCCCAGAGTGCTGGGATTATATAGGTATTTGCCACCACACCTGGCTCAGAAGGACTGTTTTTAAGAATCTATAGGGGCATGGAGAACAGTGTAGAAACTAAAAAGTAACCCACTTTGCTGCTTGTTCTGAAAATAGAGAAAGAAAGGAAAAAGCTGTTTAATGTACAGAAAGTGCTCCATCTTTCTAGGCTATGTTCAAACAGACAGCGGCTCCTGCTGGGACCCAGACACTCCCAGGTACAGGGCATCGGCACAGCAAGCATGAAAATTGCCACAAAGGGTGGCAGAGTATGGACTCCAAGCCCCTCCCCGAGGCCATCCCGGACCTGGACAGCGTCAGGACCTCAGTGAGTGGCTGGTGATTTTTCAGGCGCTGAGCGGAAATAGCCATGGTGGTGCCCTTATCACTTGCTGCCATCAGCACGGAGCCTTGGAAGCTCTGGCCAGCGCGGAGGCCTCCGAGCCTCGGGATTCTGCACAGTGCCACCCCTAGATTTCTTCTGTTTGCTCAGCCCCTCCCAAGTCGTGTCTGTGAGGCTCAGAACTCATGTTGGAACTTGCCCAGCAGAGCTGACCATAGGTATATGCTATTTGGTCTGTAGCGTGCTTAAGCATTTCAAAAATTAGTCACCAACATTTAATCCTTAGAATGCATCATATTAAGAATTTCTCTTTTTTTAGTTTTGGTTTTGATTTGGGGTTTACAGCACTGGCGGTTGAATCCAGGGCCTGGCCTGTGCTAGGCTAGCACCCCACCGCTCAATTGCATTTTGTTATGGTTGATACATTGTCTTGGGGAGTCTAGAGGTTTGGCTGAGTGTCTCAGCAGGAAGCCAGGGTGCTTACTTTGTATACATCCTGAGCCTGTGGAAGAGGAGGGCGTGGAGATTATGTTAGTGCTGCACTGCCCCAGGGGTGGGGATAGGCTGTTTACAATGTAAGGGAGCAAAAGAGGCTGCTTGCTGCCATTCCTCCCTTTTGCTCTTGTGGTCTTTGCCGTGCTCTACGGCCATGAACGTTTGCTCTCTGCCATGTGCCACTTGGCCTCTGAGCCAGCCACATATGGACTGAAACCTCCACAAACTGTAAGCTAAATAAACCTTTCCTTCCTTCATTTTGGGTGTTGGGTATTTTGTCTCAGCAACGAGAGAAAAGTAACCAAGACACATTTCTATTTCATTTTAGAACAGGGACTCACCATGTTGCTCAGGCTGGCCTTGAACCTGTAATTCTCCATGCCCAGCTAACATTTTTCTTTAAAACTCAGCATATCTGTTGAGGTTGGGTCAGTGGTGAATCAGTTAGAAAATTGCCCTCTGATATACATTCTGGGATAGTTAAGTATTCTGAATCTGGCAAAGGGTGGCCAAGATCACCTTTTCTTAAAAAGAAAGTTCACCTATATGAAAAAATTTGCCCTTTAGTCAGGATGTCAGCAGTGACAAATGTGAACCCTGGCTGGAGTGCAGGTTATGCTGCAATACTGTTTTCCACGATGGGTATCAATGTTAGCAAAGGAATCAAACATTTATTGAGGAGCCCTTTAAGTCTTCTTCCTAAAACAGCTCCATTTGCCATGATTTGGGTGTTATTTCTGCTAATGAAAATGAAAAAGAGGAGAATGAAGCTGAATCTGATCTCAAACCCAGACCCAGAAGACCAGCCTAGCACCTTATGTGAAAGCATTTGGATAGTTTCTTGAAAACGTGGATAAATCTCCAAAAGGAGAACTTCTCAAGAAGAGCAGTGGATGAGAAGATTTCTAAAGGTAACCACTCCCCTCCAACCAGGGTCGATATCTCCTTTATTCAACCAAGGATCAAATACTTCAAGACCCATTTAATAAATGTGACCGAAGCAAAAAGAAAAAAAATCTCTTGATATGTGTCCCCCCTCCTGTCTGGCAATGATGGTCCCTAGGACAGAGAGTGTGTCCTCCAGGTCTCCAAGGTCCCCCGTTCTCTAGTGCATCCCACTGTGGCCACAGGGTAGCTGCCATTTATTATGGATCTAGCTGAGGTTATTATTTATTATTATTATTATTACTATTATTATTGTACTAAATGCTCATTTACATTATCTGTCTTTGCCCTGGAGCTATTTGAATCTGCATCTCCTGATAGAGACCAAATCCCAAACCACCACCCTCACCCAGCTGTGCTGCACGCAGGACCGCGTGTTAGCACAGTCCCGGGGGCAGAGGTCTGGGCTGTGTGCATGCTTGGCTGGGCTGTAATCTGGCTCTGAGCCACATCCCAAGCCCTAACCCCAGCTCCACTACTGAGCTCCCAGCTCTCTTTCTTTTTTTTTTTTTTCACCTGAGCACTGGATATCTTTGAAATAATTTTCTGGTATTTCCATCTTGACATAGAAGAAGTCAAGGTAATTTTCTCGCTTCTCCCTAGCTTCTTGTTTCTTTCTTCCCACCAAAAGCTTTGCTCTTCTTTTTGTGCTTTAAAAGCTTTCAATGGCTTCTGTTGTCTGTAACACTATTTAAAAATCTCTCCTGTGTCACTGAAGTCCCATGCATCCTTACTAGGACAAAAATGCAAATCACCTGGGGAGGCTGATAAAATTCAGGTCAAGCAGTGGCTCCTCAGAGATGCTAATATTGTGCTTTGAGGTGGCACATCCAGACGCCTGCATCTGTCTGAGCCAGCCAGCACACCATGTCACAGAGGCTCGGGAGCATCTAAGGTGACTGCCTTTGCACCGTGGGCTGCCCCACTCCCCTTAGCTGCCCACAGGGTGCAGCTCCTGACACTTAGGCGTCCTTGGATCTGACTGGGGGAAGCAGGCTGTCCAAAGGATGGGACAGGGAAGGCCTTCATCCCCAGCCAGACTTCCAAACGCAGACCTAGTACCTCCAGATGTGACATTTCTTTGATTTCAAGACGCAAGACTCATTTAGACACACTTGTAAAGTTGGACAACCTGGATGCTAATCCTGAATCTACTGTTCTCTTTATGATGGGACAAATCGTTCATCTGTCTACTCCTCGATTTTCTCAACTTTAAAATGGGATAACATGTTACTGGGTAGATTACAGAAAGTACCTAGCACAATACCTAAATATATAGATGCTCAATAAACCATAGCTCTTACTATTGTGGACTTCTGGAAAGAGAGTTTTCAGAAATCATCTATGCACCTTTTACCTTTTAACGTGAAGAAAAGAAGGCCACAAATGAGAAATGATGCCCACAGTCACCCAGCTGCTCAGGAGCAGGGCTAGGACTAGAACCTTGGTCTCTCACCCAGTCTGGTACACCTTCCTTTATGTCAGATGCTCATCCTGTGACACTGCCACTGTTCACCCACGTACTCACTTGTGTGTCTGTTGGGCACCCCGGGTCTCAGGCTTGGGAGGCTCAGTGCTGGACTTGGGAATCCATTGTCCCAGCATTCGGAGCTTGCACTTGGGGGTGGGTGTTACAGGCTGAGTGCAGGAGATGGTCCTGGGAATGGAGGTGGGGGATGGAGAGCCCAGAGGTGAGAATAAAAGCAGTCACTACATGCGTGTTGATGAGTCCTCAGGTGGCCGCAGGACTTTGGGGTAGAGAGAAAGCTAGTGAGCCTCACAGGGCCAGGTCTTAGGTCAAGGAGGAGTGACTGGGAGCCCATGGTGGGGGCAAGGGAGAGGTCTCTGCAGAACAAGGAGGACTCAATCTTGCCACCTAAACCTAGGAGTGGGGCACTGGAGAGACTCTCAGGGACAACCAGTTTCAGGCAGTGCCAGGACATGAAGAAGTGCTTGGTGGGGCTGAGGGCCTGGGGACTTTTCTTGCTCACAGGGGGCTCGGTGACGGGGTGGGCGGGGAGGGTGTGAGCACATACTGCAGCATGGAATACACATGTCCACCGTGGGACAAGGAACAGTATGTGCAGAGGGAGAGGGGTTGACTCCTGACTCAACCTCAGAGAGGAAACCTAAGCCCAGGGACCCACAAAAGAACGAGTGGCTGAGATGTGTGCCCTGGAGTGCTGCAATGGGCAAGGACAGAAAGTCCCCAGCAATGGCCACTTTCACTCACAGGGTGATCACTTGTCTTGGAGGGACAGGGCCTCAAGGGGCCCTGGACTCTGGCTGGACTGGGCTCCTCCACCCAGTCCTGGTCCCCTGCCTCACTCCGTCAGCTCCTGCTGCTTCCTCTGCCCCCCAAGAGAGGGGATGGTGAGTGTATTGAACTCCTTCCTGTGTAGCAGGGGCTGAGTGACACAGACCCCCATGGGGAAGGCATCTGCTCTTCTGGGCGGAGTTCAGCCTATGCATCCCCCAGCCCACTGTGTCCATGGGTGCAGGGACGTCCTGAGCTTCATTCTCCTCCGCTGGCCCAGCCCTGCGTAGGGAAGGGCACAGGCAGGAAGGGCGGCTGAAGGACCAGCAGGGGAGAGAGCAGGAATAAAAGAGGAAGCAGGAACTGGGGAGTGGGAGTTGGGGACAGATGGCCAGACCAATATTTGGCTGGAAAGGTCCCCAGCAGTGTTTCTGTTTGTGTGACTCCTTGGTGTACATAGGAGCAAAAGGATGAAAACTGTCTGCTAAAAGTCTGTTATCCTAGAGCCCCGCTCCAGGAATGTGACCTCGCACACCTTCGCCCTGTGGGTCTTTTCCAGTGGTACCAGGAGGTGTGACTGAAAGTGCCGGAACTCGACAGGAGAACACATGGACTTGGGCATGTGGTGCAGATCTGAAGCTGAATTTATTGCCTCTTTCCAAACTTAGAGGACAGACACATTGTAAATCTCCTCATCTTCACTCCCAGGGGCCCAAGATAAACCCACTTCATCCCCAGACAGAAAACAAGAGAAGAGGCCCTGCAGCCTGGCTTTCCGGGACGCTGTGGGCTGGGCCTCCGGGGGCTGAGTGCCTTCCCAAGCACCTGTGACAGCTCAGGGTCTGAGGCTGGGGGGCACAGGGGGTCAGGGGCCAAAGTGTGGGAAAAACAGAATCAGAAAGGGGGACACAGGAGGATTCTGAAGAAGGGGTGCTGCCAGGTATAGTGGCACATGCCTGTATATCCAGCACTCTGGGAGGCTAGGGAAAGGTCACAAGTTCAAGTCTTGCCTAGGTCACACAGAGATTCAGTGAGACTCTTCTTCAAAATGAAATTTTAAAAAGGGTTATAGCTCAGTACAAGGGCCCTGGGTTCAATCCTTAGTATGGGGGTAGAGGGGCGGGCAACAGAAGAAAAGACAAGAAGAAAGATGGTGCTGTACCTTCCCACCGCTGGTCTCCTGGCTCCGGCCCAAGGTATTCCTTTACTGCACCACGGACCATGGCTGAGGTCCAGGGGAGACTAAGCATTTGATCCATGTGGGTCAGAGGACGGAGCCTGGGGAAACGCAGAGACCGCTGGCTCAGGGAGGTGACTCCCTGAGCCTCAGTTTGCTTTTTTGTAACAAGAGAGTGTTGGACCGAGATCTAGGCTGGCTCTTCCCTAATCTGTGATCTATGGTCTACACTGACGGCACCTTGGGCCCCAGCAGAATATGTGATCACCAGCCATGGAGACAGAACTCTCCTGATAAGGTGACAGATATCTGGAGGCCTACTTCCCGAGCCAATCCTTCCAATCCAATTAGGGACTCAGTCCTGCCAGTCACCCTTTTGAAATGTCTTCTACTCATCCCCTAGTCTGAGGTCACTGGCTGGTAGGACTTTCCAGGCCTCTCTGCTTCCAGTGTCCTCTTTGGGCCTCTCTGAGGTCCAGATGCTGCTATCAGAACTCCTAAGCCACAGATCTTCCTACCTTTCTCCTGCTTAGTAACCTTTGCAGTCTGCCTACTGGTCCAAGTTCAGCTGCTGGTTTGGTCTTAAGGCCTTTATCATTTGACCCAGTTGAGAAGCTCAGTCAACTCCACATTGCACTTTGACACCAGTGTACCTTTATTTCACATTGCTTGTTTGCACAGAATTCTGCCCACTTCTGTGTGCCAAAACACTACTGATCCTCAAGACTTGGCCTCCATGTTGCCAGTGTGGAAGATTCACTACCAGGCTGGCACTGCATGGGAATGAGTCACTTTCTCTTCTACTGGAGTTACAGTCCATTCTGTAGACCTGAGACTGAGCTTTCTGGAAGGCAGAGAGTAAGTTAAACTTTTGTTCTTCAGTCCCCAGCTCTTATCTTGGGCCCAGGCTCATGGTAGGCCCCCAGGGTACTTCAGTGAATTTGGTTGAATTATCTCTGTGCAAGTGATAGAGAGAAAATATTACCCTACTTGTACTGATGGAAAATAAGGCACAGGTTGGCTGATGGACATGTCAGAAAAATCTATGTAAGGGACCAGGGTGGGGCTGGGATGTGGCTCAGTGAGAGTGTGTGTGCTTAGCACATGCAAGGCCCTGAGTTCCATCTCCAGCACTGCACACAAAAGGCCAGGGAAAGAGTAATATGTGGGGGCTCTGAATCCTACTGCACCCACCCTCTCCTCAAAGAACAGGCTGCTGTTGGTTGTGGCTCTCTAAGTTAAGGATGGGTGGTCTAAGTTGCTTGTCGTGTCAGACGTGCTCTGATGATCACTGGCCCCTGATGGCTCATAGTGAAGCTGCTGAACTGACTTATGACTCACTTCTGTGTAATGGTAAGACAGGGTGCCTTGGGGCCAACCTGACCAGGTTCAAGTCCTGGCTGTACCTACTGTCTTAGATAAGTCACCGAAGCCCTCTGTGTGTTCATCTGTTAAAGGACGTTAGTCATTTTTACCTCCCAGAGTTGTTGGAGGATTAAATGAGCTTATAGTCCTTAGAGTAGTGTCCAGCAAGCCAGGTATGGCTGTGCACAGCTGTAAACCCACCATTCTGGAAAGCTAAGACAAGGGGATCACAGGTTCAAGTCTAGCTAGGACAATTTAGCAACTTGTGAGACTCCACCTAAAGATAAAAACTTTAAAAAGGACTGGGGATGTAGTTCAGTGTGAAGGGCCTGGATTAAATCTCTAGTACTGAAAAAAAATAGTGTCCAATATATGGTAGTGGTCAGAACCTTCTAACTATTAGTGTATATGACTTATACTTCACTTAACTTCCAGGAACTTGAGGTAACTTGAAATATTAAACTGCAACTGGACAGGGTAGCCTGTAATCCTACCACTTGGAAGACTGAGGCAGGAGCATCACCGAGAATTTAAGGCCAGCCTGAGCTATATATTGAGTTCAAGGGTAGTCTGAACTGTATATTGAGATTCTGTCTCAAAAAAATAATATATATATACATATATTTATATTAAACTATGTACAAGAGAGAGAAAGATACATATTCACTGACTTGCTTTAGACCTTAAATATATCGTTGAGCTTCCAGGAAACCACAGCAAAAATAGAAACATATGTATTACGTGGTTTTTATTGTGAAATATTAGAAAGCAAGCAAACCTGATAAAGTGCCTCCCCTACACATATCCACACATTCCTCAAGGAGGGAGTTTTGGTGTGAATCGCTATGTTGGAATATTGGAGCCAAGGAACCCGAAGCACTTCTCAGTTTGCCTTAAATCTCTAAGAGCACAAACAATGCTATAAATACTTAGAATTAGGGTAAGGAGCGACATCATCTTCACACTTCTCTCTCTGTGGCTCAGGGTTTCCTTCCCTCCCTCTCTGCTGGGTAACTCCTTCCAGGTCAGGGGTCAAGCTCAGCCCAGTCAGAGCCATCAGGGGCTTCCGGCCCCAGCATAAGAGGTGGTGGGAGCTGAGCAGAGCCTAGCCAAAGCTCAGGAGTTGGATGGGGACTAGAATGTTATGAGCTCCCAAATTTGGAGCAGAATGATGATCTTAGCCAGCATGGGCCATTTCCTAGAAAAGTTACCCCTCCTTGCCTCTTGGCTTCTGAATTCAAGAGGTAATCTATCATAAGGGAACCTCCTTATGAACCAGCACTGCGCAAGTCTAGGGAGACCTAGGCTGCCTGGCTTAGGAGTAGGGTCTCTTTGCCTACAAACCCCATCTACACAGTAGCTTTGGGCTCACCTCCTGGGAAATCAGGGGATGTTCTGAGGTGTGGGGGAGGGTTAGAAAGAGCTGAGTTACTCTGCAGAAGAAAACACTAGCAATCCATAGTTTTGCTCCTGAGAGGAAAGAGCACCTGAGGGCTTGAGTAGCATAGGGACCTGGCCTCAGGTCTGGTGCTGTGGATGCAGGAGCCAGTGTTAGTGGGGACACTGAGGGAGGGTTTAAGTACACAAGTGCCCGAAGCCCCGCTTCCAACTTGTCTGCACTCTTGCTGTACACCCACATCTGCAGTCATGAAACTTTTAGCCCCCTGCCCGCAAGAACTTGTAAGGCAATTGCACACAGACAAATGGAAAGGGGCTGAGACCACCGCTTGCAGCAGCGAGGGCCTTGGAGGCCGGCAAGACAATCCCAATTCTAAACTCACTTGGGCGAAACTGGAGCTGGACACCAGGGACACAGGATGTGGCAAGCCTTCCCAGCCTCCATGCCCACACAGGGGGACTGAGTATTCTGAGGAAGAATGAGGGTCCCCCATCGTCCTAGGAGGAAACACTGAGCCAGTGTGGCCCACACCTGAAGAGCAGCTGACCTCAGCTTACATACAGCTCACCCCTTGGCCCAGGGATCAGAGGTGCTCCTCAGGTACCCTTCCTTTAATGAGGACAACACCTCCAAAGGGAGGTGCTTCGGCCATCTGCTTCTTGGCAGCTCCCCAACTCTGCCCTGGTTGGGGCCTCCGAAGCTAGAAAGCTGGGGAGGAAAAAGAGGGGGAGGAGCCTGGGGAGATCCGCCTTGTCTGGCAGGCTGTGTGACTCACTGCTATTTATACGTGGGCCATAATCAATCACTTGGCCTCAGAATCTGCACACCCTTTGTCCTCCTTGTCCTGGAGAGATCAAAGGAAGGAAGGGGACTTGGTCTTCACCCTCCGAAGTGGAGGCTGAGGGTGCTGGAGTCTTGATTTAGAGAGACGGGTCCTGCCCTCAGGACACCCCAAAATTTTCCAGGGAAGAGAAACATCACACAGAAGACACAGACACAAAGCTGCCCACAGACAGAGACCGAGAGGTGGAAGAATGTGCCAACAGTCTTCACTTAGTGCAGGAGGGTGCTGCTATCCAGAAGGAAACAGCTTGTTGGGACTGGAACCTGGGAGCCTGAGCTGCATCTAGGAGGGAGCTCGTGTCCTGTAGGTGTCTGGGATTGTTCCAGGAGGTCACCCTGGTCCTTGTCCTGTTTTACCTGGATGGTGATCTCAAGCTTGCTCACCCTTGCTCATGAGCAGAGGCAAAACAGTCAGGGAGCCAAGGAGGCTAGCAGCACACGATTCTGTTGATAAAGTTTCAGGTTTTCAACAGGGTCAAAGGGCATTCATTCCCAGAGCAGCTGCGCAAGGCCTTAAACAGGTGGCGCCCAGTGACCCTGGAAAAGTGAGCAGTACTGCCCAGCCCTGGAAGCTGTTTCACACCCGCACACGGGTCCTCTGCCCAGTTGTGCAAGGTCAGACGTGGCATGGGCTGTATTTCATGAAGGAAGCTGGCCCAAGGGAGGATGGATGAGGGCCATACAGCAGTGCTGGCCTGCCCTACCCGCCAGGCTTCTGTCCTTGGACCTCAAGCACCTGAGTGCTCGCTCAGAGTAGCCAGTTCTGACGTTTCCACTGGGAGAGGTAGCCTCGGAAGGCTGTGCACATGCCCAGGCACCCAAGAAGGCTCCCCTTTGTGGCACTGGGAGCCGTTTACAAGAGCAGCGCAAACCCTAGGCAGCTCCCGCCCCTTGCCCCCCGCTGCTTCTGCACCCATATAAGGGCATCGCTTCCTGGCAAAGCCAGAGTGACGCTGCGGTCCACGTCAGCGGCTGGCAGGAGGCGAGGGAGGCGCTGCTGGAAAACAAGTGACGCTGCCCGGGTGGAGGGGGGAGGGCTAACGCCTTCGGGTCGTCTTTGCGCTTTAGGGCTCTGCGTACACAGAACCCCAGCCGGGGTGGCCTCCAGCCTGCGCATCCTGTCCTGGGGAGGGCATGGGGATTTGGGTTCTTGGGGATCTTGTCCGATTGTGTTTACTGTCTGCGCCTTTGGTTACCAGGTGGCAAGATGTTTTGGTTTTGTTTCTGCATTGGGGATTGAACCCAATCCCCCTGCTCACCTCCCCACAATACTAGGATTACAGATGGGGGACACCACACCAGGCTCAGGATGTGTGTTTCGTGGACAGTCCTCGTAGGTAGCGTGTTGTGTGTTTACTATAGAGCCCAGAGATTTTGCTTAGGGATGTTTAAAAACCCTCACGTCTATTGAAACCCAGTCTTTTCCACTGATTCAGATAGGACCTCACTACATAGCACAGGCTGCGCTAACACTCAGCAATCGTCCTCCCGTGGCCTCCTGAGTGCTGGAATTACTGGTATGTGCCACCATGCCCCACTGAGCTTTTTCCTTGAAACAAACAAAAGACCAGCTGGCATCTGAGCTTCCACCTCGAGTCTCAGGACCAATGCTGTGGGGAGGGTCCAGCTTCCCACAAGTCAAGCCACCTCCCCAGCCAAGTCACGTATAAAGGTCTGACTTCGGGGCTGGGGGAGGAGAAACCTGAAGAGAAGTGTTCGTGGAGCGTCTGGTCAGGCAGAGGCCAGGAAACAGAAGAGGAAGAGAAACTGCAGCGAGAGAAGGAGGTGGTGGTGTGGGGTGGGGTCGCTCGCTGAGCCCTGGGCACAGGTGAAGTCAGCCAGTGCGTGTGGGTACCAGGCATGGAGGGTGCGATGGTGATCCGAGCAGTGAGTGCATAGTAAAAGGACCTCAAGGTGAAGAGAGAGAGAGTGTGAGACTCCTAGGACAGATGAAAAGAGGTTCCCGGCCTGGGATGGGTTGGGAACTTGGCAGACTGTCTGGGGGAGGGCCTCAAGGGAAAGTCCCAGGCAGTGGGAGCCATCCCTCACCCCCGCAGTGCTTCCCCACCCACCCTCTGTCTCAGACCACTTCCTCCTTCTGCTTCCTGAGCTCAGGCTCTGCCAAGTAAAGCAATGTCTGTATAGAGACAAACTACCTCCAAGCTCTGAGTTCAGGGTTATAGTGAGAGTGGGCAGCAGAGAGATCAGGCCCTCTGTGGCAGGGAGCCAGGGCAAGTGTGCGTGGCAGTAGACGGTATCCCTGAGGCTGAGGCTCAGGGTGCTGGAAAAATGGTGTTAAACTTGGGCATTGAAGAGGCAGACAGAGGGGGGCCACCGTGGCTTGGGGGGGCCCGCCTTCCTCAGGAGCCAGGCTCCCAGCACTGGATGATGCCAAAGATGTTGAAGAATAAAAACTGTGGCATAGTCAGTGTCCCTGCATAGTGGCTACAACTGGGCTTTGGAGTCTGGTAGGGCGTTAGCTCTGCCACTTCCTGTAAGATCTTGGCTAAATTTCTAATGTCTCTGAACTTCGTTTTCCTTGTTTGAAAAATAGAAATGAAAATATTAGTCTTACTGGGTTTTTTGAGAAGTCAAAGAGATCATTCCTGTTAAGCACTTGGCACATATTTCATTCCTCCCGCCGTATTTAGTACCTGGCACACAGAGTGGACACTTAGTAAATAGCAACAGTCATTATCGCTAGCAGCAATAGCAGTCAGCATAGAGTCCTCTCCAGGACACGACATGGGGAGGAAGTCGGAATCTGTAGGGACTCCAAGTTTGCGTGTAGGGATTTCTTGCCCTTTACCCACCTTCTAGGTCCCGCTTGTTCCTCATCGCCTCTGCCACTCCCTTCTCCATCCCCCGTCACCCCAACATGGGGCTAGAATCCAGGGGTGCTCTACCACTGAGCTACACCCCCCAGCCCTGTTTATTTTTTGAGAAGAGAGTCTCACTAAGTTACTGGGCTGGTCTAGAACTTGTGATCGATCCTCTTGCCTCAGCCTCTCGAGTAGCTGGCACTACAGGAGTATGCCTCGCACCTGCCTCCTCCTCAATCCTGGCTCCAGCTTGGCCTAGAAACCGAGCTTAAAATAGGTGCTTGCCTCCCAGCTCTGCCCTTCCCTGAGGGATGAGCCTTTCAAAGCCTCAGTCGCCTTAGGCTTCCTGGAGCTGAGAAACCTCCTAGGCTTTCCACAAAAAGCCTCACTGCTTTTCCTGGGAAGAAAGCAAGCATTTGGCCTAGAAGGGAAGTTATTGGGTAACAAGTTCCACTTCCTCCCTGCTAGAGCATTGCCCACCCTACTTTCCCCTCCCCCTCCCCCTCCCCCTTCCCCTCCCCCACCCCAGGGCAGCCTATTTCCCCTAGAAACCGAAAACAGCTGTCCTCTCCTTAATTGGCCTAAAAGTAAAGCACCTTGCATAATCCATACTCCTGATGACTAAAGACCTTCACAGTCAGGTGGCCCTCAGGCAGGGACCCTGATACCCTGGCATGGAGGAATAGCCCCTCGGTGGCCTTTGGGCCCACACCTCCTCCCTGTGGGGAGTGTCTGCCTGCCCCAGCCACACCCATGCTCCGTGGGGGTGACCTGCCCCTCTCAGTCCTATGTGTCCCTGGCTCCCCCAGCTGCTGTGGCTGCCCTCCAGCACCAGCTCTCACCGTGTGGTCCCTGGCGCACATACTTTTTACCACCATAACTTGCCTTCCAGGGGTGGGGACGGGGAGCACTTACATTAGGGTGGGACAGCGCAGCCTCTGCAGAAATTCCGATCTCTGCAGCTGCTCTGTGAGGGCCGACCTTTCCAGGCAAGGTGCAGCCAAGAGAAGGAACTGAGTTCCCTACCAGCCACTCAGACACATCCCAGCCTTGGTTCTTCATCTGAAAAATAACAGTGGCAAACTCTGGCCCAAAGGAAGTGTGGTTACAAGATATGTTGTAAGCTGTACCACCATGCACACACCCATCATTTCTGCTGTTACCCTCCAGGCCCTGGGTCCCTACCAGCTGCTACCTCTGCAAGTGGTCCTGCCTTCCTGAAAATCCAAATAAAGGCCTCTGTGGGCAGCTGAGTCCACCCACCCGGCCTCATTCTGCGTGCACCTGTTGCTGGGGGGCAGTGGTTAGAAAATATCCATAAGAATTTCCTAAGCTCTGTGGCCTTTCATATCTGTTTATGCTGTCCCTTGTCCTAGAGTATAAAAGCTGTTCCTCCAGGACCGCTCTGCGGCTGGTGAACAGACAGCCCTGAGAGCCCCAAGAGAGGACACACAGCCTACTGGCTCCTTGAGACAAAACATGCAGGACTGAGCAGACAAATCAATTTCTGGTGGTAGAAGTGTGTGTTCTTTTTCTTCTTATGAATCAAGTTAATTTTGGCTTCACTGGAATCTGATAATGAACACAGAAAAGCAGCTGTCTGCAGGAGGAGCCCAGGGAACCTGGCAGGGCCAAGCACACGGGAGGCTTTTAGAGAATGATTGGTAGCTGGGGGATGGAGGGGGACGGCCATCAAGGTTCCAGCTCCCAGTTCTCCCCAACCTGTCTCTCACAGCCCCATCTGTCCCCTTAGAGGCCTGGGAGAGAGCAACCCACCCACCCAGTGTCTTCTGGTCTGAAAGGGCTGCCACAGTCTGTCCTTGGTGGCCCCCATGCTGCTGGGGCAGAGACCCTCTAAGGTCAGAAACCCTCTCCCAGAAAGTAGTCTGCGGCCCCAGAAGGGCATGGGGGTGGCTTATTTCTGGCTTATCAAACAGACCTAGAATCGGGATGGAGAAGGGGTTTTGATCTCCCTCTAAAGATCTAGAGATGTTTCCTTGGGCTTGATCATTGTAGCAAGGGTTCCCCTTCACCTAGAATGCTGCCCGGTGGTCGCCTTCTGATACAGGCTGACCTGTGCAGGGCCACACAACTCAGGTTCAAATCCCCATGTGAACTAACTTGTTATCTGTGCCTCTTCCTTTATCCACAAGATTACCTTCAAATAATGAGGTAATAGGCATAAAATATTGAGGACGAGATAAAAGTACTGTTATTTTAGGAAAGGACTTTATTCAAGAGGCCTCCTCTTCTTCTTTGCCATCATGAAGTGGTCTGCCTCTGATTCTGACCCCTTTGCATTAGGCCAGTGCATATATAATATGTACATATACTATATATATATTATATATGGGTTACATATATTTTTTCTGGTCTTTGAACTCTGGCTCTGCAAGAGGAAAATGCTCAGTTTCTTCCCATGGACAATGAAGACTGCACTGGCACTTTATCAGCAGCAGCAGAGTAATGAGAGCCATGCCTGGGCACTGGGAGGTAGAAGGAGAACTTTTTCACTGGAAGAAACCTGCTTGGCCAAGGTGTCCTTGATTGGTTGGCCAAGGTGGCCAGTCCTGATTCACTTCCTTTGCTATAATGACGTCGATGATCTCCCAGCACTTTCACATTTACTATGTTGCTCAATCTCCCCCGTGATCCCTGACTTGGCTGAAGACATGATTAGGGAAGCTTCCGGAGACCCTGATCTCCCTCTGACTCCTGCTCAGGAGGCTGTTGGGGTAAGGAAGTTTTTACCCTTCTTTGCCCTGAGCCACTCTGCTGAGGAAGCTGAAAGGTGGCCTAGGGGAGGAGCTCCAGGTACTTCACAACAAGGCAACTTAGTAATAAGTTGCGTCAGTGGGTTATTTAGGGCAGACACTGTGCAAGGAAAGAGTTGGCAGTGTCAGAGTTGACTCATCCTCTTCGCTCCTCAGCCTCACTTAATCCTGACCTACCAGTGTCAGGGAAATACGCGACACTATTGCTGGAACCAAAACTTGCAGTCAAGTATATGACCCATCCCACCCACAAACAGGACAGCCCAGGTTCCCCAGGGACAGAGGTGCTGGCCTGGATGTCACAAGAGCTGCCTGGGCCCAGGTGCTTTCTGTGTTGAGTCTGTGGGTCTCTAAGTTACCTTTCTGTAGTTGCTGAGACAAAATAGCTGACATCCAAAGTAAAGGGAGGAAAGGTTTATTTAGCTCACAGCTTGTAGAGGTTTCAGCCCATAATCAGCTGGCTCCAGGCAAGTTGGCACATGGCAGAGGGGCAACAGTTCATGGCGGTGGATGATAGCAAAACAAGGACAGAGACAAGACTCTTTGTGTCCCTTATATTGTATGCAAGCTACTTGTCCTAGGGTGGGTGTGTGACTCACACTCTTAACTCTAGCCAGAACTGTGCCAAACCAATTGGTGCACTGATTTACTAACCACACACACCCTTAATCCCAGCATCACACTCTAGATCCGGCCACCTCTAAAAAAGCCCTCTGACCACATGAGGCCTTGGGGGCACATCCAGACATACACCTTAACAGTGGGCTTGGGATGTCATGTAGACCCTTCAGGTACTTGCCAGGGAACGTCATCCTGCCCTGCTCACAGGGCAGGGGCACAGCCTGTTGTTCCCAGCCCTGGCTCTCCAGCATGGTACCACGAGCCAGTAGCCCCAGGAATTCTCTGGCTCTGGCTTTCTGGTCTGACCATAAAGATGCTGGACCAGCCATACCCGAGGTCCTTGTAAGCATGGACAGCCTGTGACGCTCTTTCACCAAATGACCTGAATTCCTTCCATCCTCTGTCACTGGGCATCTTCTGTCACTTCAATGGGTTGGCTTTTCAGACATCCTTTTAAAGGCCTTTTTCAATTTAGTTCAACATTTTCCAGGCAACCAGGCCATACTAAACACTGGCAGGTGTGGGAAAATCCATGAGCCTAAGAGGGGAGACCGCAGGCACATGGGGAGTGAGGCCAGGATCTCCGGAAGCCTTGAGAGGAGGGCAGGGAAACGACCCCACTAATCCCTCCAGGCCAGAGGGTTTTCTGAGAAGACTCTGAGTACTGGATTAGAATATTTTCTTCCAGTACAAAAGATTGAACCCAGGAGCGCTGAGTTACACCCTTGGGCTTTCCTATGTTTTAATATTGAGACAGAGTCTAAATTGCCCAAATACCTGGCTCAAGAGTAACATCTAAGTAACCAGGCTGGCCTGAAAGTCACTAACTATGGAGCCCAGGCTGGCCTCAAGCCATCCTCCTGCCTCAGCCTCCCAAGTGCTGGGATTACTGGTGTGTGCCACCACATCCAACTAACTAATCATTTCTAGTAGGCTAAACACTGCACTATATGACTTCAACATAATAGTTTCATTTTTTTCCTGTCTATTGAGACAGTGTCTTGCTATGTAGTCCACAGTGGCTTCAAACTTGCAAATTTTCCACCAAACCCATCTCAGTAGCTGGGATTACAGATGTGTACCACCACACCTCGTTCATTTCATTTTTACAACGTTTTGAGTGAGTATTAAGCCTACTTTACAGATAAACAAAATAAGTCTATTTACAGTTGAACAAAATAAGGTTCGTGGTGCACAGTTGGGCACAGTGGTGCACACCTGTAATCCCAGCACTCGGGAGGCTGAGACAGAAGGATTGTTGTAAGTTTTTCGACTAGCATGGGCTACAAAAGGACCTCAATGCCAGCCTGAATTACATAGCAAGACCCTGTCTGAAAAAGACAAAAAAAAAAAAAGAAAAAAAAAAAGGTTTAGGGCTGGAGGTATAGCTCAGTGGTGTAAGTGCTTGCCCGCTAAGCACTAAGGCCCTGAGTTCGATCCCCGGTCCTGGAAAAAAAAAAAAAAAAAAAAGGTTTGCGGTGCTTAAAGCCACCCAATAGGGTAGATTTGAGAGTCAAATTTAAGTCTGCCTGACCCAAAGCCCATGATCTCTCCACCCAACCAATACACTGTAAAGGGTACATCTGCCAAACTCTATATTCCTTAGGGTCTGGGCCCTGCTGATTTTTCTGAATTCCCCTGGTCCTGCCCCTAGGCCAGCAGAAGGCTGCTTCGTAAGAGAGGCAGCCCCTTGCAAGAGCTGCTTCCCATTCATTTTTAATGGCCCAGCTGCTGGGATTGGCCCGCCTCCCCACGGACCGGCCCTGGAGTGTCTCTGCAATCCAGCCCTCTCGCCTCGTTTGGGGCTGTCAATGTTTAATAGCAGCGAGGATCTGATCTCAGTTACCCGAGTCGTTTAGATTATCCCTGCTCAGGAACTGGAGGCGGTAGGGGAGGGGCAGGCGACGGCTGATGGGGCCCACAGAGTCGGCTCCCTCTGCGCCCAGAGGGGAGGGGCTAGGAGTGGGAGGAAGCTAAGCTGGGAGAGTCGCGCTACGAGGAGGAGCGAGGAGCGGAGAGCCGGCTGCACTTGTATGACTTAGGCATCTCCAGCAGTGCTCACTGCACGCGGTCCCTGCCCTCCTGGGACACCTCGATCTCCAGGGGAGGGGATGTGTGGGTGGATTTCTGCGGGCCTCAAACATACAAGGTATTACCAAAACATATAATGGGTATTTAAATTTCGATTACTGTAAAAGATACCTCACCGTCATTGCCCCTCAAAGCACTCCTTATTTCGAACACACAGTCCGTCCCATCACTTTGCCCCTTTCTGAACAGTTCTGGAAGTCGTCTTTCGTGAGTGAGTTTGGTAGCACAGTTGTGGCTGCCTTGATGCCCTGCATGGATTCAAAACGTTTACCTATTCTTTTTTTTTTTTCTTTTTTTGTGAGACAGGGTCTCACTGTGCAGTTCAGGCCTGCCTTGAGCTCACTCTGTAGCTCAGGATGGCCTCAAACTCTCAAGGATCAGCCTCCCAAGTGCTGGAATTACAGGCAGGTGCCACCATGCCCAGTGTACAATGTTTACCTTTTGTGGTCCTTTTGACTTTGAGGAGGCACCAGATGTTACCAAGTGGGGAATGTGGTGAATACAGTGGATGAGGACACGCGGAATGTTTTGCCAGCCTGCCTCTGCTGGACAGCAATGGGAAGCAACCTCATTATGGTTCTGATCATATCTTGTAATGGTGCTTGTGGAACAGGCTTCCAGAACTGCTTCAGAAAGTGGCAGGAATGGTGGGTGAGGTGTGTGAATGAATAGCAACGAGTCTCTTGCTGTCATGCATTTTCTAGAATTTAAACATTCATCATACATGTTGATCAGGCCTTGTGGATATCCTTTGAGTCTAATGGATGTCCCTTGAACTTATAAACCTTTACTTAATTTCAGGGGGTAAACACAGCATTACTTGTTCCTCTGATGAACTGTTGAAAATAGGACCTCGAGCGTTCTGAGGGACAAGGGTATAATCCTGCCGCAGCTCTGAGAGCTGCATGTTCCCACACTCTGCTGCACCCTGGCTCTCAGTACCCCGAGGGGGAGGAATGGGCACTCGCTGCTCTCCCAGAGCCCCAGGAATGCCTGAGGCACACAGTCAAGTTCTATTTGGGGAAGAGAACGTCACAATCCCAATGCAGAGCCCACTCAGATGTTATTTCTGGAGTTTGTCTAATGATCCAGCCTCTGAGCTGAGACCAGGAGTGGTGGCCTTTCTGCCTTCCCCAGTGTCCCCTTCTGTGCTTCTCATGCCGTCACAGTTCCCTGGTCTTCCATCTCCTTTCTGCCCAGGAGCACGGGGCAGGCCCCTGGATCTCAGGTGTCACTCAGACCTTGGGACCCTAGAGGCAGAAGGAGGGGCTTGAAGCAGAACAGAGGGCCCCCATGGGTGCTGGAGGACCCAGACAGGTTCCTATCCAGGGGGTGGCGGACAACACTACCTTGCCTGTGAGGCACACTGCCCGGTGGGAGTTGAAGGGAAACAGGGCCGGGTTCTTTCCCAGGAAGACTTCTGTGGGTGGGAGGATGAAGGCAAGGTGATTTCTTGTAATTTCATCCCTGGCTGGTTGAAGGGACCAAAATGACCAGCACCTCAGAGCAGTGTTCACAAAACAGGTGCCTGCCTGGTCTCCTGGGCTGGACTTTGATGGTTGGGCTTCTAGAGACTGGGAGATGCTGACCAGGAGCCCTAAGGCCCAGGGCGTCGGAGGCCAGTGGTGTCAGGGTTGGGCAGGGTCAGGGAGGCAGCAGGTCTCAGCCCTCAGAAGTACAAGCTGCCCTGTGTGTGGCTTCCACTGCTGCAAAGGCCTCCTCTTTTACCCTGAAAACCCCAGAACAGGTGTAGTCACAGTCTCTGCCCCAAGAGTTCCGAGGAGTAAGTGGACTAACTGGGTGGGGTGTTTAGAACAGTGCTGAGCACAGCAAGCAGTGCAGTAAGTGCCCACGCTCCTTGCCGGAGCTGGCCTAGGAGGTCAGGAGGCAACTTGGCTCTAACACTGAGCCCACTTCCGGCCAGTTCCTCATCCATGGTCGGTCCATGGGGGTGGGCATAGCGGCATGCCAAAGGAGAGCCCTCTTCAGGCCTCCCCTGCCTGGCTCTCACTCTGTCTGAGGCCAGGGATATGTCTCTTTCATGAATGAGCTCTCATCCAGGAAGGCCTTGGGACAGGGATTCGCTCCTGGACAACTGTGTGTGAAGCACGCCTTGTGTGCCAGGCAGTGTTCTAGGCTCTGGCAATGCATCAGTGAATAAAAGCTGAAAACTCACTCCTCCGGAGCTTTGCCTCTGTCTTAGTTACTTTTCTCTTGTTGCTTAGACAAAATACCCAACATTCAAAATTAAAGGAGGAAAGGTTTACTTAGCTCAGTGTAAAGACCTGGGTTCTATTTCTAGTGCCAAAATCAGAGTACAATCCCAGGCAGAGGATCCAGGGCAGCTGGAATCAGGAGAGCAAGCAGGGCAGGCAGCAGACAGAGGTAGAGGAAGCAGGGGACCTGATCATACATGGCCACGGTGAGGACTCGGGTTTTTTTCATGGAGTGAGGAGGGGCAGCCAAGCAGAATTCTGACAGAGCAGCCACATAATGTGATGTGTTTTTAAGGGCTCCTTGTTGATAGCTGTGTTGGAGATGGAGGAAAACAAGGATGAAGGTGGACAGATGAGGCAGAAGCCATCGAAACAGGTCAATGAGAAATGACAGGCAGTGGCTTGGCCTGGGTGTTAGCTGCTGGGAAGTAAGAGATGATTGGTTGTTTTAAAAGTGGGGTCTGCAGGACCCCTGTACCACGCTGCAGCCAAACTTGAGGCCCCACAGCTCCACTGCAGAAATCCTGTCCACCAGGTCTCCATGGTCCCCAACCCCACTTCCACAGGAGGCTGGCAGCAAGAAGGGGTAAGTGGGTAGCTGGAAATGCCAAGGCAACCGCGGCAGGCTTCCGAGGGGCAGTGGGGAGACCAGATCAGCCCTTTCCTTCCAGGGAGGCTCTAAGGGTAATGTTCCTCTCTGTGCAGGTGCTGCTGCCGGAGACCTGCTGGCACCAGAGAACAGTACGTGTTTCCAGGAAAAAGGCAGCCCTTGGCCTGTGTGTGTTGTGCGTGTCTGAGTCTTGTATACAGCCCACCGCCCCTCCTCCCCCATTGCAGTCTGAGGCCGTCTTGCTGGGCTCTTTGCTGCCTTTGCGCCCGTCGCCTCCTCCCCACCAGGCAGGGCTCGGCCCCAGCTGGCGGCAGGACCTGGGGGTTCGGGACCCCAGGTCTGTCCCAGTGTCCAGTCCCCTTCGCACTGTGCTGGCAGGAGGAGAGTTTAGCCAAAGGAGGAAACGTGGCAACTGTGAGACTCCTCCGTGGGTGGGAAGGGGAAGTTTGTTGGAAAACCCGACCCATCTCCACCAGCTCACAGACCAGCCAGGCCAGAGGCAGAGAAGAGGTGAAACGAAGGCTCTCATCCCGTCCAGCTCCACAGTCTTCAGGTCAGATTAGCGCAAGGAGAGAGACGGGAAAGACAGAAGGAAAGTGCGCACACACGTATGTATGTACAGGCTTTGTGTCTGTCTTAGTTACTTTTCTTGTTGCTGCGACAAAATATCTGACACTCAGAGTTAAAGGGGAAAGGGTTAATTGGCTCACAGATGCAGAGGTTTCAGTCCATAATCCCCAGGCAGGGCGCCTGGCAGCCAGGCCTCACAGAGGAGAAATGGCTCTGGTGGGCAGAAGGTAGCAAAGCCACAAAGGAGGGGCCTTACAGTGTCTTTCTGCCACTTTTGTGCTCTGTGTAGGCTCCTGGGGTTAGGGCGTCACCAAACCAATCAGTGGGCATGTTTAGTAATCGTACATTCTAATCCCAGCGCTGCACCATGAATCCATCACAGACTCTAGATCCAGCCACCTCTGAAAAAGCGTTACCAATGCCTGCCCAAGGCTTTAGGGGGACTTCTGGATATGAGTCATAACAGTGTACGCTGATCCAAGAACTCACCACACACCGGTTCCAAAGTCTGCAGGGGGCTGGGGATATAGCTCAGTGGAATAAGCGCCTGCCTAACAAGTGCAGGGTCCTGAGTTCAATCCCCAGTACCACAAAAAAAAAAAAAAAAAAAAAAAAAAAAAAAAAAAAAAAAAAAAAAAAAAAAAAAAAAACCCACAAAGTCTGCAGGATCCCCACCCTCTGCTTGTGAAGCTGTTTTGTCCTTCCACGGGCTCTTTTTTAAAAATTATTATTAGTGCATGTTGGTACTACAGAAAGATGACGTTTGTTGTGGTGAACCAGTGTAAGCACTGAATATATCTTGATCTTTTTCTATCTCATTACCCACTCTCCCTTCCCGAGACCTTGCAAAATTTGTTTACAAAATCATGTCATCAGCGCACCATAGCTACGCAGACAAGTTCTCTGAATCTGCAGCTCATGAAACCCAGCACCAGTGTCAGATTACAAAACAGTTGTGAGGCAGCTCATGTTTCACATGGGACCCTTTCTTGTCCATAGCTCACCTGTAGTTCCAGCTACTCAGGAGACAGAGGCAGGAGGATTGCTTGAACTCAAGAGTTTGCAACAAACCTGGGCTAAGTGGTGAGCCCCCCACCCTTTCAATGTAAAAAACACACAAAGGGAAAAGCAGGTTTGGTTCAACTGTAGCTCTGCAGCCCCCTGGGTAACTCGCCCCGTTGACCCTTGTGAGGAGACTGGAGCCCACAGCCTAAAAATCATTTTCAAGATGACACACATCAGTCCAGGGTCCCCTGGGCTTGTACGCCTGTCTTTGGGGCAGTGGCGTATGCAAAGAATGGCCCCAGCACGCCAGGCGTACCCAGCTGCAGGAGAAGTGTTAGCAGTGTTGTGGCACATGAGTTTTCTGGGTATCTGGATGTGCAGACTGTGGGCAGCAGGGCTCAGGGGAGCGATCAGGACTTGCGAGAGGACCCCATGCTGGTGGAGCAGGGAATGCGCTTGGCGATCTGTCACTGTGAACTTGCTTTCTGCAGAGACAGAAAACCACCCCGCTGTCTGCAGTGAGAGCTGCGCTTGATTCACATCTGACCTGACCCGGTCAGGTCAGCATCTGTGCGTCTTCTGTCTCTCCTTCTAGCAGCTCTCTGGGGCCTGCTATGATCATTTTCTCCCATCAGGAGAAAAAGCCGAGGTGTCATAGCTGCCAGGTACTTGTTCGGAACTGGCAGAGCTAAGCTTGCACTCAGGTCTGCTCCTGAGCCACCTGGCCCTGGCACCCCACCATGGGCCTCCGTGTCTTCCACCTGGAAGTCTGGGCCCTTCCTTCCCACTGTCTCTGCCCCGCCGGCCTCTCCAGGAAGGAACCCCCTGCTTGAGCACAGGCCAGTGCCAGGGCCTGTGGGTGTAGCCCAGTGGGAAAGTGCTTGCCCAGCATGTGGAAGGCTCTGGGCTTCACCCCCAGCACCACAAAGGGAAAAAACCCCAGCCTCCACCTTCTGGACCCACTCACACCCGCCACATGAGCCCAGCGGCCCTGTCTGCTGGCCCCTACTCCTGTGCTCTGGGCTGGTGCGGGCTGGACCTCTGGAGGCTAACCAGCTGGATGACCTGAGCTAAACACAACTCCAGCCCCAGACCTGCCAAACCAGGACAGGCCTATTGCTTCCACAGGCTGTGCCTCAGCAGGTTGGGACAGAAAGGGGAGCAGAGGCTGTCTAAGGAGCCAGGTGGGTCTAGAACTGGACACGTGCACTCACAGTTCTTGGCTGTGTGTCCCGGGGTAACTTACTTAACTTCTCTGAACTTGTTTCTGATCCACCTCACAGAATAAAGCTTTGTTAAATAATGTGGTGAACTGTAACGTGCTTTGCAGTCTGCCCTGAGTTATCAAAGCCGCTGTGTGCGCCTGCTGGGCCCACTGGCACCTCAGAGCAGGACTCAGGGGGACCTTCTCCTGTCACCTGACTGGACCACACCCTGGTTGCTTAAGACCAGGGGTGATGCTGCCTGTCCCAGGCCTTCAGAGTGCTCTAGCCATTTACCCCAAGTCAGGGCATGTCTTCAGGACTGGTCACTGATCACTGCCCAGCACCCTCCTGAGCTCCTTGTCCACACCCCAGCAGGGAAAGGAAGGTCACACAGTGGCCCTTCAGCCACCAGTGGAGCCTGGGCCCTGGGAAGAGAGAGGGGCACTGGGAGCCTTGCCTGCCTTGCCTGCTCCTTGGTTGGAGCTCAGCTTCTTTGCCCCTCGGTGGCCAGCCGTGTGTCTCCAGTGAGTGTCGTCGAAGCCTCCCTGGGTGGGGCCAGCGTCACCCCTCACCTTGGGGAAGGAGCCTGAGCATCTGCGCTGGGGCCACCGTACCCCTCCCCCCATCGCCCAGGCGACAGGGCCTGGGATGGCTGCCTGGCTCATAACTACCTACCCCGGGGAGACTGCTGTCCAGGGATTTGGACTTGTTTTGTTTTGCCGTCTTGTCCAGGACCTAAGGGTTGTTTGGCAACGCCCTGGCATTTCCTCCAGCCAGAGAGGCACGTGGGGATTCCTTCATACGCTGACCTGCAAGAGCCTCACCTGCCTGGAGCCCAGGAGGGGCCCCCCTGTTGCTGGCCATGGCGCCCAGAGATGCAGGGAGAATTCCCTGCACACCAACACACACTCACCCTGCACACACACGCCCCCACCCACTACCGCACCCAGGGGAGTCACACAGCAGGAAATGGTGACTGGCTTTAAATAAACACAATCAGCTATTCAGACCTCTGGGGACTAGGTGCCTCTTCTGGGCTGACATACACCTTGTCTGGGGCAATACCTGCTGAGACCAGACCTTTCCAGCTCCCCAACTAGGGCAGTGGTCACCAAAATGGAGTCTGGGCGCCCCCTGCTGGTGGTATTTGCAACACTCACCAGGTTTCTCAGGCCCGGATCCTGTGGGGAAACAGACCAATTTACCATCCTCCCTTTCTCTCGTTTGATGCCGGGGAGCCACAGCAATTTCCTCAAAAGTAGGAATCTTTACTCTGTCATGTGGCAGGAGAAATGAGGTTCAGAGTTAAGCGAATCTTCAGGGATCACACAGAAAGTTGGGTAGCACTGGTGTCGCTTGTATCTCTACCAGCGAGCACCTCCCTGCGCCAGTCTCCTTGGCAGATGGTTGTCTGAGGCCCTTCTGCATTCTCCATGTGACCCACTTAGGGAACGCCCTAGGCTGGAGGCATTGCTGGAGATCACAGACTCACAAGGGGGGCGTAGCGAGGCTCCCCACTGTGGAGCACGAGTCTAGCAGTTCAGGTCCTGTTGCAGGAGCTCAGGTTTAGGACAGGTGGAGTCTACATTCTGGGGAGAGCGCAGAGAGGCCTATCAGGCCTCCCCATTCTCCAGCATCTGCCTAGGTTGACTTTGAGGAAAGCAATGAAAGAAGTGATCTAAGGTCCCCAAGCTTGTGTCACCTAGGAGAGGGCTTCCTTCGAGGTGGCACCTCTTCCCCAACCCTCCTGGGTGGTGAAGGTCCCTCAGTGTGCTTCCTTCACTGGGTTGTGGGTCAATCTCTCCTACGGTGAAACTGCTACTTACTCCAGCACGACAATTACAGGACAAGTATTTGTCCTGGGAGGGCCAGGGAGACCAGGATCAAATCCTAGTTCAACCAGTGGGTGTTTGTGTTACTTTGGGCAACTTGCTTAACTTCTCTGAAACTGATTCTAAATCTGTTGATCAGGTCCATAGTTCCCACAGCATGAGCTTGTGCAGGAATGCAATGGGCTCTTCTGTACACTTGGGGGACAGCGGTTCTCTAGCTAAAGAGCCCTCTCGGTACCTCTGGGAGTTTTCGATAGAAAAGCCTGGACCTCTGCTGCATGTGAAGAGCCAGCTCCTGCCTGGAACCCAGCCTTGATCCATCTTTACACTTGTATCCTGGGCTCGAGGGTGTCTGAGACCCTTCCCCAAGTAAGTCCCAGTGCCAGGACCGGACTTAGGATCAGAGATCCTACCATGCAAACTTACTAGTAGCCTTAGAACACCGGCCAGGGGCGGGAAGGTGTTCCATCTTCACAGAGCCCAGGCAGGAAGACATGGGGCTTACTCAGCTCAGAAGCTCTGGCTGGCTCTGGGAATTTGGGTGAGGTCAGCACTGCGACCGTGGCTGCAAGAGCTGGGGCCACATCTGAGAGCATGGGAACTACCATGGCACACCCCAGACTACCTGGGGATGGGGAGGAGAGAGGGGAAGCTGTGTGTATGTTCCAGGCTTTGGGCCAGATGCTGTCTACAAGACTTCAGTTAATAAACCTGTGTGTGGTAAGACAGCATTATTTCCAAGCACAGAGAGGTCATGGGACTTGCCCAACATCCAGTGTGGCAGAAACTGCTAGTGGTTTCTCCAATAACTTTCTCCTATGTTTCCCAAGTAAAGTGTTAGCTGGAAACATGGCTGCCCAGATCAAAGACTACATTTCCCAGCTTCCTGTGCAGTCAGATGGGGTCATGTGACTGAGTTCTGCTAATAGCTGTAAATGGAAGTTTCACGCAGTTTCTGGAAACTTCCTTAAATCACAGCTTGTGACTCACCCCTGTTGTACCACTTGGCAGGCAGATACTATTTTGACCCACGAGGACAAGGTTCACTCAATAACGGCAGAATAGCCACTGTTGTGATTTTGTGCTACTCTTGTTTCTGCCTCTTCCTGAGATATGCAGGAAGTAATGGGATAAGGGATTTGAAGGTCAGACCTGGAGATGTTGTATCCATGCTTTACCAGCACAATGTAAGGTTTCTGGGGCCCCTCTGTGTGTTCCTGTGGTACCTCATGATCAGCTCTTAGAGGAGAAGCATTAATCATCACTATTCAATGACAGCAAGAACCATTTCATTATAGGTGACTTCATTGTGGTGCAAACATAATAGCGTGTGCTTACAGAAATGGAGGTGATGTGGGTCAGTCACTGACATGGCTCCTTGTCGCAATCAAGAGATGCAGTAAACCTGGGAGTGTGAGGCTGCTGGTGTAACACAGCACATTTTACAGTAAACCTTAAAAACACAAGCGGCATGAGGACACTCAAATAATGATTAAAAGTCATGGCCAGAGCCATTTGAACATCCACATTTCTACTTCTGTTTCTGATAGAAATTGATTCCTCATGGGGTCTCATCTAGGAATTCAGCTGAGGGCTCACCGGGACATTGATGAGTCTCTGGGAAGTCCAAGAGAGGCACGGGTTTGGCACTGAGTCTCAGGATGCAGGACTGAAGACCATAGTGAAGCTGGCTGAGCAAGGGGAGCCACTGGACTGGCTCCATGCATGGAAGAAGGCATGGACCAAGAAAGACAGGGGAGAGCTGGAGGAGACTTTATTAGAACTCAACAAGTCCTGGGGTCTTTGCATCTGCCCATGTCATGGACTTTGAGGCTGGGAGGCCAGGAAAGCCGCATGGGGAGATGGCAGAGACGACTCACCAGCAATCCAATATCCAAGCAGCTGGGCTGCATAGCCAATGGTCAGCCTCACAGTCAGGCACAGGAGCAGCCAGAGGTGAAAACATTAAACCTATGATACATGGGACCAGAGAGGGTGGAATAGAGGAGAGTCCAACCCCAGTGGGCAGCATCCCAGGGAACCCACAGTATATGGCCCTGGACATGAAATTGAAATTGACAAACAGACGTGATCATGGAAAAGGCTGACACAAACATAGAACCACGAGCAGGCGTGGCATTTGCCTGTAATCCCAGCACTCTGGGAGGCTGAGGCAGGAGGATCACAAGTTTGAGTTCAGCCTGGAACTACTAAGAATCTACCTCAGCATAAAAGAACAAAAAGGATAGAATCAACATTGCCAAGGCCAAACCAAAGAAACCAGTAGCTAAAGCTACTATGATCTTCCTCAGCACTCTTTCGCTTCTCTGGCCCCACTCCAGAGAAACCACCTTGTCAGAGTTTGAAACTGTGATCCCATTCTCTGCTCATCAGGAGATGATGTGAAGGACAGCCTTCCTATTTTTTATTTTCTCATTTTTTTGTGTGTGAAGGCTGCTGCTAAGTATTTTCCTTCTCAGTCCATGTTCTTAGATTGTTTTTCAGACATTGCTGCATTTCATCCTCCTCATGTGAGCAGGTTGTATTTGTTCTTCCATTGGTGCCCAGCAGACCTCTCCACCAGGCAGGTGCACACCCCAGGTGCTGCCCCTGTCCAGAGCCCTCCCTGGGCTCAGTGCAAGCTGCCTTGCCCCGAGGGAATCAGATTTGGCCTGGGTCTTAAGGGCCACCTCTGCTGCAGCACTCAAGACCCTGCTGATGCTCAGCAGCAGTAGAGACCACTGCTTGGTGCCTGTTGGCTGTCGCTACCATCCCAGTCCTGTTTCTGCATCTTTCTTGTGAGGATTCTTCCTCAGCAGAGCTCATGGCCTCAAATCTGCCTCAGGCTCCACTTTTAGGGCAAGGACTCCAATATTCACAAAGTTATTGTAAGGATTAAATAATAATTGGAATTGCTTAAATTTAAAAAAATTTATTGTATAAAAAGGCACAGCCATCAATCCCCCTCAAAATATTCCCCTTTGCTTTGAGCAAACCTATCCCAGAGTTCTTGCCACTGTCCGAAGCCATTCTGGAAGTCCCATCTCATGAGTGTCTGTGTGAGATGTGATTAAAAAAAAAATACAGGCAATGCGGTTGCCGCATGCCACCCAACAGCAAGGCGTACCCCTAAAGGCATCGTGGCACATCCTCAGCCACCTGTTCCCCAGATCTGGCACTGTGCAACTTCTGGCTTTTTCTCAGACTCAAGATAACTGTGAGAAGTAAACGTTCTGAATCAGTTCAGGACATCAGGGCCGCCATGACAGTGGAACAAAGACACTCAGGAAAGAGGACCCCGGAGCTGCTTCTGAAGTGGCAAGAAGGATGAGAGGGGTGTGTTTGAAGCGAGGGAAGGATTTTGAGGGGGGTTAAAGGCAATGTGTCTTTCATAGTAAAAAAATAAAAAAGTTAAACTTTCACTGTATCACACCTTGTATCATATCCTAGGGAAAGATTTGAAGAAATTTGCACATATCATGCACAAGCTCTGTCACTGAGCCACACCCCTAGCTTAAATAATATAGTGGTGATAAAGAAATTGCCTGCTGGGCTGGGGATATAGCTCAGTGGAATAAGCGCTTGCCTAGCAAGCGCAGGGTCCTGAGTTCAATCCCCAGTACCGCAAAAAAAAAAAAAAAAAAAAAAGAAAAGAAATTGCCTGCCATGGCACAAGTACCCAATAAATGTTAGTGACTGTGATTATTCATGAAACTTTTAAGGTAAGAATAAGAACTGGAAATCTAGTGGGTTGGTCGGTGGATAGAATTTCATACACTGAAGGAAGAAAGAGTGAGCACAGAGAGGAGGCTGAGTTTCTGCAGCGTTCTCTTTCTTCCTCTGCTTTGGTCCTTACACAGCTCATCACTTCAGGCATCACATACTCCTCCTTGACCAGCAGAGGGCGCGATGCACACGCAAATCCGGTTTTTGTTTTTTCTTTCTTTTGCTGAGGTTGGCAGGGAAGATAGGTACGTGCCAGAGCATAGGTAGGAAAGTGCCTTAAGATCGGCACAGACAGTAGGAATGGTTAAAACAGGAAGGAAAAAACCCAGAGTTCAGCTGGTCAGGGAATTTCTCCTAAGTGAGGCTGGCAGGAAACTAAGGAATGGAAAGGAGAGGTGAGAGGTTGTTTTCCCAGGGAAGCCACCAAGAGAAGCTGTGTGGTTAGAGTGTGGCCCAGACAAGGCCCTCAGAAGGGCATGTGTGTGTGTGTGTGTGTGTGTGTGTGTGTGTGAGAGAGAGAGAGAGAGAGAGAGAGAGAGAGAGAGAGAGAGAGAGAGAGAATGAGGAGACACAGTACAGAAGTGACCCCTGATGCGGGGTGGAAGTTGGATCAATGCAAGGTTTTATGAACAGAGGATGTTTGATTGCCCTGTTCCATAGTCTGCAGTGACCGCACCTCAGAGTACCTTCCAGAAAGCCCTAATTCTGCAGGAGTCCTGTTCTGCACAGTATAGAAACCAGTGCACTTCTCCCAGGTGTTAATGGCATAAAGATTCCACTGGCTCTTTCCATTTGGAGCAGAGCGGCCAAGAAATGCCCCACAGCCCACGTTGGACCTGAGGCTTCTGCACAGAATTAGCTGTGCAGTGGGAATAAATGGGAATGTTAAAGAACCTCTCAGGGGTGAGCAGTTTAAAAGAAGGAATGGACTTGAAAGAGTGGGACTCCCTAAGCCTGGGGGTCAGTCCTTGGTGCAGAAGACAGTGCACTAGTGGTAGAGAGGGTCTCCGGCCTGTCTCTGGACGTAATAGTCCACTGGCAAGAGCCAGACTGGTGGGCAGAGAGCCACAGGTCGGGGCGGGTGAACATCAAGGCTCCTGCTGGGCAGCCCACAAAATTCCCCAGAAGTTGCTTGTAGAGGATACTGCTGAGTTCGCCCGGTCAAAGCCACCGAAAGCTGCTTCCACAAGGAAGCTGCTGCGAGGGGTGCTGCATGCTGGGGTCTCCAGGAAACTGGCGGAGTAACCCCCTGCCCTTCCCTAGGAATCCACCCGAGTTGCAGTGAACACAGCTCTGTCAAACCAGTGGTACAGCCACAGAACTGAGAAGACTGCGTGGGGCGACCCAAAATCTGCCAGAGGAGCTCTTTAGGGAGCAAATTGTAAGGAAAGCACAATGGAGACCTATGACCAGCGCCCTCTATTGACAGAGTTGAGCATCGTGCCAGCTGCCAAAGGAAAAATATGCCGTAAAGGACAGATTTTGAACTGAAGGGAAATGGATTGACAGCTGTGCAGAGGGCTAGTGAACTCCACCGGGGAGGAGAGAGCTCCTCTAGAAAACCTTTCTGAAAAATTTTACCTGAGGTACTATTCCTGCAAGTTGAGAAATGAATTAAAATAACTCAACAGAAAAAAAGAAGTGTAAGGTAAAAATCAAAGAATGATTAACTCAATAAATAATGTAAACTAAATAATTGTGAGTAATATAGCATGAAGCTCAAAAAAATACACAAATTATTCTTAAAATTATGCATAATAAATATTTCACAATTATAAAAATGGGTTTTGTATCAAAATTTACTTTGTCAAAACCTGGGAGGTAGCAAAGGAGAATGTATTAAAATTTTTGTCAGTAGCTATAAGTTTATTCTTGATCTTAGTACATTTAGGTTAAAAAGTTAAAAAGAAAAAGGGTTCATTTGCTAATAGAATAAAAATTGACTGAAAAAAATGAAATAACTAGACAGGGAAAGAACAAGACTAACAGGAAGTAAGGAGGGAGACCGTGGCACGTGGCCAGTCTGGGGTGGAAATGGGGCCTTCTGATGTGGAAAGGTCAGACAGCTGTGCATGCCCAAGTGAAGGGTTGCTTATCTCAACCTGTTTGAGCTGCTGCTAAGTTCCTGAAAGACAGTTTAGAAACTTGAGCCAAGCTGGGCATGGTAGCGCATGACAGTAATCCCAGAACTCAGGAGGCTGAGGCAGGAAGGTCGCTGCTAGTTTGAGCTCAGTGTGGCCTACACAGTGAGCTCAAGTTCAACCTGGACTACATAACAAGACCCTGTCTCAAAAAACAAAACAAAACAAAAAACCCCCAAACCCCCATATATCTGAGCTGAAATAAATGTGCTTTGCTTTCCATGCCCACCTGGGTACAGATTCTACCAATCATGAGATGACGGCTTTCAGATTGTATAAGGGGAAAATTGGTTCTCATTTTCACCCAGGCTGCCCAGACTGAAAACATTGCTGAGGATGAAACCCAAAGCCTTGTGCTTGCTAGGCAAATACGCCACTGCTGAGTACGTACCGTGGCCTCAGGAATAAATGTTTTTGTTGGTTAGTTCAATTGCAGTCAGTAGAAATGAACTTGGCAAACCTAAGAATAAGAAAGGAATCTGTGAGGAGTCACATGCTTTCTTCTGGGGCGGGTTACAGGAAATCAAACTCAGCACCTGGGCTTGCCAGGCAGGCGCTTGTGCCACTGAGCTCCATCGCTGGCCCTGTGAGGAGGACGGACAGTACCAAGGAGTTCACAGACTCGGGAAGCTGGAAGAGCCGTGTGAGTGGGTGGAGACTACAACGGGAGGCAGCAGCTGTGTATTGGACGAGGTTTCGCTTCTGGTCCTGTAAGAAAACGTGATCAGATCCTGGGTCATCGTGCCACAGAGGAAGCAGCGCCCACAGGCCCCCCGGACACCACTGAGGCAGCTCAGTGGGCGGCTACATGCGGAGGAACAAATCCCAACCTCTGTGGGACAACTGGAGAGGGACAGCAGACAGGTGGGACCCAGGGCAAAGGAAAGCTGGACAGAGGAGTGACCCCGGCGTTGCTCCAGCACAGGCCTGAGGACCGAGACACTGAGATGCACAGACCTTCTGGGGAAGGAGTGCGGCCTGGGGCAGCTGGCCACTGATCCCAGATGTCATTGCTCCCAGTGCCAGCCGGGCCTCACGGCACTCTGGCCAAGACACAGCCGGGTCTGCGATCACAGTGGGAAGGGCCTCCCAGTTCACTCGCCTCTGCTCCTAGTGTGAGGCGCAGGTCTGGAGACTTGTCATCGGGAAAGGCCCAGGACCAGACAGATTTGCTGCTGAATTCTGCCAGACCTTTAAAAGAAGAACTACCCCGTTCTCCTCAAACTTTCCCATACAGTAGAAAGGGAAGGTATCCTTCGAAATTCATCCTATGAACCCAGCATCACTCCATACAGAAGCCAGTAAAGCATTCAGCAAAAAAGAAAAATTGCAGATCAATATCCTGGATGAGCACAGATGCAAAAATGCACAGTATGGCGCTCACAGACGGGATTCAGCATCCCATTAAAAAGATCATGCACCAGAATGAAGTTGATTTTATTCCAGGGATTCAAGAATGGTTCAATGTATATAAATCAGTAAATTCATACACCACATAAATAGAATCAAGAATAAAAATCACATGATCATCTCAGCAGATGGTACAAAAACTTTGGACAAAGTTCAACACCCCTCCGTGATAAAACTTCGATGAAAACGGGCCTATTTGATGAAACATCAGTTGCTTCAAACAGATAAACATCATGTGTGATAAACCCACAGCCAGCATCATATTAAATGAGGAAAAGCTGAAATAATTCCCTCCGTCAGGAACAAGACAAGCGTTCCACTCTTGCCAGTCTTGGTCAGTGTAGTACTTGAAACTTTAGCCAGTGCAATTAGGCAAGAGAAAGAAATAAAAGGGATAGGAATAAGAAAGGAAAAAGGTCAAATTATCCCTATTTGCAGATGATATGATTCTTTACATAGAAGACTCAAAAGACTCCAACCAGAAGACTTTTAGATATCATAAATAAATTCAGCAAAGTGGAAGGATACAAAATCAACACACAAAAAACAGTCACATTTCTGTACACCAATAATGAATCCACTGAAAAATTATGACAAAAACTTCCATTCACAATAGTTTAAAAAAAAAAAACTAGGAATCAACCTAACCAAGGAGATGAAAGACCTCTACAGTGAAAATTACAGAACTCTGAAGAAACAAACTTAGGAGGACATAAGGAAGCTGAGACAGGAGGATCACAAGTTCAAGGACAGCATGGGGTACATATCAACTATGTAGTAAGACTCTGCCTCAAAAAAACAAAAATAAACTACAAAGAGTAAATGTTGGTGAGGATGAAGGGGGTGGGATTTGGGGGTAGGAAGGAATGCTCTTACATTGCTGGTGGGAATGTAAACTAGTACCACCACCATAGATATTAGTGTGGAGACTTCTCAAAACACTAAACATAAAAATACCATTTGACCCACTTGTATTACTCTCAGTGTATTCCCCCCCAAATAAAGAAGGGTATGCTGCAGTGCTACATGCATACCCAAGCTTATAGCTGTGCAGTTCACAAAAGCTAAGCTCTGGAAATAGCCTAAGTGTCCATCAACAGATGAATGAATATAGACAATGTAGTATTGATGTGCGGTGGGATATTACTCAGCCCTGAAGAAGAATAAAACCATATGATTTGAAGGAAAGTGGTTGGATCTAGAAACTATCAAGTTAACTGAAATGAGCCAGACTAAGGTAGCCAAATATTCCATGTTTTCTCTTATATGTTTTCTCTTATATGAGGAACATAAAGTAAATCAACAAACAAAATAAAATAAAGGAGAGGGGACAAGAACTAGAAGGCAGACTTTGAGAGATGAGAATCAAGATTAGCAGGAAGAGGAAGAAAGGGAGAAGGGCACAGGAAGATTGAAATGGAGTAAGATACGTTAATGTGTTACCAGCTTCCCAGACTGAAGCCCACCATCACGTGCAATTAACCTCCACTGATAAAATATAATAGAAAATTTAAAAAGAAAATAATGAACAAAATAAGGGTCTAGTAGCTAAATCATACTAATAATCATAGTAAATATAAATGTGTTTATAAGAAATGCTTAAGGCAAAAAAAAATTAAGATAGGGTTTCACTATGTCTCCCAGGTTGCCCTTAAGTTCCTGGATGAAGTAATTCTCCTGCCTCAGCCTCTGGAGTAGCTGGGGCTGCAGATGCACATCACTGTGTCTAAGTAGAAAATATCTTTGGTTAAAAATGAAGTGGGCAGAGATAGACAAAGTAAATGAAATACCAAAGAAAAACACAGAGTGTAGAACTTAAAGCAAATAGCAATAGCTGCAAAATAAGCATAAAAATACTCCCATGTGTCTATAATAGTCATACACATTAAGATCTGGAAGAAAGCAGGCACGCTGACGTGAACTGCGCATGTGGGCCACTTTTGTCGTAGTAATATTTGCCAAGCAAGAAAAGGCAGCAGAGTGGCTGAGCACTGCTGACTGCTCCATGGGGCCAGCGAACAACAGCTGGAATCTAGAAGCTCTGAGATGGAAGCATGGTGAGCAGCCCTCATACACGTACAGACACGCTTTAGGCTGAAATCCCAAAGGGCTACATCTGTCCATCCTTGGACATGGTGGTCCCGCATCAAGTCATCTGAGTGACCCAGAAAACCCCCAGTTGCTGGGAGAGGATTAGTTACTCCAGACTGCTAGCACTCCAGGCTTACCAGGCTTGCAAGAGGCAAATAACAACATCACATCATCATGGAAAAACATGACATCATCCCAGCCCTTGATGATTCCTACAGAGTTTTGCGAGTACAATGTCTTAAACATAATACTAATTGATAATATTGTATTATCGATATAATATTATTATTGAACATAATATTAAAAACCTGGGGGTGTTCTGCCACCACTTAGCAGGCAGCAGCTCTTGAGAGAACACTGTCCATTATAACATCCTGTGTTAGCGGGAACACCAACTAAATAAAAAAAAAATCATAGTTTCCAAAAGCCCACCAGAGAGCAGAAAAGAGGCTCCAAACAGAAGAAAACACAAAATTAAATTCCATAAAGTGATTCTTCCTAAGAGAAGAATCCCACAGTTGCTTTCAGAAGAGGGCAAGGAAGTCACCACTAATACCCGGAAGAAGAACCCTGAGTGCGGAGCTAGCAATGGGGGAATCCCAAGAGCACACAGTCTGTGCTGCTCCCAGACCTCTCCGTGGGCTCCCAGCGTGGGGGGCCAAGGGGAGAAGAGTGAGGCGAAGACAGGGAGCTGAGTTTCACCAGCGGGGCACAGTAAGGCCTGTAGAGGGCACAGCGATTACCGAGGAGAACCCCTCTGCGGGCCTCTGGCTCCTGGAGGGAACAGGACAGGGAGGACAGGGAGGCTGAGAGACCTCCCTCAACAGCAGACCGCAGGCTGGGGGCTGCAGCTCCGGGCAGGAAGAGCCCTGAGCGCTGGCTCGCCGCCCTGGGGTCACTCAGTGAGCACCGCGCCTCAGCCGCCCACGGCCAAGGACAGGGAGTCAGGGTGCAGGGAGCCCGCCCAGGGGCCAAGATCTGGACCCCAGAGAGAAAGAATCCTCCCCAAAGACCTAAACGTCAGCAACCAGGCTCTAAATCAAGAGGTGTGTCCCGCAGTTCAGAAGGCTAGCAGTTGGGCCACGGGGCACACAGATTCAGACCCTCCTGCTACCCCCAGGGAAGCTTCTCAGCCTGCTTTCAAATGATTGAGCCCAGTCAAAGCTTGAGTGAGCCCAACCTCAGCTCAGTGGCATCACATGCCCTTTTCTCTTAGCGTCCCTTTACAGACGCTACGGTTACAGGCTGAGGGGACCCCAAGGGCTGTGTTAAAGTTTGGCCGCAGGGTGGTGCTGTTGGAAGGTGGCGGGGCCTTTGAGAGGAGAGTTCTTTCAGCGGGTCCAAAGCAGAGCGGGGACCCTGCCCCTCCTCGCTCTCTGCTTTCTGGCCCTGAGATGAGCAGCTTGCTCTGCTACACCCTCCCCACCGCAGCTGCCCAGCAAAAGCCGAAGCATCGGCTCACCTGACCATGGACTGGAAGCCTTTCAGACATCCGCTGGTACGAACCTTTTCCCTTTTTAAACTGATTACCCCGGATATTTTGTCATAGACTGTGTTCTCTGTAGTGAGAGTATACAACTAGAAATGGACAGCAAGGTAGCACAAAATTTCCAAGTATTTGAGGATTAAACAGCACACTATGAAATAATATATACATTCTACAACAAATGACTAAAGAAATGTAAAAGTATTTCCAACTGAATAATGAGAATATATAGCATATAGTTAAAGCAGTCCTCAGAGGGAAAATTGTCATTTTTAATTAGCTATGTTCTCAGAAGAAGAAGTGTATAATATCACATCCGTATTTTAATGTTAAGGAGGTGAAAGTAGAAAGAGATAGTAAATCTGAAGTAAGTGGAGAAAAGGAAACAATAAGAGGGGCCCCAATCCACTAAACAGAAAACGCACTACAGAAGTCGAGTCTTTGCTAAGACTAATTAAATTTATTAACTTCACACAATACTGTCAAGAAAAAAAGCAAACGCACATTGAAAACAGGGACATTGATATAGGGGAAATAAACATGACTCCCAACCTGTAGGTGTCAGACATGCTGGGTTCGGGTTCTCCAAAATGGAAGATTACATTCTAAGGAACGAAGAAGGTTAAGAGTAGGGAGAAGTCTGTTGCGAGAGATAGGTCCTTAGAGACGGGAGGTCCCAAGACACAAAAGTGGGTTGCCCATGAGCTCGCTTCTCAAAGGAAGTTTTATAGAGCAAAATCACAAGCTGGGTACAGCGTGGGTCAAAACTATGATTAACCAGTAAGATTACAACTATAGCTGCTTAGGTAGTATTGATCCAGCAGGGAAGCAGGTCACGTAGCAAATACACATGGATAGAACAAAGACTTTTTTTTAGGAAGGGATGGATCAGGGGGTCTTAGTCACCCACTGAGGTGATTGATGTCTATCTAGACTTTCTCAGACCACGTGAACCCAACTATCTTCTCTCTTGGGGAGGTGTATGGGCCCTGTCATTCCATCTTTGTCCTGAGGCCTGACCTTGAGCAGATGTGCCTCTGGCCACAGTTGTAATGTGTCATCCTCTGCACTGACTGCCCCAAGGCCTAGCCCCATCTGACTGTCTATAATATTTCTACCTAACTCAGCTGTCTATAATAACATTACAACAAGTACTAGACATTAAAAAGATGATGATGTATGACCAACTTTGTGTCTGTAGAATAAACGATTTAGATATAACTAAAATTTTCTTTGGAAAGCACAATTTATTGAAAACAGAAAAACTAATAAATTAAAAATTGGCATAGTTTAGTATTTTAAAAAATTCAAGTGCTCAATTAATACCCTCCCTAAAGTGAAACTGCTAGGCACAGATGACTTCAGTGGTGAAGCAGGTCAAATATTTGGAGAAGAAATAATGTCATGTTATGTAAACTAAGAAACTCTTATTTCATGAGACCAGCATAACCCTACCATCAAAGCCAGAAATGATTTTACAGGAAAACAAGCGATCAAGAGATCAAATCTCCCATAGATACAGACAAAAAAATCCTCAACATAAGAGCAAAGTCAATCCAACAAGCCAGGTGTGGTGGTGCATGCCTGTCATCACAGCTACTCAGCAGGGTGAGGCAGGATGGGGAGTTTCAGCCCACCCTGGGCAGCTTAGTGAGGTTCCATCTCAACATAAAATACAAAAAAAGGGCCAGAAATGTAGCTCAGAGTGAAGCCCTTGGGTTCAACCTCGAGTTTAAGACAAAAAACAAACCTCAACAAGAGATAGTAACTCATGGTCAGGTGGGTTTTACCTAAGGAATTCAAGGTTAGTTAGTATTTTAAAAAATGTTAACTAACCACATTAACAAAGTCAAGGCTACAAATCAGAAATATGGTGCAAATAAACATAAAATAACTTTTGGATGAAATTCAATACCCATTTTTAATTTTAAAAAATCTCTTAGCTAATTGGGAATAGAAGGAAACATTCTCAATCTGAAAAGAAATATACATTTTAAAATTACAGCTGTCACTATACTTACTGGTAAAAGACTGAATGTTTTATCACTAAGACTAAAAAGAAAGTGACAGTGCCTACTCTATTTTCCATTCATGTTGTGTGTAATTTTTAGTCCATGTAATAAGGCAAATAATAGAAATAAAAGTCATATAAATTGGAAAAGATACAGTAAAATGATTTATTTGAAGATATTATCATTGCGTATATAGAAAATTCTAGGAACTTGTACAAAAGAGCCATTAGACTTAATAAGTGAATTTAGTGTGGTTTCAAGATATGAAGGAAAAAAAGATACAAAGGAAATAAAAGAAATGGCTGTATTTTTATGTTAGCAGTAAACATTAGGAAAATGAAACTTTTAAACATGTCATTTTACACATGTCATCAAAACCATAAAATAGAGATAAATGTAACAAAATGTATGTATGTTCTCTACACTGAAAACCAAAAAGCTAGCTAAGAGGGATGGATATATACGGTATGTGTTTAATCAGAAGACTATCTACAAGTTCTGTCCTCAAATTACCTAGAGATTTAAAACCTCCGCAAACTTCTTTGCAGTACTGACCAACTGATTCTAAATTTTGTATGGAAATGTGAAGGGATTGGAACAGCATAAACATCTTTAAAAGATGAAAGAACAATGTTAGAGGACTGACACTATCTAATTTCAAATCTACTATAAATTCATGTTAATCAAGGCAACATACCCCTGGAGAAAAGATGTACAAATGGAACATAAAGGAGTTCTAAGATAGCCCTGAACTCATGATCAAGTGATTTGCTAGACAGGATACACAAAACACTAACCATAAAGGAAAGTCTTAGTATTATTAATTTTATTTTCAACTGACTAATAAAAATTATAAAGAAGTGCTTTTACTCAGTGCTCATCAAGATCAAATATGACTTCATTAAAATTAAGGATTGCTGTTAAAGACCCAATCCAGAGAAGGAAGTGGTATCAACAAGATGACAGAATAGCAAGCCCTGGATCCTCCTTCCAAATACATAGAGCAGACGTCTTAGAGAAAAATCTAGAAAACAGTTAAGAGGGTTTCTACAGCTCTGGGCCATTGTGAACCAAAGTGAAACCTGGTAGAAACTCTGTGGTATTCTATCTCACTAGAATCCTGCTCACCTCCAACCATGGTACATAGCAGTCAGGAGGAAATCTCAGGCCCTCATCATCTCCCTGCAGAGGGAAAGAAGTGTATGTACATACAATGCAGTATTCTGAGGAGGATCATCCAAGGAACTGGCTTCTGTCCCATCTAAGTCCAAGCACTGACGGACCAGGTGCCAGCGTGGAAGTATCACAGAAGATGTTCAACATACACCAGTGCAGAGTACCAGAGATAGACACTAGGTAGAGTTCTAGAACTGTAGTTTACCACAGCTCTAGCGTGGCTACAATACCGCAGACCTAGGGGAACTCCTGAGTAGAAACCAAAAAATTCTTTCTATTAGTCTCCACAGCCAAGCCCAGTCAGGTTATATTTCCTGAAAAGGTTTGCAAAGTCTCAAGAATATTTAGTTGGGACCAGGTGTGGCAGTGCATGCTGGTAATTCCAGCACTTAGGAAGCTGAGGCAGAAGAGCTCAAGGGTAGCCTGAACTACATAATTCAACCCTATCTCAAAACAAAAAACAAATAAAACAAAACAACAACTTTAGCCAAGAGAGGTAGCTGGTTTTTCAAATAGAAAATAACGAGACATACAAAGAAACAGGGAAGCATATAACATTCAAAGAAACAAATTAAACGTACTGAAACTAACCCTAAAGGAATGGAGATACATTAACAAAGAAATCAAAATAATCTCCATAAGGATGCTCAATGAATTAAAAGCGTACTTAAAAATAACTCTGTGCAAGGTCTACTAGAATACACTTCAAATGCTGAATAACTGTGGCTAAATACCATATAAATGGCTGTAGGTTATATTGTCATGTACAAGTATATACATTCCCAGTAGGTTACTGGCAGATTTCACAGCAGAAACTTTGTAGGTTAGCAGGGACCAGAATGATACATTCAAAGTACTGAAAGAAAAAAATCCCTAGCAGTCAAGAATACTATATCCAGAAAAACTGTCCTTCAAGGACAAGGGTTATATTAGGACTTCACCAGATATATAAAATTCTCTCCTTGCCTCACAAAAAGTGCTGATTGAAATCCTTTAGATGAGGCAAAGCGGAAATTAAATGCAACCCAAAACCATATGAAAATGCAAAACCTTCTGATAAAAATAAACATAAGTAAATACAGATTCCTGTGCTAATGTAATAGGTGCAGAATCACTTTCAAACCTAGCATAGAATTTTAAAAGCATAAAAAATAATTATAAATCTTTGTTAATGGATACACAGCATAAAAAGTAATTTAATTCAATAATAGTGTTAGGAAAATTGTATACCCACATACAGAAGAATGAAAACAGTTGTCTCATTTTTACCAGTCACAAAAATCAACAAAAGATGGGCCAAAGACTTAAATGTAAGGCCTAGAATTATGAACTACTAGGAAAGATAAAAAGAGAAAATGCTTCAGGACATTGGATCAGGCAAGGGTGTTTTTGGATAAGATCCTAAAAGCAAAATAAACAAATGTAAAAATAGACAAGCAGGATTACAGGCAACTGAAGAGCTTCTGCACAGCAAAGAGAGCAATCAGCAGAGTTTGTTGGCAACCTATAGAAGAAAACCTACCAAACAGAAGCAAATATTTGTAAACCACACATCAAACAAGGGGTTAGTATCCAGAATATGTAAGGAACTCCAAAAATGCAACAGCAAAAACAAAAACAAAGAAGCCTAGATGTTTTTCTCAAAAGAAAACACTCAAACTGACACACAGGTGTATGAAAAAATCCTCAACATCACTCATCAGGGAAATGCGAGCCCATCGCGAGGGGTCACCTAATTCTAATAATAAAGCCTGATACGAAGAGGACATGAGATAACAAACGTTGGTTGAAGATGTACAGAAAAGGAAAAACTCTTGCACGCTGTTGCTATATTTGTAAATCAGCACAACCATTATGGAAATCAATATGGAGGTTAAAAATAGAACCACTCTCTGACCCAACAATGGCACCACTGGGTACATATCCAAAGAAACCGACATCAATATGTTAAAGAGAGATCTGCCCACTCAGGTTTTTTGCAGAGCTATTCTCAATAGCAAAGAAATGGGAACAACCCAATGTTGATCAAAGAACGAATGGATAAAGAGAATATGGTATAGGCATGAATGAAATATTTGTCAGCCATGAGAAGAATGAAATCCTGTCATTTATGACAGGGTGGATGGAACTAGACATTACTGTGCTGAGTGAAATAAGCCAGGCACAGAAAGACAAGCGGTGCATAATCTCACTCATAGGGGGAAGCTGAAGAGTTGCTTGCGTAGAAGTTGACAGGAGAATGGCGGCTGGCAGAGACTAGGGAGAGTGGGGTAGGGGTGGGGAAAAGAAGGGGGAGGAGCCGGGAGAGGTTGATCAGCGAGCGCTCAGAGAGATGGAGTATCAGGCGTGCTACTTCACTGTAGGATGACCACAGATAATAACAACAATTTTAAAAATCTAGGAGAAAGGATATTATGCAGTTTCACTATAAATAAATGACAGACATTTGAAGAGACAGATACATTTAACCTGATTTAAAGATCACACGATGCACACATGTCACCTTCTCACTTGGCACAACACAGATATGTGCAGTTCTTGTTTTATGCATCAGTTTAAAATTAATTAAAACAAGTGAATCAGCACAGTGGTAATTTGAGACAATAACGCAAAGATGCTAGAGCTCTGATGAAGCAGAGTTTCATAGCTAAGACGCTACCGCTTGGAAACAGATAGCTTGGGCATTAGCGGTGTCTCTTCGAGCCTTTTTTCTGGAGTGTGATTCTTCAGCAGGGTCACTCATCTGATGGCTGAGGACAGAGTGTGTTTCAGTCTGCAGTCCAGAGCCAAACTTGTGTGAGGAGTTCTAGATGATTCTTGGCCTTGCCCGCTTCATATTCCTTTCTTCCATGGTGGAAGCACTGTCCATGAAGAAATCTAGTTATAACTTTTGGGGGTTTTTTGGAATATGAAAGAATAGATTTTTCTCTAATTTACCTATGAAGATGTTTAACAGGACTCAACTTTACACTTAAAAAACATTAAGATGGTAAGTTATATTTTTTGAATTACAATAAAAAAGACTGAGATAACAAATAGGCAAATTCACAAACTGGTAGAAAATATTCACAGCACATGCATCTGAAAGCGGGCTTTATCCAGAGTATATTAAGAACGCCCGTAAGTGAACAATATAATCAACTTTTACTAAGTGTGGAGAACAGACCTGAACAGACATGTTACAAATGAAGACATGGGAGTGGACGATGAACACATGAAAAAGTGCTCATCGTTATTAGTCAGCCAGAAAAGACGAATTGAAACCACAAAAACAAATTACTACATGCCCACCACAATACTAAAATTAGAAAGGCTGGCAACACAGGTTGGTAATTGCTCCGCATGGCTGAGACCTCACACCCTGCTCCTAAATGTGTGAAATGGTACAAACTACTACTTGGAAAGCACAGCAGTTGCTTATAAAGTTAAATGTGCAGCCAACCAAAGGTTCTGCAATTTCACAACTAGAAATTTATTCAAGGGAAATGGAAACATGTCCCTGAGGAGCTCATACATGAATATTCACAAAGGCTTTACACTCGGACTATCCTTTTCTTTTTAAAGACAAAAGAATGGAGACACATGAACCAGAATAAGCCATAAACAATACCAAAAATACAAAATTATACAGAATGTAGTAGAGAATTAGCACTGGATGTTGTATTACATAATGTTATCTTCACATTAGTTATCACATAAACATTAAAGGAAATACCAAATTATAGAGAAGATACTAGGGAATTGGCACTGGATGCTGTATAATATAAAGTTATTTTCACTTCTGTTAATACAAAAACGATTGAGGAAATACAAAATTATAGAGAATATAAAAGGGAATTAGCTCTGGATGCTGTCCTACATAGTGTTACCTTCACATTTGTTACTCAGTTACACAGATGATGGCCCATTTGATCATTCAATTTTTTCCTCCCTCATCTCTGTTGCCCTACCGCTCAATCAGTCAGCTTCCCTGTGATAATAACTGTACTCCTGGGTTTATCTATACCCCTGGACTCTCGCCTTGGGAAGAGATATAGCTGTCTCAGACTATACTATAACATACACAGGTGTATACAAACTACCGTGGTTGGAGGTGGGAAAGCACATATGCTCACAGTGCACTGCCCGGCTCTGCCCCATTGCCATGCTATGGGTGGGGGCGGGTCCAGCCCGTGGGGCACCCTCAGCAGGGCCCACAGCAGAGCAGCCACAGGGCCCACAGTGGGAGCAGCCGCGGGGCCCACAGCGGGAGCAGGCGCAGGGCCCACAGTGGGAGCAGCCACGGGCCACACGCCCCCATTGGGGCGCCCTCGGTGACCCGTTCAGCTCTGTCCTGTTGCCTCGATGCCGGAGGCCCTTTCTTTTCCTCCTCCCTCCTCCTGATCTACAGTATTACCAGTCCCCACCCCTTGCAGCTGGGCATTGGACAAACTTACAATGCTTGGTATAAGGGCTTGAAATCTCCCCAGCCCGTTCTCACTGTGTTATTTCAGGGTATCAACTGAGTTTAAAGATTAGTTCTAGAATAGAGTTGGAGGATTTTCTTGGGTCTGCTGTACAGAGTATGTTGTTGTTTTTCAGACTCCCGGTCTGCTGTCCCTCATCCAATTTGTTGCTATGGGTTCACACAAGGTCCACATGTGCAAACTGTAAGGAGACCCTCTTGGTGCTTACATTAATAGTTTGGGGTGAGTCCTGGAGACCGTGGATTTGTCTCATTGTTGCCAGGAGCAGGCGGTGCTTGCTCAAGCCGCAGAGACTCAAGGTGCTCCCAGAGAGAGTTCAGGCTAGGAGCTGAGTCCCGGCAACCCA
>PVLD010000104.1:332917-399264 GCA_004027595.1 Dinomys branickii | reverse complement strand
TAATCAGTTTGTAAAATTTACTAAATGCTGTTTGCTTTCCTATCCTAGAGTTGCCTTGAGAGAGTTGGAAGATCTTGGGGGCCTTTTGTTTCCTTGTTGTGCCATGTTCCTCTCTCTCTCTGTATGTGTGTGTGTGTGTGTGTGTGTGTGTGTGTGTGTACTGAAGTTGGAGGTTAGGTAGAGTGATGCAAATTATAGCTGACATGAAGATGTTTATAGATTCTTTCTTCCAGCAATATGTTCATTACTTTACTTGTGCAGAGATATAGTCCACCTGTTCTGCTGTTCATTTTAGTTTGTACCCTATTACTGTGCTGCAGGAAGAGAATTACTGTTGGTTATAACAATGTCAACAGATCTGACCAAACATCACTGAAATGAGTTAAACCTTGCATTTACACTTTCACCTTTTATTAATCACCTTTACAGTCTATACTATGTTTTCATTAGTAACTAATCTGTGATGTGGAAGGAGAAAAGAAAGAAAGTGATGGAGATATGGATTTAAAGGGAGTGTAAGTCTGCAGGAGGAGAGGCATATAGGGGAAATAATAATAGGTTAAAAACTTAAGCCTGGGGCCAGTTTCTGTTAGTGGTCTTTTACAGTTGGAATGAAGGGTTGATGTTGAGAACATATTTGTGGCAGTGGGAGTGGGAATTAGGAGGAAGGAGGTATGATTACGGATTAAGGAATGGTGTGAGATGGTCAGAACCCATTGATTTATTTGCGACCCCATAAAGTGGAGAGGAGGCAAGGGAAGACAAGGGGCTAGGAAATAAGGAAAAGAAAAAGGGATAGGGCTGGACAGAAGTTTAATACAAAATAAGATGGGAATGTCTGAGAGTGAAATATGGGGAAAAGGCAAACTTGAAAGGAAGTATTTAAAACCTGGGAGAAGCAAGGAAACAATAAGAAATAGTGTTGGCTACAGATGCTAGAGCTAAAAAAAAAAAGAGTAGGGAGATAAGAGGACAAAGAAAAGATGAACAGCAACTAGATCAAAGCAATAACAACAACAACACACATCTGTGAGGGACCTGGACCCCGCACTCTAACAAAAGAACACACAAGAGAACAAACATGCATTTTTTTATGACTGTGATGCTGTAAGGCCAAATTGTCCACAGAATTCTGTTCTTGCCTTGGTTTCAGTATGATTGCAGGCAGCTACATGTAGACTCTGTGGGTGGGTGTGCATTCAGAAACTCCTGTAGCAAGCTGGTGTGCTGAGCAGACTGTGCCTGCATGTACCTCTGACTCAACGTGCAAATGGGAGCTCAGGACAGGTGCTGGGTGGCTGGGTGTGCTCACCAATGACTCGGCGGGTGGGCCCGTGATCTAAGCTGACTCACGGTGGAATCACATGTAGGGTGCCAACTGCCTGTCCATCTCACTCTGGCCAGACTTGGGTGAGGGGCAGGCTTCCTTGCCTGCAGTACATGGTGGAGGATACTCCACAGGAATGTAGTTTTCCCCAGTATTTACAGGGGGACGGATGGAGGGCAGGATCAGTATGCAAGTCCTGTCACAGGAGTCTGTGGTGCTTGTTCAGATCCATTGGCAATACTCTCTAGATGGCTGCTCCCAGAGGAGTGGGGCTGAGAGCAGGGCCTGAGGTGGGCAGACCAGCTATGGCAGTGCTGCTTCCACCTTTGCAGCTATTCAGCTGTTTAGTTTGATCTACATATATTCTCTTTCCTATTAATGTTCTGCTTCAGGGTTAAATCTCCTCCCTGACTGCAGAATACCTTCCTTCTCAGTGAATCAACTCTGAGCATCTCTGAGAGGACTTCTTCTCTGGTCAGCCATGTTAAATCTCCCTTCTTTCATCTTCTAAAGTCAATGGAGAAAACTCATGGAGGTTAATCCATACTGTGTTGCTTAGCACTTTTGAGGGGGTTCAATCCCCAGTATCAAGAAAAAGTATCAAAAATCGACAAATATGCAGACATCTGTATAATAACTGAGTTACAAAAAATAGGAGAAGAGAGAAAGAGAAGAGAGAAGGCAAAAAATGAGTTCCCGTCTTTAAGACACTCTTGAATGAAGATGATTTCACCTCTTAGTGCCACATCTCTTTGATAGGGCCAAGGGAAGTTGAGAAGTGATAGTTTGTAGAGAGAAACTGAGATGGAAAGGCTGATGGAGCATACATCTGGAGGATGCTTTTAAGTGGTGCATCCAAGGATGGCCTACTTTGTCCTACTGGCTGAAAGCACCCCATCCTGTGTGGCCAGAGACTGGCACACTGAGTGGGCCCGCTGGTTGACAGAAGGGGCCAGCCTAGGCTGGGGGAAATGGAGCCAAACCAGCACACTGCATGACCTGTTGGCTTTTCTTTTTCACTTCTGGCTTATTTCTGGCATTTTCCAACTTTATAATCTGCTCCTATAGCAATGGCTAAACTATCCAATCCATGGGAGGTGAGTCCACAGGCTCTGGAGGATTCTGAGTTATTGACCTGGACTTGCTCAGGAAGATCTTACGTGAATCTCAGGGAAGAAGTTTGCCAGTGGTTCTGGCCCTGCCTTTGGTGACTCAGTTAGGAGAAACTGCCAGTGGGTGTGACATACAGTGGAGTTCTGTGGTTGTCCACATTCTCTCCCCATCATAGCCTGTAGAACTGGTCATTTCCTATTCCCCCATGCATACCCCATCTCACCCTCCACCCCAACCTACCTTGGCCCTGGAAGATGCCACTAGGCCAAGCAAGGGTGTCTGGGTGGAAGAAAGATTCGGGTTGTAATTGGAGGTCTACGTTACCTCAGAAACTGGCAGGCTGTTCTGTGCATCACTATTATTTCTCCTACGCCAGACAAGACCTTCATGGATCTTTTAAGTTACCCCAAGTCACCCCATCTCAATATGTGCCACATAGTGCCATACTGTGGGCCAGTGTTTGGTTTCTGTTGTGTATCCTGAAGCCTCCATTCTTTTCAAGCAGCTCATTGATTCTTCACACAAAGAGATCTCTGCCAAGAAGATGCCCTGGTCTCTAGAACTGGCTTCTATTCCTATATTGCCTAAATCTATAAATCTGACACAGTTCATTATTGCACATCAGGGAGTGGGGTTAGTTTGCATGGAATTGACATGCCAGAGTACCAATATCAGGTCCATCTCTCACTATTTTTGTGATTTTGGATAAGTTAACCTCTTTAACTTTCATTTTATCTAATCAGTTAAATGGGAATAAAAATACCACTTACTTTACAGGACTGATGTGATGTGAGATGGAGTGGGAGCTGTGCTTCTTTGAAACAGTGCGTAGGTAGTGAAAGTTAACTCCTCTTACTGGAAACTGAAGACCCTGTACCACAGGCTACAGTCATTCAACCAGACTGAGTGTGACAAGTCTGGGCTGTTTCCCTCTCTGGGTAGAAAAATCATGTTGAGTCACTTGAGGAATCATTTGGTCTCAGAACCAGATTCAGATCTAGGTCCTGTGTTCTCAGTGTCCACTTTACACACACACACACACCTGGGAGGACTGTGGGGGAGATGGGGAAAATCAAGGGCAGGGGGACAGGTGATCAGGTGATGTGCTGTGTGCCAACCAGGCTCTTCACAGCCTCTGACTCATCCAGTCTTGACAATACCCCAGTGATGGGGACATTACTGTGCTCCTTATAGAGAAACAGAAATGAGGTAGGATGAATCACTAAGCCAAAAAGAGGAAGCAAATTTCCCGAGGTCATGAGGATGGTGTCGGGATGATTATGGTGGTGGTGATGGTGGTGATTGTGATGACTGTGGTGGTGATCACAGTGATGGCAAAGGTGACGATGGGGTTAGAGTGGACACTTAAGCATTACTGTATGTTATATACTGTTCTAAACACTTCACATTATATCAACTCATTTAACCCTAATAACAACGGTAAGGGTTTTTAGATTCTATTTTACAAATGAAAACTCAAAACACAAAAGGTTGAATAACTTGATCAAAGACATGTTTTAGTAAGCAACAGATTTAAGACCTGAACCAAGACAGGCCTAACCAGAATTGAGTAAACTTCTTGGTTATGTAGTAAACATTATAGGCTTTACAGAATATTCAATCTCTGTCACAAAAATTTATTTCTGACACTGTAGTGTGAAAGCAGCCATATGGAATCTGTCAACAAATGAACATGACTGTGTTCCAATAAAACTTTATCTATAAAGCAAATAGTGGATCAGTCTTGGCTGACTTTACTGTGACTTTATGGACAGTTCTTATTTCTCAGATGTGTTATGAATCAAACATATAGTCTTTTTTTTCCCCCTGGTACCGGGGATCAAACTCAGGACCTTGCATTTGCCAGGCAAGCACTTATGCCACTGAGCTATACCCCCAGCCCCTCAAACATAGTCTTAACTGCAGCATCAAGAGAACAAGGCTTCACAGCCATTAAAGCTTTCTAAGAAATAAAGTAATAGTCATGAACAAAATGTTAGAGAATTCATTGGCCTTTTAAAATGTGAAAACAGCATACAATTCGTTCAACGTGGGTGTGTCATGTATTTATGGAAGACATTGTGTACTAGGGCCACCCTACATACATGGTATGTACCACTCAACACAATAGACAAAAATCTTTCTTATATGAGTTTATCTTCCAATATTGGGTGAGGAAGTCAGTATATTAAAAAGCAATATATGAATGAATTATACAATATGTTAAATGGTGGTATGTACCATGGAAAGAAGTGCATCATGGTAAGGAAAATGTGAGAACACAAGGGGGAAATATAATATGGTAAACATGGGCTTCTCTGAGATAGTGGTACTACAGTAAAGACTTAAAAGAGGTAAGAAAGTGAACCATACCGATCTAATGGTAGGGAGCTTTCCAGGCAGGGAGAACAGCTGGTACAAAAGCTTTGAAGTAGTCCTATGCTTGGCTTATTCAAGGGAGAACACGAGGTCTATATGGCTCTCACCATCCTGAACGAGGAAGGTAGGAGCTAAGAATTAGTGGAAGACCTTGGAATCACAGTGAAGATCTGCCTTTTACTCACAAAGGTCTGGGGATCAAAAGAGTGACAACTCCGACTCAGTGAATAAAAGGATTACTCGGACTGCTGTACTACCTTGCAGTCAGTAGCTTTGGACTTAGGTCTCCTGGGTTCAGATCTGACTCTACTGCTGATTAGTGGTCAAATGCTGGGCAATATAGTGAATCTGTTTATGCTTGATTTCCACACCTGTAAAACAGATAATACTAGTTACTATATGAATATCTATATAAACATAAAACAAAAAAATTAGCATGGGCCATTAAACATAATTCTAGACACACTGAGCACTAACTGAATACTGGTTATCTTAATTATTACAAAATATATCTCCTTAACAAGAATGTACTGTCATACTGCAGTCAATTGTTTATGCTTATGTAGACATAAAGTGATTACACTCGGTATGATGTTATCTCTGTCTATCCCATGGGCCCTGGCATTCCCATAAAGGTGACGATGAGTCACCATAGGGGATATTGTCCCAGTGCAGGCTGTGACATTTTTGGAGCATACAAAGACTACAAAGAACAGATATGTTTGCTGAGAAAGAAAACCCAGAGAAGTGTGTGGGGGAAATGAGAAAACAGAGGTAACTGAAACTGCCAATAATGATGGCAAGGCATATTGGCTACTATTCTCTTTAATAGCTGTGATGGTTAATCTTGATTGTCAACTTGATTGGCTTGGGAGAGGCCTGGGTGATTAGTAAAGGAGAGTTTTGGGTGTGTCTTGGTAGTCATAGAGACACAACCTTGGAGACTGTATCTGGTCCTTTACTGCTTCTTTTCTAGTGCTGTTCCCCTGCTCCCTGCTTCACAGACTCCATGAAGCAAGCATTTTTGCTCCACTGTGCCCTTCTGCTGAACTGTTTATCCCTGGGAACCCAGAAACCATGGATGAAATCTTGGGAACCATGGACCAAAACAACCTTTCTCTCTTTTAAATTGTGCGTGTCGGGTACTTTATCCCAGAATGGGAAGACAGCCCCCACAAAACCTACTACTTAAAGCAAGAAGCATCTATTGTTATACACAGGTTTTGGAAATCAGAAACTAGAAGACTGGCTTCACAGAGTTCTCATAAGGTTCAGGTAAGACCTCAGTAGGGCTGCTGTCATCTCAAGGCTGAAATAGGAGCAGAGGATCTAGGCTTGGAATTCTGGGGTTGCTCACTCTTAGGGTGCTGGCTGGAGCCTTCCATTCCTCCCAGCCTGGGCATCTATCTCTTTAGGGCCTCTTGAGTGTCTTTATCAGAGAATTTGGCTTCCCTCAGACAAATTATCCAGGAAAGAGTAAACATGTACCTGCAGTGCTTTTCATAACCCTGTCTCAGAAGTGACCCACTGTCATGTTCCACCTTGTCACATTCATTAGAAACCAGTCACTAGGTGCAGTCCACACTCAAGGGCAGGGGACTAAAGGCCTGCCTCTCATAGTATGGAGGGTCAAAGTATTTTCGAACTTATTTTAAATCTACCCCACATTTTGTGTGAATTTGGAGTGAAATAACATTGACCTTAGGTAATACTAAGTTTAATATTCCAAAGTTCAAAAATGGGCCCTCATACAAACATGTGGTGAGCAGCAACCAATGGTTTAGTATTATTAAGTGAGGAAGTCAGAAGTATGATAAAGGTGGTTATCAAAAGATGATTCAAGGACCAGATGATTTTATTAATATCTGGGAAAAAATGCTGGAATAGGCTGATTAGATGATATTTTGAAAATCTACTTAATGAATTGCAAGGCAATAAAACAACACTCTTCAGAGTTATTTTCCCTGTCAACAAGAATAACTTACAATTCTTCAATCTTAGTTCTAACTAACTTCACAAAATTTGTGTTTTGGTCTGTTTTCTGTTGTCATAACAGAATACTTGAGACTGGATATTTTGGGGTGAGAAGAAGTTTATTGAGCTCACGGGTCAGAAGTCTGGGAAGTTCATGATCATGGGCTGCATCTGATGAGGCTGTCCTTGCTGGTGGGGACTCTGAAGTGAGCAGAGGTAGCACAGTGCATTACATGGTAGAATAGGTCCATCCAAGAGACATAGCCTAACTGGCTCTTACAATAGCCCCATTCTTGAAATAACCCATTAAATCATTCATCAAGTTATATGTAATGGCTCAGTCCATTCACTGTCTTCCTGACTAAATTATCTCTTATTACCTTACAATGGGGAATAAATTTCATCATAAGTCTTGATGGAAACTTTCAAGTAATAAGGCTGCATTGGTACCTAATCAGTAGGAATTAGTAGGTCAAATGAACAGACCCATTCCAAAGACAGCTAGTTGTTGGTGGGACCTGTTTGACAGTGTTGGGAGCCCACACTGCCATTTTTTCTCTTACTTTCAAGTGTTTTATTAAAGGATTGTCTTATTTTTCTTACTTTCTTTTTAGCTCACTTATGCATCTCTCCATTCATTCTTCTGTATGGATCCTCATTTCGTAATAAGCAAAGCTGGCGGAGACAGCTCCCTGCATGCTTAGCTAATGGGGCAACTTCTGAGACCTGGACAGTCATATGCAGGCATCATTGTCTGTTTTAACAAATGTGGGAAGAATTTCACTAGCCCCATAGCAATGTCTAGCAGGCATAAGGGCATTATTATAGAGGCAGGCATTAGGGACAGTGGTCCGGGAAGTCGGCCTTCTGGTTTTTAAGAAGTAGAAATAATATCCAATTCTCTGACAATCTCTTTGAGATTGAGAATGTGTTTCCTTAAAACCACATGGCTAACAGATTAACTGTGGAATTTTTGTTTTATTTTTTGAAACTGTATCAGTGCTGCAAAACCAGTGCACGTAGACCATGTAATAATTATGCAGCTTCTATATTAATTTTTCAGAAAGATGCTTATTACATTACTCACATTATGTAAATAGAGAATTATTTTCTTTTTGTGAATAAGATGACATTTTCTATGTTCTTTATTCCTTAAAGGACTTTTTAATCCATGTATCTGAATATAATTTCTTTGAAACGTGTACTTTAACAATAGTGATCAATGATACTCAAGACAAATTATTTTGCGCTGATTCTGACCTTTATTTTTCTTTCTTTTTACTTTTTGCCTTTAATTCAGATCCATCCCATAGAGTTTGTGGAGGCATTAAAAGTGCTTTAATTGTTTTACAGTTTACCAATTTTAGGCATTTAAGAAATTATGAAATTATAGATGCTGTCACAATATAGAGTTTAATAGTGAAAATAAACAGAACCTAAAATAATATAAAAGACAAATAACAACTTGCTAGATGTCAGATATTCCACATTCATGCTCCTTGAAATCAAAGAATGAATTCCAAGCGACAGCAAAGATTAAGAGTTGGAAAGGTGCATTGAAAGATAGCCCCTGAGAGATAGGCAGGGTTCTGAAAGTGGGTTGTTGCCAAGTTCCTTTGTCAGGCATAATATATACAGCAGTCACAATGTGGGTACAACAGGGGTCAAACTACAGTCAACCTATAAAATTATAATTATAGCTGCTTAGCTAATATTAATCCGGTAGGAAAGCAAGTCATGTAGCAGTAGTGCATGGCAAGGCATCTGGGGAAGGATGGGTTGAGATGTTCTGGTCACCGACCTGGATGGGTTGATGTCTATCGGGACTTAACGGACCAGGTGATACCAGTCACAGTACAATCTCAAGTTATTGTTTATCTCTCAGGGAGGTATGTAGGCCAGGTCATTGCATCTTTATCTTGAGGCCTGGACTTCAGTGGATGCATCTCCAGCCACAGTTTTCATGTGTTTCTATATTTTGCACTGTCTCAAGGGCCCATCCCTATCTGAGTTCTTATTAATGTCTATCTAACTTAACAGCCATAATAATTTCACTATTCATATTTGGTATGGAAAAATAGTCTGCTATTTTGCTACATAAAAAAGAAAACAGAGTATAGTTTCTGTGATGCTAAAGACAGAAAACCTGTCTATAGTTATATGTCTGCAAGGAAAAAGTGTTGTCACTGGTTTGTGGATATTACTTTCACAAAGACACTCAAATGTTTTTCTTTCTTGCTCGTCTGGATTTGCAGGTTTTTCTACAATGAGTCTATAGTCTGCACCTACTCTAACCAGGAGATCCTGCCTCCACCATCTCCTATAGGCTGGACAAAGGCAGGAAGGAAGGAGGGACTGAAGGAAGGAAAAGTAAGGAGGGCAGAGAGAGGGAAGAAGGAAAAAGCTGGATTAAAATATGGTTTCCTGGACCAGCAGGAGTTGAGTGTTCCTGAGAACTGGAAAACCCCAAGGAAGTTGTCTAGAAATGCAGGTGGGGAATTGTCTCCAGAGCCTCCTTCCCCTTCCCTGAGAGAGATAATGAGCAACAATAGGCATTCTGGAGGCTTAGGGTGGTGTAAAATCAAGCTATGTAACCCTGCTCCTTCCTGAATGGTGAGTTTCAGGGATCCTCCCTGGTTCCTTAATGCCCTTAAAAGACTGATGCATCCCTGGAGGAGCAGGCAGACACCTGGATTCCTACCAGTGAGAAGGTGCATTGTGAGATATTTTGGGAGGTGCTGACAGGCCTGGGGCTCTCTCCTGAATGCCAGATCCACAATCTCCTGCTTGACTGAGGGCGTTCACATATAGGGAGGCTGAGGACCTTGCTGACTACCTAGGGTTCAAAAGCCCAGCATCTTTTCTACTTAAATTTGTGGCTGTTTATTTCAAAACAGGGTCATCTACACACTGTGGAGCTCAAGATGGTCTTGAGTGGGGCGCTGTGCTTCCGGTGAGTGCCTGGGCCTCGGATTTGGTGGTGATCTCTGAGGAAAGTGAGTTCCAGGTAGACCTGTTCTCCAGCTTGTGAAAGAGAAGGGAAGAGCTGAAGGTACCCACTGGGACACTCACAGATGGAGCAGGCAGCTGGGAAGTGGGGAATAGCATCCAACTGGCTTGAGAGCTCTTCTAACTTTCTTTAGATGAGAACAACATGGGGCAGGCCACCTCACAGGGTGCCCTGATGCTAAGGGGGAACAATAACCACTCGGTTTAGGGCTGCAGTCCGGTCTATCCTTAGTGAGGACAGGAGTCAGGAGCCCCCCTCAGAGCTCTGCTGCTGTCTCCTGTGGCAGTGAATTGACATCAGCCTCTGTGTCACTTCCTCTCTGTTGCCTTTGTGTAGGAGGTGGGGTGGGTAAGAATAAAATAAAAGCATGAGTTGATCTGCCCATCCATTTAGTATGCATTGAGCCAGGCGCTTGGCTATGCTCTGTACTTTACAGCAAAGGCTAAGAAAGATCCTCTCTGGACTGAGTCTAGTGTGGGCAGCTGTTTGCATCCTCAGAGTCAACCAACTGTAGGTTGAGAATATTAAAATCATTGTATCTGTTCTGAAATGGTCCTTTTTCTTGTCATGATTCCCTAAACAATATAGTATAACAACTATTTACAAGCATTTACATGGGATTAGATATTGTAAGTAATCTTGACATAATGAAAGCATATGGGAAGATGTATGTAGGTTCTATGCAAATACTATGGCGGGTTTTGGTATCTTTAAGGATCCTGAATTCAATCTTCCATGGATACCAAGGAATGACATAGTAGCATTTTTCAAAGTATGCTTTAGGGGCTTCAGTTCTGTAAGATGCTTTGGACAGGGAGTTCTCTGATTTGGAAAACACTGCTGTACGTGACCTCTTGTAGAAGGTCCACATCACAACTCAGGGCGCTAAGTAACACAACTTATTTATTCCTGCTGGGACAGACATGTAACACCCGGAGAAACCCACTTAAGTCTGGGTCTCTCCTCTCACAGGCTATCAGAAAGATCATACATGAGAACTAACTTTGCAAAGCAAAATAACTTTATATTAGAGAAACTCCTCACTCAGGATGGAACATATGACCAAGTACCTTGAAGTCCTCGATAATAATTGAAGAATCAGATTTTAATCAGACCTGGATATTGCTTAGTTTAGCAATGAGGAGACTCAGGCTCTGAAAAGGAGAGTGACTCGTCTGTTGTGGCTCAGCAGCAGTGGTGGGAGAGGACAGGGCTCCCACACACAATCCAGTTTTCTTCTGGCAGAGAAAATGGAGAGATTGGTTGGGACAAAAAAGACAGAACAGGGTGAAGGTGCAAAACCCAGAAGAGGATGGAGTTTGTGGGCTCATTGCATTAGGGCACAAGTCAGGTGGGAAGGGTGTGTTCTGTGGGTGCCCTGGGATGAAATGGAGACAAGATCCTTGAAGCTGGAGGACTCTGGAGCCTGGGCAAACTGGTGCACGAACCTCTGCCTTAACAGTTTCTGCTTCTGTTTCAGAATGAAGGATTCAGCCCTGAAGGTGCTTTATCTGCATGATAACCAGCTTCTAGCTGGAGGGCTACATGCGGGGAAAGTCATTAAAGGTTGGTGGCAAAGTCTGACCCAGTGGTCCCCAGATCTCCGCCCTCTGTGGGGAGGGGCCATAAGAGACCTCAAGCAGTCATATAAATCAACCCAGGTCCAAGGACCCGGGATCTGCAAGGTTAGCCAGGATGTTGTAACAGGGCTTCCAGCGAAGTGAAGATGCAGGCGCTGTGCAGCCTGAAACCTCCGCAGAGAGGATATTCCCAGGACAAGTGGCCTGTCCTTTCCTCACAGATAGATTAGGTCAAAAATTCCTTCTCCCTAGGAGTGGGTGCTGAGGAGAGAACTGAATTATATTCTCTTGAGGGCTGGGCTTTTTCCTCCCCACCCTACTCCCCTCCCTCTGAAGGTCCTCAGAGTGGTGGGACCCAGACAGCAGGTGGTGCTCTGTGGCTTCTTGCCAATTCACTGGCCCCACGTACGGCATTTGGTCTTTCTACAACAGAGCAAACCTGCCCACCTGTGCATTCTTTGGGGGACTGGAGCCAGGCAGATCCCCCTGCTACATTGTGTGTGTGTATGTGAGAGAGCACTGCTGCATATGTAAGAGTATTACATGTGTGTACATGTGAGTGCATGTAAGAGAATTACATGCGCGTACATGTGTAACTATATCGTGTGCCAGCTATGTACATGTGTTATGGTTATGTGTATATGTGTGTGCCTACATATGTGGTTATGTAAGAGCATTACCTGTATGTGTGTGTACAGTGTGCATATGTATGTGCACGATCTATATATTTGTATACACATGTGTTTGTTTGTATGTGTATGTGTGTGCATGTGGGTGATAAGTGTGCGTGCATGTATTTGATGAGTGTGCGTGCATGTCTGGGTTTGGGTGCATGTGAGTGATGGGGGATACAGAGAAGAATGAGACCTGCTTCTGCTTTTGGGAGCCTCACAGGGGTAGAATGATCCCAAACAGTTCTCATGGGAAATTCATCAGGACAAGTTTCAGAAGAGAGGTCTGGCAGCTGGGGCAGTGAAGGAGGTGAGAAGGAGGTGGCCTCTTCGAGTTTAGAGAAGACTTGGAGATTTGAAGATTTGACCCTGAATGGGTGGTTGGGGTCAGATGGGTCAGGACGTGCTCCTGTGCCTTGCTGTCCACACTGGGCCTTCTGGCAAGAGAGTAGCCTTACCCACGTGACAGTCCTCAAGGCTTTCCTTCTGCCCAGGCAGGCTCAGGCATCTCATACTGGTCCTGCACGCAGAGCCCGGGGTATGGGGTACAGTGAACAGAAGGGCACCCAAGGTCCCTTAACTTCGCTTCTTTCCTGTAGGTGAAGAGATCAGTGTTGTCCCTAATCGGTGGCTGGATGCCAGTCTATTTCCAGTCATCCTGGGAGTCCAGGGAGGGAGCCAGTGCCTATCATGTGGGACAGGGAAGGAACCCACTCTGAAACTAGAGGTGAGTCTTCTTGGGGCATCCTCACCACACAGTAACTAAGCCCATAGATGCAGAGCAAATAGGCTGGGCATAGTATATCTCAGTGCACTGGGGATACCCTTGAGGGTACTGCCAAGCACTGCCTCCTCTCCTGAGCCTTGGTCTCTCACAAACCATCTGTTCCACTGTCCCTGCACCTACCCTCACCTGCCCCTCTTCCGGCAGCCAGTGAACATCATGGAGCTCTACCTCGGCACCCAGGAATCCAAGCACTTCACCTTCTACCGCCAGGACCTGGGGCTCACCTCCAGCTTTGAATCAGCTGCCTACCCAGGCTGGTTCCTCTGTACAGTGCCTGAAGCTGACCAGCCTGTCAGGCTCTCCAAGATCCCTAAGGATGCCCCCTGGGATGCACCCATCACAGATTTCTACTTCCAGCAGTGTGATTAGGGCAATATGACCCCCAAGACTCCCTGGGCAGAGTCAGCTCTGGCTAGGACAAGCCTCACAGGGGTGACCCACAACCCCTGCTCTTGGGACTCTTACATCTGACTTACAGGACACATAGCCTCTTGCTTTTCTCCTGGCCTTGTGTTTTGAAACATTCTTCTGAGATTTGGGTCTCTGTCCATAGATTTCTTCTCCACTAGGTGGTATTACTCAGAGGAAACCTGATAAAAACCACATGGGTAAACTGGGGACAGCATTAAAATTAACAGAGAGGAGGGGGATGGGAATCCTTCACGCTGGATGGTGCCTGACCAATGTCTGCATTCCACCTGGAGTTCCAGGCATTTTCCCTGAGGAGAGGGAGGGGATCATGTGGTGAAGCACCCCATAACTCTACCATCATCTGTGGCCTGCTCCATCTCTGCCTCATCTTCTGGCTCTGCGGAGAGAGGGTGGGGTGTCAGGGAACATGGTTCCAGCTCAGAAGACAGAAGACGGGCAAGTATACCATCTCCTTTTGAAACCCAAGGCATGAGGAAAATCTCAGATCCTTAGTCTCCACTCACATGGAAAGATGTTTAGGATACATTAAGGGAGAAGAGTGTATTAAAAAGTAATATGTCTTGAAATTTCATTTTAAGCTTTTAAAAAATACTTATTGGTATATTTATGCATACAAATACCCTGGAAGACTACACATCACTTGCAGCAATGTTTGGGTGGTAGGATTATAGAGTACTTCTACTTTTTGTTCTTTTTATTAATCTGTAGTCTTAATTTTTTCTAAAACGAAGATGGACTACTTATGCAATCATCAGAAAAGAAAGTAATCTTGAGGTAAGCAGAGCAGACATAATTTCTCACTGTCCTCAGTTTCCACCTCCCTGGAGTGAAAGGCAACCTCAGTCTAACTTGGCTGGTCCAGGAGGAAGGAGCAGGGATCAGGAAAGAGATCACAGCAAAGTCACGGTAGCTGGAGTCACGTGGGTAAAGGGCTTACGGAAAAAGCGAAAACCAACCAAACAAAAACAAATACAATTTTAAAACTCTTGAACTTTGGCCGGGAATGATCACAGCATCCCCTAGGATTGCAGGTGTGGGATCCAGAATCCAAGAGGCTCACTGTACACTCTGAACAATGGTCTTCCCAAATTCATGCCCTTCCTGGCACCTCAGACTGGGAACTTACTTGGAGATAGGCCTTTTGCAGATGCCATTATTTAAGATGGAGATGTGCTGGATTAGGGTGGACCTAAGTCCCACAGACGAGTGTCCTTATAAGAAGAGGACACAGAGACACAGAGGAGGCACAGGAAAGACGCCTACATGAAGACAGAGGCAGAGGATGGAGTTATGCTACCCTAAGCCAAGGGACACCAAGGATTGCTGCAACCACTAGCAACAAGAAAGAGTTCTTCCTAATGCCTTCAGAGAAGGCACAGCCCTGCTGACACCTTGATTTGGGGCCTCTGATTTCCTGAATTATGAGAGAATAAATTATTGCTTTAAGCCAGTCAATGTGTAGTAATCGACTGCAGTGGCCTTGGGGAGCTAATAGAGCTGATGATGGTCCCTGCACCTGCTTGAAGTCCTTTCCACATGATACCGGGGGTATCTCTGTGCCACTTCTGAGTCTGGGTTATAACAAACACTCTGGCTTCGCTATTTCAATTTCTCTTCCCTCACTCACTCTGGGGGAAGCCGGTTTCCATGCTAGGAGCAGTGCTGTAGAAACCCATATAGTGAAAGTTGAAGTCTCCTACCAACAGCTGCATGCATGACTGCAGTAGCAGGCTCCATCAGGGCTTTGGCAACTGCAGCCAGCTGACTGCTTGACAGTGACCTGTGGAAGGGAGTTTGAGGTAGCATCACCCAGTGAAGCTGCTCTAGATTCCTTCCCCTCAGAAACTGTGCGAGCTAATCAGTGTGGGTGGTCTCTAGCTTTGGAGTAACTTGTGTAGCCATAGGTAAATAATATTCAAGGAAAGAGAAACCAGTGCACTTGTTTTATTATGATTGCAATGTTCTCTGATACTTTCCTTCACAAAATGAGTACTGCATCATTAACTCTAATATTCTACTTAAAAGCTGATCATGTTAAATTTGTTATGTATTCTGCTTCCCCAGGTTTAGATCATCCTTGGCAACCTATGTACCCATAGTCCTACATGCCATGGTCTGTCCAGTATACCTATCTAAACCCTGGAGGCCAAAGCAGAAGCCAGGGAAGGGCCCATTTCTGAGTCCCAGATATTCCAGCTGCAGCTCACCTATCAGGCCAGTCTGGCAGGTTCAGAGTGTGCAGAGCTACGAGGTGGTCAGTCCATGGGCCTCAGGAGCCCCGGGTCAGATGCAGTTGAGGATCCTACCACAGGCCTCTCAATGCTGCAGAGTACAGGGTCCTCGGCATCACCTTCTTCATGTGCTCCTTCATGAGACTTCCAGGCACAGTCTCGTGGGACTCCCTCACTGTCCTCTCTGCCTAGAGAAATTGCTCATGTTTCCACACTCTGCTAAGATATCATCTCCTCTGAGAAACTTTTGCTGGATTGAGATCCCTGGTCATCTGCTCTGGCAATGCCCAGTGCACACCCCCTGACTTGTAACAAGTTGGCTTGGAGTCCATTGGCCCTAGAAATGACTTTAAGTTTAGGGCTTCACTAGTCTGCTTCTGAGCACCAAGCACACTGCTTGGCAAATAATTGGAAACTGCTGAGTCTAGAACAGGGAAACTCTCCACCCTGGAACCAACTCTTGCTGTCCCCTGTTCATTAATCGCTTAAAGAAGTAGCTTGAATTCTACCTCATTCTTGAAAATCTCTCCAGTTTGAAATGATTGCTTCACTATTTGTGGGGTGACAAAGTTCTAAGGGATTTTAAGTCAACCCTACATGAGTTGACTTAAATTGATGATAAATGGAAGAATATTCCTTAGGGAAGGTATGAAGTTGGGGACCCTGGCATCATGGTGGCTCAAGTGAAAAAGACCTAGCAGATTTAGATTTCTGCAATTTTGCTATAAACCACAGGCCTAGGCATATGTGTGTTATAGAAGCACAATGTCCACATCACATAGGCTTTGTGGTAGTTGTAGACACTGAGGAGCAGAAAAGTTCCTGAGACCAACCCATAAGCGAACAGGCAAAGACGCTGAAATGAAAGTCTTTCCTCTAAAGAAGCAATATGCACGGAGCCCCTTCCAGGCTCCCAGTGGCCTATCAAGTAGAAGAACATGCCTGTTCTGTTTAATCCCAGAATACACAATAGGACCAAAGGATAGAACTAATGTGGAGATAATTTGTTCTGAATGTTCCAAAAATTTATTCAAAAAAACACCACTGTGAGCGTTTCTGCATGAGGTTGTGTGGGCTGGGAGTGAAGGCCCATACCTATAACCCAGCCGTTCTGGATGTTGAAGTAGGAGGATTGCAAATTTAAGCTCAGTCTGAACAATTTATCAAGAGCTTGTCTCAAAATTAAAAAGTAAAAAAAGTTGGGGATGTAACTCAGCGCAAAGGCCCTGGGTTTAATCCCCAGTACCACAGAGAGAGGGTAGGGGGTGAGAACAAGAAAGAATGAAAGAGGTCATGTTGTCCCTTCCTTACAGATGTTAAGGAAGAGCCTGATCGACCTATGTTTTCAGGATTTTCCAGGAACAATAGCACAGATTACTGCATTTTGAGGGAGACAATGTCTTACCTAAGGTCATTTTAATTCTAACTTTTTTACTCCACCAGTTTCTCTGCTGCTGTTGTTTCCAGCATGTTCTTGACCCACAGCTTAGAGAGTTTGGTCTTTTAAACTATCCTTCAAATGTTTATGATTTACCTCCCTGCTGAACTGTAAAGCTGCTTAACAATACAGACTGTGTATTGTGTGTGTTTCCATCACATAGCAACGTAAATATTAACACCACCCACTTTGGCCCTTCCCACAGGAGGGTGAGAGATTGGGTAAGGAACCAGCATTTGCCTTAGACAACAAAAGTCTCATTCCTGCCCATCTACTTTCATTTCTTATCCTATAGGGATCTGGGTCTCAGACTAATATCCTTCATTTCCTCATCAAACCCTTTATGAAACTTTACAAAAGACCTGAGAAAGAGAACTAAATAAGACTGTTTCCAGAGACCATTATGCTCAATCTTTTCTGCCCCTTGTGATAGATCAACAGATGGATGGATAGATGGATGGATGGACAGACACATGGGTTGCTGTTTAGACAGTGGTTGGACTGAGTGGACTAATATCAGTTAACAACTGATATTTGTGAGTTCATTAACCTTGTTCTGCTCACATTGCAGATTCTGTAGAAGTTCAGGCTACACAGCACTTGCCCAGTCCTAGGGTGAAGCTAAGGTTAATATCTTCTGCAGCTGAGTTTCCTTAAATGCTCTGTCTCATCCAGCTGGTACCAACTAATTAAATGTATAGAAAAACAAAGACTCTCTTCCCGTCTTTCCAAACAGGACCACACTCACAGTCATCCCCCACTTTCATTTTGGTTCCCTGGCCCCACCATGACTTCCAGTACTAGAGGTTTCTCTGTCCTTGGCCCCTTCAGATGTCCTTTCTTGGATTCACCATCTCTCCAAGCCTCAGCTGGAGCCCTCAGACATCAGAGATGTCTAATCCAGTGCTGTTTATCTGGCTGCTAAACCATTAATAAGAGTCAATGACAGTAGCTACAGAGTGGGGTTCAGTCTCCGGCTTCTGAAAGGCTTTATAGATGACTCTCTCTTCCTCCAACAGGCCTTCATTAATCTCCCCACCTTCTTATTATCTATAGTGTGTTGAAGACATTGTGAAATCTCTGGGCCCTTCTTCCTTCCTTCCTGGAACTAGTTACAGAGATCACTGAAGGCTTGACCCACCCCAACCAGACAGTATAAAAACAGTGGAACTGCCCTTGAGAAGTCAGCTGGAGGTTCCAGGCATCAGGGCTCCAGGCACCCAGGATCTGCAGGTCAGTGGTGGATAGAACACTCTCCCTTTCTTGCTCTGCCTTGCTCTCTTTCTTCTCCTTTCTGCCAGTATCTTGGAAATGCTGCCTCTTACCTTCTCCTGGCAAAGTTATCCAGGTAACAAGGAATCCCCTTCACAGAACGTGGCAGGATGCTTGGCAAGACTCGGAGCAGAGAGGGGGATTTGAGGAAAAGTAGAGGATAAATCTAATCAAGATTTTTAAGTGTTTAGAACCACAGATTTTAGAAAGTAATCACAGAGGAAATCGAGGCCAGTGGAATTTAAGAAGTGTTTGATGGAGCTTGGGAGTCCTTCAAGATGCCCAGTGCCAGCTGTAGAGAAGAGGAACACCAGCAGGTCCTAGTGCCTCCACAATTCCTGTTCAGCAAGAGCCAATCCCTTTCTCCACTTTACATGTATAAATGTAAAAATGTATAAAAATCGCACTATGAAACTTAAAACAGTTTTATAAAACAGTGACCTTTCCCAATGTCTCCTTCTAATAAATGTAAACCGGAGGCCCTGGGACAAAAGGCACAAGAAAAATCAATACCAAATAATTGGTAGCAAAGCTAAGTCTAGACCCTAGCCCTGGCATCCACGTTTCCTGTGAGAATTTTTATTATTATTTATTTATTTATTGTCTTTTTGAGACAAGGTCTCACTGTGCAGTTCAGGCTGCCCTTGAGCTCACTTTGTAGCCCAGGCTGGTCTCGAACTCTCAACAATATTCCTGCCTCAGCCTCCTGAGTGCTGGGATTACAGGAGTGCACCAACATGCCTGGCTCTGTGAGAATTTCTATGTCCTGCTTATAAATAACTATGTGTGTCAGAGTGGCTGGGGAGAGCTCTAAGTGAAGTATAACCTATGCAGTAAATATCTTAATGTGGAACAATAAAGGATACAATAAAATTTAATAGGAGTTCAAAATAGTGTGACAATAGTAAAGAAAGGACTAATTAAACCCTGAGTCATGGAATCATACACAGTTTGACCTAAAAAGAACCTTAACAACCACATAATCAACTGCATAATCTAATCCTTTAAGTTTATAGATGTCAATCCTGAGGTTTGGGGGTTAAGTGACCTTACATGGCTGACCTTTTGCCCTGAGCCAATAATTAATTGGGAAGAACTAGAATACCAAACACACATATTGATATATGTCCAGTGATCTGAATCCTGAGAGACCTGAAAGGACAGTGATGTGCAGAGATGAATTCTGACACAAAGAAATCGAAGATGAGGCAGACCATGGCCATGGAGAAGACAGGAAAGGAGTCGTGTTGCCCAGAGAAGTTGATTTAGTGTCCATACAGAAGTAAGATATTGTCATACAAGTAAATCAAGGCTCCATGGTGGCAAAGTGAGCTGCCACGACAGACTCCAGAGCTGGGCTGCAAATGTGGTGGCCAAGAACTTACAAAATGAATTCCAGGTGCTTCCCAGAGGTTGGGTTGAATTGAAGATAGAAAAACAGAATGCTACCACAGTTGGAACAATGATTAAGAACACAAGTTGTACTTCCAAGTAATAATCCATCACAACTTGTAGACAAAGCAGACTTAAAACCAGGAGAAACGGGAAGTATTTTCAATGTGTCTCAGGTTTTGAACTCCACTGATGAGAAAAGTACTGTAGGGGCAAGATCAATGGAGTTGAGAGGGATGAGTAGGTTTAGAGGGGTAGAGAATAGTTTAACCTTTGATGCATTTGGTTGAGTGTGATGGTAGGGTGCAGAGGGGGTGTCCTGTAGATGGCTGCGGATAAAGCAGGATGTTCAGTCTGGGCTTGGGAAGCCTCATACCAACATGCTGACTGCCATTGCAGAAATTTATGAGTTGCAACTCTATATGATATGAAATAGCAGTGCTTAGGGATTTCTTTGCTTTGTTACTGTCTGTCTTAGGGAGAGTCCCAGAAGAAGGGAGAATCTACAATGGGCCTGGGTCAGAGAGAAGGAGAGGTGTGAAGTGAGCCAATCAGTGTCAAGGGCTCCAGGGATGCAGTGACTAAATGGCTAAGGAATCAAAGGGTCTTTGGATTTGGCTCCATGGAAGTGAATACCCAGGTTGATGCCAAGTCTTGGAGAGAAGAGACACCACGTAGATCATGCGTAGGGCAGTGGGAAGAGGATGGGACAGGTGTGGTGTGCAGCAGAAGATGCGGAAAGCCTGGGGCTATCTGTTGGTTGTATTTGATCCAGGAAAGGAGAACTGAGGAGGTGTGAGATAGCTAGGGGCCACATCTGGGGAGGAGTCAGAGGAAGGGAGGAGGCCAAAATTCAGCGGAAAGTCATTCAGGACCCACACAGAAGAGAAGGCTTTGGGGAGGGGGTGGGTGACAACATTAGGATCTTGGCAGATGGCCAGCAGGATTCCAGCCTCTCACTTCTACCCATCCCGTCACAATCCAGCCAGAACCCAGACAGATGGGTGTGATATGGGAGTACTGGGAGAGACACTGGAAGTTTAGCTGTGCTAGGACAGGGGTTTCTACAGAGCCCATAGGATGCAGCTGGACTACATCACCACTGAATCTCTGCCAGTTCTTTGAGATGACACCAGCCAAGACTGGGGGCTATCAGCCTGCCCACCCAGCTTCATTTCACCTGCCCCCCTGGGTCTCAGCACAGCTACCAGCCTGCGCATACTTCTACTGTCATGACCAGTGGAGCCCCAAAAGTTTGGTCAAGAGGGAATGCATCACACGGTTTGCAGAAGGGCCATGCTGGCATTGGACTACATGGTCTAGGGAATCAGCTATTCCTCTGTTACTCAGAGTGTGGGCCAGGCACCAGGAGAATTAGCATTACCTGGCTGCATGTTCGAAATGCAGAGTCTTCTGCCTTGTCCCAGACCTAGGGATCCACAGCTTGTATTTGTGAATGAGAAGAACTTAGCGTACCGATGCCTATGCCTGCCTTGTCACTGGAATCAGAACCTTCAGCTGAAGAAGTAATTTTAGAGTCCTCTAGGGGATTCAGATGGGGGGTCAAGTTTCCCAGCCAATGATGCTAATGGAACATTTCCATTGTTAAAAAATTAAAACTTATTTTATATAGCAAAGGAAGTGAATATTCATTACAGGAACAGTTAGGGATGTTAAAACATCATTCATAATCTTGTCAGCCTGTGTTATATCACCAGGTGTGTCTTTCAGTGTATGTGGATTTAAGTGGGGTTATATGTACATGTTTTTCACAACCTTTGTTTTTCTTGAAGAAAATTTTATGTCATAATGTGTACTTCTATGATACCATCTTAATGTACACATATGTGTTATTTTCTGAATTTGTCATACTTTTAAAATCAATTGCCTATTTGACATATAGGCTGTTTCCAACTTCACAGTATTATACAAAGTGATGCAGTGAACATCTTTAAATGTTGGGAAGCCCATCATTTTTCCTTGGAATAAGAGCAACGCATGTAGTTACAAAGTATAAGGAGTGTGGTAGGGCTTTGATTCATAATACAGCATCCACCCATCCGCTCTTTCCAGTGCTCTGTTATCTCTCACTCTGACCAACTCTTAAACCTCCTCAAGGCCCAGAGGTAGGAAGTGACTTGTCCAAGATGACAGTGGCAGATCCTGTGCTGAAAGCCACCTTAGCTAGAGCCCTGTTTCTTCTAATACCCAGGCCACGGATCTCAGTGCTGAGGTGACTGGACTGCTGTCAGCATCAACCTGTTCCTCTTTGCCGGCCTCTCCCAAAGAGCCATGTTCCCTCCCTCCTTCCCCTTCCCTCCCTCCTTCCTTTTCTCTGTTCCTCCTTCCCGCCCTTTCTCCTTCCCTCCTTCCTTCCTTCCCTTCGTCTCTTCCTCCCTCCCTCCCTCCCTTCCTGTCTCCTCTTTTCTGCTTTCTCATGTATTTTTTCTCTTATATTTCCACTTCTTACTTAGTGAGAATCACATCTATTCAGGCGTCATTCCTACATTTATTTTTTTGTTCTGTTTTCTGATGGGCTTGTTTTGGGTTTCTTTCCACACTGTTCTGGATCAGCTTTTCTGAAGGTGGCATCATGTCGAGGAGGACTCTGGGTTAGGACAGTTCGACAGGAAGGAGCAGAGGCTAGTGAACTCTGGTGGCCCAGGGTTTACATGGGGATGCTCTCTTCGCTTTTGGTGGTTTACCCTCAGAAATGCAAGTCTCTGTACCTCAAGCCTGTCCTGTTTTCTACCTGGAACAGAACTGGCACTTGGATAGGCTCTGCTTAACAGTCTCTGCACAGTGACTCCAGCCTCGGGGAAGGATGCACCCTAACTCCCAGGGAGACCCTGTCTGCTCCTCCTAGAAATGTTCTTCGGCTCTGAGCTCTGGCTCTGGGCTCTGCATAGCTCACCACTGGCTGAGCAGGAGAACAGGAGCTCAGAGACCTTTGGGCCAGGTTGGGAATGGGACTGAAACTGCTCTGAATTTATCCTCAAAACTGTGGGGCTGGAGCACATCTTACCCCACTCTCAGTCAGGAGAGTGTTCTGGTTAAGTTATCTGGGGGAACCTGTTCTCTGGTTTTCCAGAACTGGAAGTAGGGCACATGTTCCAGGCTCGTACTCCTTCCGGTCTCACTGGCTGCCAAGTGAGGGACTGGCAGAGCTGCCTGGAGTTTGATGGGCTTGGGGGTGGGTGAGGCAGATTCTGGCAGCCTAATTGTAAGTAAGTGACTTTTGCGCCCTGCAGTTGGGTAATTCCAAGCCCTGAGCATCTGTCCCACGCCCCATCTATCTGCCTTCTCTAACAGCCCTTTCCTCTGTCTCCTTAGTGAGGACCAGACACCCCTGGTCACAGGAATGTGCTCACTCCCTATGGCAAGGTATTACGTGTAAGTCATCCTGGTGTGACCCTGCTTTCCCAATCGGGGGGCCTGGGGGTCATATGGGAAGAAGAAACAAACAGGTGAGGCTTCTTCAGAGTCAGAGGGGGTGAGGCTCCGTCTCACTGAGAAACCTGAAATGACCCATAATTATCCTGCGCCATTGCCACAAGAACAGAAGCTGTCTTTCCTGAGTGTCTCCAAATGCCTGTCATTCTACCACCTCGCCTCTACCCCAAGGCATCTGTAAGAGGAGCTGACTAACTCCATTGTGATCTGGAAGGAGAGGCTCAAAGAAGTGAAATAACTTCTCCACATGGCACAGCCACCAAAAGGCAGAGCCAGGGGTCAGACTCCATGTCCCCTGTGCTATTACACTGGCCTCTCCCTGAAAACCGGAGACAATTCTCAGTCTCAGTGAGAGCACCTTGATGGTGGCCTGGTGGCCTTTACTCCCAGCCCAGACTTCCAACACTTCTTTGCATTTGGCCTCATATGAGATTTGCATCCCTGACTGTAATTTACTGGTCTCCAAAACGGATACAGCTGGCAGGTGAGCTGTAAAAGCCTGACTGTCAGGGTTTGACAGAGAATGCCTGTTGGCAAGCCGAGCACCTTTTCAGATCTTTATTTTTATTATACAAGTGAACCTGCTGAAAGCATATGCAGTCATTAGCTGAAGGTATTACTACTAGCTATTAGCGAAATAGAAGCATCTTCTGGAGGTGGTGGCACTGGTCCAAGTCTTCTACCTCAAAGGCATTGAGAGCTCCCCAGTCCCTGAGAGCAGCTACCAGTTATCTTTGAAACCAGCAACTGACTTCATAATCCACATGGCTTTAATGGACTATGTGCTCACCACAATTTCTCCCCAGCTTCCCTGCACGTACGGAAGGTCATTACATGCTGGTCATTAGAACCACAGCCACCCCAGGGACTGGCTTTCTGGGGACATCCTGTGTTTGGTCCCTCCAGAGCACACCCCTGCCCTGCCCAGAGTGGGTCATGGCCCTGTTCGATATTTTCTATGACAGAGAATGTTTGGGAATTTTTTTTTTGACAGGTAAATTTTTTTCCTGCAAAGTCTTTAAAAAGTCTGAAGAGTAAATCACACTTTATTATACACTCAATTAATTTCTTTATTAAAAGTAACAAATATCTATGAAAAATGGGGCAGACCCAGAAAAGCCGGGTGGGATAAAAGCCATCTTGGGAGCTTCTCAGACAGCCAGGAAAACTGTCTTTACTCCTTTGTGAGAAGGGGTTGTGCGCTTACTCCTGAGAGCATCTGAGAGACACAAACCCAGGAGGCCTCCCTTGCCTTGAGCCTGACCTGGTCTTTGCCTGCTCCTGGGAGTGTGGTGTTCCTCCCTTCACCTGTGGAAGGGAGAAGACTCCCCCAGATGCCCAGTGTGATGGTTTACAGCACTGGGCTAGAATGGTTGGGGGCTCAGTGGCGACCTAGGGCAGCAGGCTACCAGCTCTGTCACTGTGTTCCAGAATCAGAGATGTGGGTCAGAACGTTCTGTACATAAGAGACGACCGGCTTCTCGTGGGAGACCCCGATGCAGACAACTGCAGCGCAGGTGAGCTTCAGGGGCCCCCCCGACCCCCTTCACTCTACTCACTCCGCTGCTCTCTCCTCGGAGGGTCTGTGGTCGCCCTGTGATGATGAGAGGAGGCGGGGTTAGTTTCAGCCTATCCTAGTGACGGGCCCTGACCCCTGTAGGGCCCTAGTCTCCCTGCAGCCTGTAGGAAGGGCCCATGCCAAGCCAGGAATGCCCAGGCTCTCTATTCTTGCTTGCCCTTCACTTGCCAGGAGCCTGCAATCTGAGTTTTCCTATCTCTCGCCTCCTCTCTTTCTTCCCAGAGAAGATCTGTATACTCCCTAACAGAGGTCTGGACCGCACCAAGGTCCCTATCTTCCTAGGAATCCAGGGAGGGAGTCGCTGCCTGGCATGTGTGGAGACACGAGAGGGACCTTCCCTACAGCTGGAGGTGAGAAGTCCCTCCCCATTCTGGGAAGTGCTATGGCAGACCCAGCCTGACCTCTGGATGCTTGGCCATCTTACACCTACCCTGTGGGTTCCAGGCCAGGGCCGCATGTTCCCCTCCCTCAAGTTGCCATCCAGCATCAAGACCCTTCCCTCATGAAAGCCGCAGAAGGCATATCCATCTGCAAAGCCCTACCCTATTGAATCCTCTTTGGCCAAGCCCTGGAGGCCTCTAGGGCTGGTGTCCTACTCAGCAGGTTCACCCTGCAGCCACCACCTTCTCCCACAGGATGTAAACATCGAGGATCTGTACAAGGGGGGTGAGCAGGCGACCCGCTTCACCTTCTTCCAGAGCAGCTTGGGCTCTGCCTTCAGGCTTGAGGCTGCTGCCTACCCTGGCTGGTTCCTGTGTGGCCCCACTGAGCCCCAGCAGCCAGTACAGCTCTCCAAGGAGAGTGAGCCCTCAGCCCACACTCAGTTCTACTTTGAACAGAGTCGGTAAGGACGCAGGAGACTGAGTTCCAGCCTGGCACCCCAAACCGAGTGCATCTTACTCAGGGTCTGTGGTAGGCAGAAGAATGGCTTATCAAAGCTGTCAGTGTCCTAACCCCTGGAATCTGTGACTGTGTTACCTTACATGGCAGAAGGGACTTTGCAAATGTGATAAGTTACGCGTCCTGGTTTATCCAGGCAGGCTCAGTGTAATCATAAGTGTCCATGAGGCAGAGGCAGGATGCAGAGAAGATTATGAGCTGCTTTCCTCCTAAATTTGAGGATGGGGAAAGGGACCAGGAGCCAACAAATGCAGGTGGTTCCTAGAACCTGGAAAACCCAAAGGAACAGACCCTCCTCCAGTACCTCTCCAGGAGTATAGCTCTCCATTGCAGACTTCTAACCCCCGGAATTGTAAAATAATAAACATGCCTTGTGTTAAGCCTGTAAGTTGGTGGTAATTGGTACATCAGGAAAGTACTGCAGGGCCTCAGATGGCCCTGTGTGCCATGTTCCGTACAAGAGGCGAGGGTGACCTGGAGAGTTCTTGTTCCAAAGCCACCCACAGCTTACCCTGCATGTTTTGAATCCACGGCCTCCATGGAGCCCCTGAGTTGAGGTGACTTGTCACATGTGGGAATGCCAGGCTGGAGCTCTGCTGAGTGCTGGCATTAGTTCTCAGCGCCCTGGTCCTCCTCCACTGTGTGGATCAGCTGTGCAGCTCAAGTTGGCAGATGGCCTGTTGTTGCAGGGCACGTAGCAGGGGTGGGCACTGGCAACAACTACTCAGCATCCTCCTGACATGTTCTGGGTCTGACCATGCTCAGAACCTTTAGGAACAATGGGTCTGACTCCTCATATCCATGCTACAAAGCAAATATTCTCACTTTTACCTGGCAGATGAGGAAACAGACATGAAATAACTTTGCCAAAGGTCACACAGGGTACGCACACTGGAGCTCACACATGGCACATCTGAGCCCAATCTGTGCCACAAATGTCTATTCCACTCCATGAGCTCAGAGTGGGGAAAAAAATGAACAAGCAAATAAATGAGAAAGGAAACAGACAGGGCAATGTAAGCAATAGAAGGTGAAGGCAGAACGTGCTCAGTGGATAATCAGACAGAGTAATCAGTGCAGGTATTTTGGACTCTTCGGGCTGAGGCAAAAGGACAGGAAGGAGTTGGGACAAGGAAGGATCTCAGGAGAGATCTGTTGCCAGGAATGCCCCCTTAAAGGCACCATCCCTGATACGGAGAAGAGCTGGTGTGTTCAAATAACAGCAAAAGGCCAGAGATAGGCTGTGACCTGGACAGCAAAGAAGGGTCTAGAAGCAACCAGCATCATCAAGCCTGGGTTGGGTGGTGCCTGAAGATGAAGTAAGGGCTTCTGTGTATTCCGCGTGAACAGAAGCTATGGGAAAGCTTTCAGGAGGAGAGACACAGGGTGTTCCAAGGCTGCTGGTTCCTTCATGAGCTGCCTCCCAAGCCAGTGTGTGCCCCCAACTACTGCAGCACCTTGTTATTGTATGTGCTGGAACTCTGTACTCTTCAAGGGCACATTCTATCTAATTTTGCATCAGCAGTGGCTGGAACAGCAGCTGGTACAGAGAAAATGCCAAGTACGCAATCTTAAAGAAACTGGTGGAACAAACCACTTGATTCTGGTTGGATGTTCACGACACAATGTAAGGGGCTACCGCAGCAAGCTGGAGGAATGCCATTGTAGCACAGAGGTGCAGCACCTTTGCTTTACAAGGGAAAGGGCGTCTGATCTGGGCCTCAAAGGGTGGGGGCCTTTTCATAGACAAGGAGCACAGGGTTGAGCACTCCAACCAGAAACAACTCCGGAAGGTGTGATAGAAGGCAGCTGCCAGCACACCTGGGGTGTGGTGAGTCATCTGGTGCCAAGGCTTGTACCTGCGGAGCTGCTGAGAATTAAAGTGGGAAGATGGGTGGGGGCGCCCAGAGTTTAGATGGTATCCGGGTGCCTGGAGGACCTATTTCAGGCGGGACTCACATTTTAAAGCTTGGGACTCAGGTGCTAGCAGGGTATCAGCTCATCCCAGCTTCCTCCTCCTCCTCTCCAGCCTCCCATGTCTTCAGTCTGGCACTACCTGAGCTGGCTGTGGTGCTCTGGTTCCATAGTCAGCCTGGGCCCTGCTTCCTCTTCCCATGGCCAGCTCATTTCCTTCATTTCTGGGTTAAACGGAAGTGTAAGCACACTGAAACTTGAAAAGAGTTGATTTGAATAATCATGACTCAGGCAGTGCCAAATTGCAAATTGTTTAGTGTTCTGCTGAGGGATCCGTGTGTGTATGTGTGTGTGTGTGTGTATCTTTACAAGGTTTTTGGGAACCAAGGAGGAGAAATTAGTTAAAGGGAAAATCCTGACTTAAAGCTTAGGTGGTAGTTTCTGATTGGTAAAGTCTCTAATTAGAAGTTAATTGTTGGTTTCTGGTTGGTTAATCTGAAGTTTTATTTTCCTAGGCTGTGACAGTTCACTCTGAGTTGCACTTTAATTTGCTTAAGCAAAAATTGGAGGCTCTGGAGTCGTCTCCACCTAGTAGTCTCCTGACTAATTATTTTAACATAAGATCACTCATTTTTGCTGGCCTTCATCTTGTGATTTGTGCCTACGGACCTCTCAGGCATGATCAGGCCTCCTCCTACTAGTGAGACTTACCCCAAACTAAATCAGGTTCTCTTAATAAGTATGAAAACATCTGGAGCATCTAATGTATACTATTTCTGTGTCAGTGCTCGGCAGAGCAAAAGAACACAAAGACTTTGAAGATACATTCCCTGTTCTTCAAGGGCACACAGTGTAGGTTGCAGGACCAGATGTTATAGATAAAAGCTAATATTTATTGACTACTTCATAAATGAGTAGGAAGACATTCCAAATGGCTTGCTTGTCCTTGATCCAAACTTCACAGGACTGGGGCTCGGGGTGCAGCTTAGTGGTAGAGTGCTTGCGTAGAGTGTGCAAGGCCCTGGATTTGAGCCCCAGCAGTGTAAAACAAACAAACAAACAAAAATTCATCAGGACCTGGTAGAAACAGTGACAGTTCTGGCATTAGGGATTTAAAAGTCACAAATGAAAGCAGCCAAGCCTCATCTTTCAAATTCCTTCTCTTTCCAAAGCCTTTACTCTGCAACCAGGCCATGAGCAATATAATTATATAACTATGAGGGAGAGGCATGCTCTGGTCTTATCCACTGTTTATATCTCAGAGTGAACTGGTAGTTCTGGGAACAAGGTAAACAGGTGATTGGAATACAGTGTGGCAATGTCCAATCAGGTGGACCAGGAAGCTCAGGGGGCGGGGAAGGTGCATGCATGTATCTATGTGCACACATGCATGTGTGTGTGGATAGTGTACACACGTGCATGTACAGGTGTGCCGTGTGTGTGCATCAGGATGTGCACATGCGGTGTGCATATCTACAAGAGGCTCCAGATGCAGGCAGCAGTTGGTTTGGAGAGAACCTCATCTCTGGTCCGTGAAGCTTTGGAACAATTTTATTCAAGAGGGCAGTGTTTTCAGGCTCTTCTAGGCCTGCACCCTGTAAACCATTATGACCAGGATTCACACTCAAGTCACATTTCCCTTTGGCCCAAACTTTTATCTGAAGATCTCACCCTGTACATCTCCATAGCCCCCATGAACAACTGCTCAAAACAACATACATAAAATCTAGAGGACACACAAAACGTGTCAGGTTTGGGAAGTCGACCCAGAGTTAGGGAGGAAAAAATAAAAGTGAAGAAAAGTAAAGAAAACCATAATGTACATCATATTTCCCTGAATGTCATTTTCTGAAACCTACAATATCACAAGAATGAACTTGACAGAAATGAATGCAATGAGCATAAATAGAAAGTTAACAAGTTGGACCAAAGCATTGGAATTCAGCTTGTTTGACTGCATTTCTGGTTGGATTTCACATTTGCATAACTAAAAGAGTTCTTCGTGATTTTATTAAAAAGGAATCTGTATCCGCAGAGAAATGTGTCTCTGCCTGCCCTAAAAGGCCAAGATTTTGAGACACGAGCTTGCAATGAGGCTTTTGGGCTGCAGGTGGCGACAGAGATCAGTTTCAGCCTTTTGAGGGCTGGATTAGAGATTAGGGTAAATCTAATTTGAACGCTTTGCGTCCCCTGTGTGCCAGCCCTGTGTCCTCCCGCAAGTCTCTAGCTCCCTTACGATGGATTTGTCCTTCTGAAACAGTGAAGATTTTAGGAAACTCCGTGTGCTCCTTTCTGCTGATAACAAGATTCTTAGTGCCCCTCTGACAGGCGGACATCAGCTCTGTTCTCTGGCATTTTGGAGCCTGAGAAGCAATCTAGATATTTAAGCACATTCTCAAGTTTAGGCTTTTACGATAGAGCACAGCGGGCGTTCCTGGTCTCTTCTCCTTGAGCCGGAGATGCAGCTATGAATTATTTTCCCAAGCACCCAGCCCCCTTGTACTCTCCGGGAATACCCTTGCCCATGTTCTGGCCATTGAATCGAAGTGACGAAAGAGCCTGTGTGCCTTGCGTTCCAGCAGAGGCCCTCCTACATTGGGGCATGGAGCACATGCATTTTGAGAGGGGCTCTAACCTTAGCAGCCAACGTATAAAAACTGCACAGGTCACATGAGCTTGTCTACACGAAGGACCACAGATGCAGCGTGTGCTAGCTAAATATTTTACAGACTGGGTCCAGGGAACGCTTTCCATTAAATGCTGGCAGGTTTGTAGGGAGAACGGATTATCTCTGATCTCCCCTATGCCCCTCTCCACTGACTCTGCTTCAGCCGCAATGGTGCCTCACTGTTCGCCAAAGACAAACACTCCAGGCACCACCGTCCGCCCCCTCCCCGCGCCTTTGCACCAGCCTTCTGTTTGGAAGGTTTGTTCCCCAGTTATCTACGTGGCTCACTTCTTCAATGAACCGCCTTTCCACTACCCCATTTAGAACTGCAGTATGTACCCCCTCAAATCTCAGCACTCCTCAATCACAGATGGAAACAATTTTATTACTACGTTTGCAGTATATAATGATGACATTCCTTGTGCAGAGTTGATACACATACATAACACATCTTCTTTTCTCATTCCCTTCTCCTTCCCTCTTTTTCCCTTCCTTTCATCTTTTGATGCTCTACTTATCTGAGAAAGATCTATCTCCCTACCTCCTACTATCTTTTATTTTGCTCTTTGCTTATATTATAGGTTTCTCATATAAGAGAAACCATGCAATATTGAAGCTTTTGTGTCGTTATTTCACCTAACATTCTGCTCTTAAGATGCACCCGCTTTCCTACAGATGACCCAGTTTATCCTTTGATACAGAGTAGTAGTCCATTGTGGGTGAACAACATATTTTCTTTATCCATTTGTCTGTTGATCTACTAAGTACTAAAATTCTCAGGCTGGGTGAAGACTTGTGATCCTCTTGCTTCTCAGCCTCCAAGAGTGCTGGGATTACAGGTGTGTGCCATCATGCCTGGTGTGTTTTTCACTTAGTGTGTTTTTTCTGTTCACTCTCCATAAGAATCCACCTGCAAGTAGTGGTGGGGGAGGATTTGGCATTTCTGGACTCCCACTTCGCATGGTATCTCCAGTCAATTGCCACATAACAAACCAAACCCAAGGTTAAAGCAGCAACGATCTCAGTCCTCTGCTCCTGTGCCAGCTGTACTCACATTCAGCTACAGGCTGCACTGGGTTGGAGCATCCTAGGCGGTGTCAACCACGTGAGCGGCCATTGGGCCTGGCTGGTGGCTGGGGGCCTTGGCTCTCTCTGGGTGTCCCTTCATCATCTAGTAGGCTGGAGTGACTTCTTCAATATGACAATTCTAGTGCTGCTTTGCTAAAGGAGAAAGAGGGATGCTGCAGATCTCCACACGGTAACGCCAGAGCTCATATAGTCACTCTGGGAGTGAACCTGAATGTGTGTGTGTGTGTGTGTGTGTGTGTGTGTGTGTGTGTGTGTGTAATGTGTGTGTAATGCCCTTGAAGATGACTCAGCACCCTGTCAATCATTTCTGTCAATCTCACCTAGAGACCCAATGAGAAGCACCCAGCCCCGGGTGTTCATCCTTTAAAATTTGAAAGCCTGATGTATTTGCTGGCACTGTGCCTTTCTTTCCCTCTCACCTGACACCATGTTTCTGTTTAGACCTGCCTTGAGCACATCTTGCCACTATCTTCAATAAATTTCATTGCTTTTTCTTTTATCATTGGTTGTGCCCTTGGCAATTCTTTGCTTGTTGTACACAAGTGCCTGAAATCCATCTGTTGGTATCATATGTGGTATCTCATCCATCCATCTTTTTATTCACAGCAGACATTGCTCATGTGCAGTACTGGCTGTGGGGATGCAGGAACCGTGGGCTGCAGTACTTGGTGCTCCTAATGCAGGTGGGGGAAGCCATCCGCACCCAAGCTCCTTTGAATGTATCTTGCTCAGTGGTGTTCATGTTGACTGGGCCCCTAAAGGAGATGGTCAGCCCTCTGAGGGCTGGCAGAGGGAAGTGAAGCATGGACACAGGGGGTGCATGAGTTAAGGCAAGTTACTAAGTTGCAGGGGCTCATAAGGAGAAATATCAGAAAACAAAGGGTCTGCAGAGCAGGAAATGTGTCCTGAATCAAAGAAATCCTTTCTGCCCCACAAGAACTCATGAGTGGTGCCCCTGTTAATACTAGTACAGAAAGGGACTTCTAATGCTTCATTCATTTCTTTTTGTCCATTTTCTATGTCTCTTCCACATTAATATGTTGGTCTGATAGGTTCCCCGCTTGAGATAGCTCAATCATGGTCCACATTGGGCTTCCATATCTATGATCTTTACATCAACAAATGCAACCAACTGTGGATTGAGATATGTTATTTATTTGTTTATTTATTTTGGTACTAGGAATTGAACTCAGGACCTTGTGCTTTCCAGGCAGGTGCTTGTGCCACTGAGCTACATCCCGGGCCCCTTACTTGAGATATTTTAAAACTTGCATCTGTAGTGAACATGTACAGACTTTTTTCTTATTTTTTTCTAAAAATACAACATAGCAACTATTTGCATAGCAAATACATCATATTACATACTGTAAGTATAACTTACATATTGTAAGTATGTAAGTAATGATGTAAAGTATATAGGAAAATGTGCATAGGTCATATACAAATACTACACCATTGTATATAAAAGACTTGAGCATCCACAGGGTTTGGTATCCACAGAGGTTGTGGAATCAATATCTCATGAATACTGGGATACGCTACATATAGAATCGTACTTTAGGTTCTGTGCTAGATTTGTATAGAGTTTGACATCCCAGGCTTTTCAAGTTCAAGCACTGCCCCTCCTTCTTTCCCAATCTCTGAATTCAGTGTTGAGCACAGACAGAAAGCATAATAATGGACCTTGAATGATTCTGAGACCCAGAGGCAATCTGAGAGGAAGACCAAATAATGTTGTCACAGATATTCTCAAGAATAGGCTGACCCATTTCCCAGACGGTTCCCACTGCCCCTTCCCCTCTTACACCCCTGGGATGCTGTTTCCACAGTGAACAGCACAGAGCCCTGGAAGTTCTCAAATTCTCTTCTACATCAACAGCAGCTGAGTGATACTGAAAAATGAAAACTCTTTGGACCCCACCCCAAACTTGCTGACACAAATTTGCTCAGCCCAGGAACCTAAATTTTGAGGAAGCCTCCAGGTGATTCTTAGGAAGAGCCTGAAGATTCGTACCATCTATGGAACTTCATCTTGGGTTCAAGGATTTCTGCCACTGATGCTGAATAGACAGAATTTCTCTTTCTTAGACAGATGTGTTTGTCATATGATTTTAAAATGAAGCCTCCTGTTATAAAGCATGAGTCAGCCTCACAGAAGTTATACCCTAATCAGGGTGCTTGATACTCAGTATGTGTGGATTTCCATGACAAAAAGGAAATAACTAAAACAGGAAGTCAAAGATCAAAACATAACTCTCCCCTATAGAACCGTGTGCCAAAAATGTGACTCAACATGTCATTCTTTGCTCAGGCTCCTTAGTCATAGGAGATCATGGAAAATCAGCTTCATTATGAGAGGCTGTTGCCGGTCACTACTCCTCCACCCTGAGGACAAAAACCTAAATAGAAGTGCACATAAGACTATTTTGTGAGAATTCACACCTCAATACAAGAGGCAGGAAAATCAACAGGTTAGGCTCCTCTGGGGGAGAAGATGTTTTGCCCAGGATTTTCTAGTCTGGAGTATGGTTTTGGGAAGTGAAAGGTCAAGGTTTATGCTGCCTCCTTTTCTGCTCTGCAAGTCAGTTCTGAAAGTTAGGTACAGCTTTGTTGTACCTTATAGATGGTAACTCCTAGGCCTGGCCAATCACTTAACCAAAGGGAAAGGCACTCTTGCTCTGAAGAGATTCTGACAAGGGAATTTCGGTGCCACAGAGGGATTTCCACACACCCTGCAGGCTAATCCTGTTATCACCATCAACATTCTGTGTGTGTGTGTGTGTGTGTGTGTGTGTGTGTGTGTGTGTGTACATGTGTGGTACTGAGGATTGAACCCCTGACCTTCACACTACATTCCCAGGTCTTTTAAACATTTTTAAATTTTGAGACAGGTTCTTGCTAAGTCAGTAAGTTGCCCAGGCTAGGCTTGAGCTTGTGAGCCTCCTGGCTCAGCCTCCCAGAGTGCTAGGATTCTTCCCACATGGGCCTCTGACCAGATACTCACAAATAGTGGAGGATTTTCATTGTTATATCTGTATACTCATGAGTCATCATGAAGCTTCTGGGTGCTTCCTCTGGGTGTACAGGTTTTACACTATATAACTCTGGGGGACACCACTCACATTCTAGTGTCACAGATGTAAATATTATTATGACAATGTTCTGAGAATTGCCTATAAAGTATCTTGCAGTGAAAACACGAGTATTTTGAACGATTTTCTTCCTGATGAGAATAAAACCAGAAAAGCTAGCCTTTTGCTAATTTGCTCCATGGAATCATGTTATGGTTACAGCAGACTACAACCAGGTCTGGAGTTCTTTAAGGTGAGATAAAAGCCTGCTCTCTAGCAGAACAATATGATGTCACCATGGATGATTTCAAGAAGGGGGTTGACATGATTGCTTCTGCCTAAAGCAGATGCTTCCAAATGTTACCTGGAGAGTGCTTGTGATGTGACAAGTTTAACCAGGTGAATTGCTGGCAGGAAGGAGCTTATGGAGAAGGACAGGTTGGAAAAGTCACAGCAGAGCTGTAGCATGGGTTAGTGAGTAAGTTCGTGGTTCCAGAGTCCACCTGGCTGAATTCAAGTTTCTATTCTGCTACTTCTCACTTGAGTCAATTGCATGAAGACAATGTGCTTACATCACTTTAAAAATGATAAATGCAGTAGAATTATATGCTTTTATTATTCCCATGCATCTGTGACAAAAGTACCGATGACGTTTTTAGACTCAATAAAAGTATTTTCATACCATGTTTCTTCAGTATTATTTCCAGTGGAATTACTTATTCTGTGGAATGAACCACCCTAAGAACTTAGTGGCTTTTAAAACTAAAGGAAGACAATATTTATTCTGTTTTTGACTCTGGGAATATCTCAGAGGACATTTTTGTCTTTGCTCCACACAGCATAGGCTGAGGGGCTCAAAGGCTAGGACCTGGGTGACTGCAGGATGCCATATTCAGAGACCTAGAGATTGATGTTAGCTCTTGCTGTGGCCTCAGTGGGACTGTTGACCAAAATACCTTCTGTCTTGGTTACTTTCTCTTGTTGCTGAGACAAAATACCCAATGCCCAAAATTAAGGAAGGAAAGGTTTATTTAGCTCACAGTTTTTGGAGGTTTCTGTCCATACTCGGCTGGCTCCAAAGCAGAGTGGCACATGGCAGAGGGCAACAGTTCATGGCAGCAGAAGACAGCAAAAGCAACAAGAGCAAAAGAGGAGGAGCAGTGGCATGTAGCCTCTTTCTCTCCCTCATATTATATGCAAACTACCTGCCCCTGGTGGGTGTAGCACTCATACCCATGAATCAATCATGGGTGCCTGCATGAGGCAGACATTCAGACACAAGCCATAACACCTTCTCATGGCTTTCCATGCCTCTTGATCTTCCCCACAATATGGCAACTGAGTTCCATGAGATGTGATAGAAATATATGGTGATTGCATGTTAAAAAATTATTATTGGTAAGAGACACATTGCTATTAATCCCCTCAAAATAGTTCCCATCACTTTGAAAGCATTTATTTCATTATTCGTGCTACTTTCTGAAGCATTTCTGGAAGCCCTGTTTTCTGAGAGCTCCTGAGATGTGATAAAAAAGTACAGTGAAGGTTCCTGCCAAGCGCCATCCAACAGAAAGACAGGCTTGTAAAAGCATTTTGGTGTGTTTTCATCCACTATGTTTACCAGATCTGGCCCTGAGCCATGTCTAGCTCTTCCCCAAAGTCCAGATGACCATGAAAGTAAACATTCTGAATTGATTCAAGACATTGAGGCAGCCATGACAGTGGTACTAAAGATACTGATGAAAGAGGACTTCCAGAACTGCTTCAGAAAGTGGGAAGAACAGTGGGATAAGTGTCAGAAACCAGGGAAAGTATTTTAAGGAGGATTAATGGCAATGTGTCATTTACTGTAATGAAGTTTTTAAATTTAAATATTCACCATAGTTTTTGCCCACGCCTCATAGGAACGAGTGTCTGGAAAGAGAGAGACAAGCAGAAGCTATGTAACTCAATGACCTTGTCATTCAACATAACTTCTGCTCATTCACTTCTGTGTTCAAAGGAAAAGAAACTAGACTTCACCTCTTAATAAGAAAAGTCTCAGAGAATGTGTGGGTATGTTTTAAAACTGCAACTGCAACACACTGCCAATTAAGACAAAAAATTAAAGTTAGAAATTTTTCAGGGAAATTTCTACAGGACATGACAACAATTTCTGCAGTCTCCAGTGTCTAACAAAACTCTTTTGCCCAAATACTTGCAAGGGCATATTTATTTTAGCCAAGAGCCAAAGCGTTGGTGAGACTAATGGATATTCTTTCCAGTTTTTGTACTGCACAGCAAGAGAAGTGCTGGCTTATGACTGTTCTTAAGCTAACATCTCAAAAATGGGTTCTTTGAACAAGTTCATGTTGGAAAAATATCTTCTTTCTGCCGAGGCGGTGAGGGACAGGAGTCACTCTCTGAACTGCTGAGACTTTCTTGTTTGTCCACTTGTTAATTATGCAGACTACAAGTAGTAGTATTGGTGTGATAAGCAAAGAAGCAGGCTTTTATGCTTCAAATTTGCCTGAGTTGAAATGGAACAAGGACTAAATAAGATCTTATTTAGTAATAGTGAGAGAAAGAGCATAGTTTTTTTTAACCTACCTTGTGTAAACTTGGGCAAGCAAAGTGTTAAAAAATCATGTTACAGGGTTGGGGATTTGCCTGAGCAAGCTCCTGCATACTGAGCCCTTAGCACTCGGAGTTACTTACTAAGTATTTAGGAATGATTGACATGCCAGAGCTTTGAGGCTGAACGGGCCACAAAGCAAAAGCGTAGACTACTAGCCGTGGATAAGAGTGGGTGCCTGCCTCTATTGATGAGAAAGAAGAAGGAAAGGATAAAAAATAAAAGATTCATCAGGTTTTAATGTGAGTAGATGAGGAGCTGAGAAATCTCTTCTACTTGCTTCTGTAATTCCTAAGTGAGAGAAGAGGAGGTGGTGTAGGAGATTGAAAAAAGTGATGATTTCAAGGCTTTTTTTTTTTTTTTGAGATGCAACAGCCAAGTAGTTACAGAAACATGGAAGGGTTGTGAAGCAACCACAAAGGCCCGCTTATTTCAGACCTCACTGCCGCCCTAAGTGCTGTTTTGCCCCTCACCCCAGTTGCTCAGAGCCTTTGGGGTAGAAGCCAAGATTCAGTGCAGATCTAGAATTCTGCCTGTAATGCAGAGGAAAAGCAGAGGCACTAAGCACTGGGGAATATAAGCAGTTTGGTGCAGTGGTTGACCAGAAGGAAGAGACCTCCAAAGAGGAGGATGCAGAGCAGAGTTGCATAAATCAAAAGATGGGAGGGTTTTCAAGTGGCTGAAATACATAAGCAGCAGAAATGAGAGACAGAATGAGAAAAAAGAGGGGAAGAAAGAGACAGAGAACAAGCTCCGGTAACTGGTGGAGGTGGCTGGGATATACCTTAGTGCCTGCTGGGTTCAACCCCCCGTACAAATCAAACAAACACACAGACTGTTAGACTGTTTGTTGTGGTCAGAGAATAGTATGCTTACATTTGGACTTTTTAGTGGTGAAAGGTTATGAGTGACAGCAAGGCAGAGGGTAACCCCAGGGGTGGATGAGAACAGTACAATAGGACTGAGAGGTCAGAGGAGACATCCAGGACAAAGAAGACATTCCAAATGCCAAATACTTCATAAATAGAAGGAATAAGCAAGAAGTCCATGGCTGAAAGTTACAAAGAGAGTTACAGAAGAGCTAAACTTCAGAGGACTGGGAGTTTGGTTGGTCTGAGTTGGTTTTATGGTTCATAAAGGTTAGAGAAGTTATAACCTGGAAATATCAGTGAGGAGTGTCCACACTCACCCTAACTCCTGGAACCTGGTATATCTGGATGGTAGCAACATGAGGTCTTTCTCCTTGAGAAAGCTGCCAGGGAAGCATAGTCCTGGTCAAGAGGCAAATTTCACCCAATGCAAGAAGTAGATGATTATTTAGAAAACAGAACAGGAAGATTCCACTCATTTAACAAGACTGACTCAATTTAACAAATAACTCCTAAGCACTGACTCTGCATGTGACACTGTTTTGCAAATAAGAATATAGCAAAGAATTTATATTCCAATGATAGGAACAGACAACAAATGCCTCACCAAATACATTCTCAATATATTTCTGGATAGCTGTGGATATCTAGAGAAAGTGGAACTTATTTGTCCCCAACCATGTCCTCCAAAGGGAATACAGGGTACCATGGGAGCTGTGTTGGGGTAAATCTAGATAGATTTTATTGGATTCATGCTTGCTAGAATAAATAGTTTTGCTGGGTAGCAGGTGGAGGAAAGCAGATTAGGATTTGCTAATCACTGCTGTGGGACCTGTGACTTTTGACTTTGCAGAGTCATTTCCAGGCTTCCCACAGAAATTTGTTCTCTTTGTGGCCCCCTGTGGGAAACTGTGGTCAGTGCAAGCTCTCGCCTACCTGTTAGACCTCCAGGCCTATCGAAGACAGCTGCAGTCCCTGTGCACAGGCCCCAAAGTAACAAAGTTACAGGAAAGCAGAGCAAATCCTGACAGTGTGGGGGTGCACGCAGCCTCCAAGGCTCCCCCAGCCAGTTTGCACGCAACTTGGGAAACAATGGCGTTCTTGGCGTTAAGCAAGGGGAAGTGGCTAGCACTTCAAATATGATTCTCATTGAGGCTTGGAGATTTTTTTTTTTTAGAGCAAAGAAAGGGAAGTTTTACTTCACCAGGGATTAGCAAATGCAAGAAATTTACTTTCTTAATAGAACTCTGACAGAAGAAGACCAGGAACAATAGCTAGGCGATGACACCTGGGGTCACTTGGGAGCACGCCCTTACACTGCAGAGCTCCAGAGCGCCTGTAATCCTCTCAGGTGCCCTGATTGGCCAGAATATCGGAAATGCCACCCAGGGTCAAGCTGGTGCTCCATTATTTGACTTTCCTTGCTCATAAGTTCTATAGTCATGTTTTCTTGATTCTCTCTTGACCTGTGCCTCTTCTGAAGATCATAAGAGGGATACACTTTTAGCTATATTAAAGCCCTTCTTTTTTAAAATGACCAAATTAACAAATTATTGATTCATTTATTCCCCCTCTGTGAGCTTTTATTATATTGCAGATAATATTGTAAAAACAGGTAGAGATACAAATGTTATACTCCTTAACAGCAGGAAAAATGGATAATATTTGGAATCACTTTATGAAATACGGTAAGCACTGGTTTGCATTCCACTCCATACCTTCTCTTTTACTTCCAAGCTTCAACCGTCGCTTGCAGATCATTTGTAATGGGGTCTTGTCTTCTAACTTGCAGGTGTGTTAGGTCCGACTGCTGATGGGACACCTCCATGTGGTGCACTGTCTTCATCTCAAACACAGCACAACTCAGAATTGATTAGCTATCCTCCCCACCACTACTAGGAACGACCTGTTCCTACTTCTATACCCTCCTCAGGAAGTAATGCTGCTGTTCTTTCCTCCACTCTAGTTATCTAAGCCTCAAAGTAAGAATAATCTTGTCTCAGTCACTTTCCTTAGCACCGAGACACAAAACCTGACACTCTGATGTGCACAATTTAGGACAAGAGATTTATTCTGGTTCAGATTTCAAAAGTTTCAGTCCTTGCATGATTGGCAGCATAGTAGGAGTGTCTGGGTAGAGGAGAGATGCTCATGGGAGCCAGGAAGCAGAGAGCAAAGGAAGAACCTTGGGAGGGGGACACTGTGTACCCTACCAGACCACAGCCCTAGTGATTCACCTCCTAACAGCACTAAGTCAGCTATCGTCTTCCAAACATGAGGATTTGGGAACCATTTCAGATCGAAACTGAAACATTCCTTCATCTTTACTGGCCCTCCACATTTAGTGGTCATCTCTTCCAATTCAGCAGTCACTAAGTCCTATTGACTCTACCACCTAAATATTTTTCTGGCTTTCTCTTCTGATGGCCAGCATCATTGGCTAGACTCTGCCTTCTGTCTGTGAGTTACTGAGGCAAACTCCCAATCAGTCTCTTTGCTGCAGTCTTGCCTTGTTCCAAACCTTCATCCACACTGCTGTAACTAAATATTGTAGTTTGTGGCTTTTCCTAAATGGCTTGTTGTATGGTTTCTGCACAGACAAACCCCAGCATATCTCAGCTGCCCTCACAGCTCCCTGCACATGCGGCATATTTAAAAACAGCCATCATGAAATATGGGAGGGTCCCACAGGACCCCATGGTCTCTCACAAATTCTATCATACTATACATGCTGTTCTTCCTGATTAGAAAATCATTCCTCCTTTATTTGTTAGCTAATTTTACTAAGACGTCAGAGTTCAGATAAGGAGTTCACTGCTCCAAGAAATTATGTGTTGTTCTGCAGCCCAGTGTTGTATCTTGTCTATGCAGCTAAGGGACCCTGCATTACCCTTAGCATAGCATTTGCTGAGCTATACATTAATTGTGAGCCTCTTCCACTAATCTGTAAGCAACTTATGGGCAGGGGCTGGACCAAATATCCTGTCATACCTCTACTAACTATCTTAAGTACTCAATGAATTTGTGATAAATGACTAATGATAAAGGAGAAGGAGGGAGGGAAGAAAATAGGAAGGAAAGAAGGTGGGGAAAGTAGAGAGGAAGAAAAATGTAGTGTGCATAGGAATGATGAGTACCAAGTATATCCTACTAAGAATAGGGAGGATAGTCTTCAAGGAAGAGGCAGTATTTGAACCAAGTGTAGTAGTTAAGGAGGAGTTATCCAAGAAGAGCCAGGGCCAAGAGGCAGAGGACAGACAGGGTCAAGAATATACACTGGGCTGGACGTCGTGGTGCACAACTATAATCCCAGCACTCAAGAAGCTGAAACAGGAGCATTGCTGCAAGTTCGAGGCCAACCTGGGATACACAGTGAGTTTACCTGCAGTCTGAACTGCATAGCAAAGCCCTGTTTCAAAAAGAATTGAATTAAATTAAAAAATAAAAAAAAATACACTGAAGCACAGAGGTAAGAAAATGGTGGAAATGTTGGTTTATTTGTCAGGATTCTGAGATAGCAAACAGCAAGCAATCTAATCAGGAAATATTTTCATATAAAGGATTAGATACTTACAGAATCTGCTAGTCTCCAAGGAAGGGGCTTTAGACCAGACACCGAGGAAATATTCCCAGAGGGATTCTCCAGAACTGCCTTGCTGGGGAGCCACCATTTCTACTATGATCAGGAAGATGCCATTACTCTGCTAGCTGTAGTTTCACACCACGGGAACTCAGTGAAGGGATCTCTCAGCTGTTGTCTCCAGAAACACCAAGCTTTAGCTGTGATCTGGAGATCAGAAAGCTGCCCTCTGAAGCTCCCATGTTGTGCTTGCTAAAATCTACATTAAGAAAATGAATGACTCTACCCTAGCAATGCATTCCAATTCAAGTCTCTCATAAGTGTGTCGAGTTGGCAGAAATGAAATCATATCTGGAACTCTAGCTGCAAGACAGTCTGAAAATTGTGGTTGGTCTGGTTTAGATATAACTTGTCCCCCAAAGGTTTATGGGCTGCAAACTTAGTCCCCACGGTGGCAGTGTTTGAGGTGGTGGAACTTTTTAGATGAGTGACCTATTGGGAGGTAAGTAGGTTATGGGGCCACCACTCTTATGAATGGATAGATCAGTGCTGTCTGGCTGAAGTGGGCTGGGTGGGACTGGATTATTTTCCATGAGAGTGGATTATTACAAGTGAGCTAGGCACCTAACTTCCTCTGCACCAGCTGCTTCTGAACCCTGCATGAGCTCTAATCATTGTGCTGCCTTCTACCACGTGGCCTTTGCTAGAGAGAACCAGAAGCCAACACCGTGCTTTTGAGCCTCCAGAAAAGCAAGCTAAATAAGCCTCTTTTCTTTGTAAAGTACCTAGTCTTAGGTATTTTCTAGTGGCAACAACAACAACAAAAAAACCTACTAAGACAATGGTTGTTTTCCAGGTACTGCAGAGAGAAACTGAAAGAAGGTGGGGATGTTATGAGAAGACGTTATGAGGCATCGAGCTGCCTCCTGCGCGGCCTGAAGTACGCCGCTGTTCTAGCCAGAGCTGTTTGTTTCCCTGCTCCCCAGCCACCTTGTCAGGCTGTGCATGGTTTGCTGGGCATCTTTATCCCTGTGGCAGAAACCTGGGCTGACACTCTGGCATTCTTCTTTAGTGAAGCCCATACACCTTTTCTAGGTCTTTTCTTACGGTATACAACCCAGCTTCATATCAGCATGCCTGGGGATAGTGCTCACATCATGGCTGAGTCACAAAGACAATACCCATATCTCCATCTGGGGTAGTGCAGCTAGCAGAGCATTGGACTGAGAAGAGTAAATCTTGTCCCTTTAGGAGCTCCATTCTTTGATAGCGGGGTGATCCTGGGAAAAAGACTTCAATATCTTAAATCTCACTTAGTCAAAACTCTCACCCGTAAAAGGAGGGACCACTATCACAGCTGCTACCCATTGTCAAAGAAAACTTAGTGTTTTCTGTATCATTGCATTGCTTCCTCAAAGGCAAAGTCTTCAGCAGGAATACACACTTTGCCCTATCTTTGCTTGTGTGCCTACACCTTTCTCCCTCTCCAGAAAGGAGAAAAAGAACACATCATTCTGTAATGGAAAGCAGAACTCTACCTCCTACCAAGACATGACCAGTGAAGGATTTATCCAAAATGGGAGGCAGGTTTAGTTAACAGAAAATAAAAAGGCCCTAACATTATGAATATATATATATAGATAGATAGATAGATAGATAGATAGATATTTTATATATATATAATAGATAGATATTATATATATATATATATATATATAGCCTTTTGCCTCTTCCTGAGAACTGATACCTATGTAATCGTAACTTTAGTTGCTAAAGTACTATTTTTGTTACTATTATGTCACGTTTATTATAATGGATTGACAACTGGTGGTCAACTTCTAACCCCTAGATGAGTTGAGTAAGTGTGGTGCTGGGTGTGGGAGGCCCAACTGAGGACTGTTGCCAGCAGCATAAGAGGCAGAACTGGAGAAGAAGAAGGCTGTTGGGAGCTGAAAGGCTGTTGGGAGCAGAGAAAGGCTGTTGGAGCTGTAGGAGCTGTTGGTTCTGTTGGATGAGCTTGTCAGGCTGGCTTTCCAGATGAACTTGGCTGTTTTCATCCTCTAAGGAGTTCAGGGCCTTGTTGGCACTGAGAATAGCTTCAGTTCACTTTGGGGGAGCTCTGGTCCCCACTCTGAGCATTGCTTCCTGGCTTGGGAGGGGAAGAAGGTGCACAGCTCAGTCTCCTGAAGAAGTTTGCTGCATTGTCTTTCTTGATGAGAACTCAGCTGTCTTCACCACTGGAAGAGCTCAGGATCTCACTGTTGATGAGGATGGCTGTGGTACCTTACAAGGGAGCTCGGTTCCTGCTTTGCGCATTGCTTCCTGGCTCCAGTGCAGATCCCTCAACCTGCTATCACAGATCCTTCACCCTGTTGGCACAGACTTCCTAGATTCCAGCACTGACCTTTGGGCCTTCCCAGTGTAGATCCATGAAATAGGGCTGCATAAGACATTGTTGTGGGCTCTGGGCCTCCAGATGGACTCATGGGAGGTATTGTTATGAGTTCTAGGTCTTAAGCTGGACTCATGCCGGACTTTATTGCAGGATCCAGGCCCTCAGCTGGATTCCTTGGTCTATAGTGTATGGACGGATTTCCTGCACTCTTTTGTGTATCATTCTTTGGGTGACTATTATAAATAATCATATAAAATATGTGTCCTGTATTATATTGTCTCACCTTGCAAAATAAGCCCCAAACCAGAACACTTATTATACTATCGAAATATAAAAATATATTCTTGGTTCAGAATTTTTCTCATGTACCACCTGTGTTAACCATTCCATACTTTGGGAACATTATTGTGTACACAGTGTGGGAAGTACTGACTATCTCTTATGAGGCAAGTCAGTCACAGTAGATCTGTGTGTATTGATCAGTTAAGAGCCCTGTGGGACAAGGAATTGAGGTGAGCTCAGACTCATTTAACCAGGAATTTGTTGAAATTCTTTTCAAAAATGTATTAAAATGTATTGAAAAAATATCAAGTAATTCCCAGAATTGATGGAAAGGCTGGAGAACAGGCTTAGAAAACAGATCTCAAAGGAGGGTTTCTATAAGAGATTGCAGAAAAGCCACTGCAGGATAAAGAAAGAGGCCATTCACATAAGGGGCATTCTATGGTGACATTCTCTCTTCATTAAAAGCAAGAAAATGAGATTGGTTTTGACTTTAGATGGATTCACATTTACACAAGCAAGTACTGGTTGAGCCCCACGCTAGTCACAGGAAAAGCATATAATGACAAGACAAAGATGAGTGTGTAAGGCCACTGCTGATCACTGAGGGAGACACAGAATGGGCAGTGGTCCTTACGAGGCAGTCAGATACCACATGGGGAATCTGTTACTCCTTGAATGTATGATTTGTTTTTTCTTTTGAGTGACAAGAAAGCCCAAAAGCAATGTCTCTTCATTTGGGCCTAGAAATGCTCAGTGGGTAATTACAAAACAGAACCAAACTTGGCTTTCATTTTGCTTTTTTTGTTTGTTTCATTTCGGTTTTCTAAGACAGGGTCTTGATATGTAGTTCAAGCTGGCTTTGAACTCACTATGTAGCCCAGGCTGGTCCAGAACTCTCAACAATCCTGCTGCTTCAGCCTCCCAAGTTCTGGGATTACAGGGATGCACCACCACACCTGGCTTGACTTTCATTTTCTATCTATCTTGTTTATTACCTTAAAATTTTGGGTCATATCCTTGCTCAGTTCTGCATATAAACATACTAATCTTTTAGGGAGTATCTGTCTAAAACTGACAATATGAAGTTTGATTAGTCCTAAATTTTACACAGCCTATGTTGTTCTCCTTGAAGACTCAAGACACCAAGATAAGAAATAGATCAGAAATGTACAGGGACGTTCCACTACCAGTGGGCAGCCAGAAGTCTCATTGCCTGAAACTTACAGTCCTCTGGGATTCTAGCAGAGCCTCTGCCAAACTGAGCAGAAATACAATCACCTCAGGGAGATCCAACTGTCCCTTAAGCAATAAGGACTTCTCAAGAGCCACTTGAGACCATGTATTTCACCAACGTGTCCAGAAATGCATTTCTATGATGATATGCCTGGGCTGAATCTAAGTCTTCCTCTTCTTCTTAGGAGGACCCCCTTGGACCCTATTCACTTGGACCCTATACCCATGAAGTTGGCCTAAAAGTTGCCCCTAAAGGCACTGTGCTGATCACAATACCTATGGAAACCTCACCTCACACTTTTATTACCCCTTCTACAGATGCAAAAACAGACTCAGAGAAGTGAAGACACTGTCCCATTTAGTAAGTGATGCAATAAAGGCTCAAATTCAGACCTTCTGATTGGATGTCATATTTATAATCACCGCATGGTCGCTCTTTCCTTAGTAGAGGGTGTCTAACAAGCTCAATCAAGCTAAGATTTAGACCCACAGAGAAGAGCCATACCAACTATTGTGAGGAGAGATTAGTTGGAAAACCAAGAAAATTTTGTAGTGGAGGAAAAATAATTTTTTTCTCAACTCTGCTAAGTTCTTAGTTGGGTTGGACGCCTGTAGCAAAAGGCAGATTAAAAAAAGAAAAAACAAAGAAAAGTATAGTAACATGTGTATCTCATAAATACATGGAAGATGCCAAGGGAATGAGCAATTGTCAGAGAGGTCACCTTGAGTTCCTCTTTGACCAGTTCCTCTTCAGTAACAAACAATGAAGTTTGTGAGAAGAGAAAAGACGAAAGACAAAAGCAGAGGAATGTAGGATAGGAGAAATAAATGGCACATAAAGGCTAGTGAGGAAGGCTTGTTAATGCAACTTCATCTGGTAACATCTCTAGGTTGTAAGCATCCAGTGTTGCGCTCAGGAGTTAACCTTTTGTGTCCCCTGATAGAGATGGAGCGTGGGTTGTCTTCTGTCTTCCTAAACCCATGCTCTGTTGGACAGAGGAAGGGCGGAGAGCTTTCCTGAGGCATCTGTTTCTTCCTCTTCTTCTTTCTTCCTTTCTTCTACCTCTTCCTCTTCCCTTCCCTTCCCTTCCCTCCTCTCCCTCCCTTCCCTCCTCTCCCCTCCCTTCCCTCCCTGTCTTTCCCTCCCCTCCCCTCTTTTCTCTTCTCTTCTGTCTCCTTCCTTCCTTCCTTCCTTCCTTCCTTCCTTAGCTTCCTCCCTCCCTTCCTTCCTTCTTTTAACAGGGTCTCACTATGTCACCTAGCCTGGCCTCAAACTCCTGGGTCAAGAGATCCTTGTATGTCAGTCTCCCAAACATTTCGAACCACAGGCATCTAGAACCATGCTCAGCTCCATCTGTTTCTCAATTATTTTTAGTTTACCAGTCCTTGTGCAAAAGTTACACTTCGGAGTGGCAGAGTCTGGTTTTCCAGACTAAAGGAAGCAGGCTGGGATTTGGGCTCCGAAAGTCCCTTAGAATTTCAACAGGTACATATAGGTGAGAACGAGGATATGGCAGTTAGGAGGAGCAAACCAAGACAAAGGAATCAAGAGAGTGGGGACAAAGTTTCAGAGACAGGAAATGGCCAACTGGACAAGCACATGGGCATGTCAGGGGGGATGGAAGGGCAGTGGGGAGCCTGTGGTGGCCTGCATTAGCCCAAGAAACTAAGGGTTTTCCTTCCATCTGTAGAAGTATTGCCAACCAGCCTAGGGTTCTTTTGCTCAGTTGAGATGGAAATTATGACTTGGCAAAATGAAGCTCTGCTAGTAGTTCTAGTGTCACTGGATAATGCTGGGTGCTAACAGCATAGCCAGTGTTGCTGTAGTTGCTGTCATCATCTGACGCTGGCTTGTGCTGGACATTGTAGGTGGATACTACCAGGTGTTGGTCTCTGCTGCTGGTCACTGTTGCCTGCTCGTTTTTGGAACTCTTTGGTGTTAACTGTTCTGAGTATTTATTGCTCTTTGTTTTGAAATGACTGTTCTGTCCATGTTACTCAGGATAAAAATCCTGAGTAGACTTGTAGGACTTTTGGAGCCCACAGGTTTACAAGAACACCAAAACAACTCTTTATTTTAACAGGGTTTGTGCTGCATCACAGGAGGTCAGTACATAGGAGGGGGCCCTTCTAGACCAGAACCCAAGAAGTGACTGAAGAGTGCTGTGTTGGGGACCCCTGGAGTGGGGTCCAATCTCCTGCTGAGCCTTATGGCTCACAGCAAAAAGAGCAAGAGACAAAGTAGCAGTGCAGTAGGGATCTGGGATGACCAGTTGTTCATAGGGAGCAAAAGGCCATGAGCTTTGGTATTTATTGTTCACACTCACATTGGAGAAAATGGCAGCTAGGTGCACTAGACAAGTGGGTAGGCATGCGAGGCTTGTAACAGAGGGAACGAAGCATTCTTGCAAAAGGGATAAAACAGCCAGACTTAGGTTATGGTTCATGAGTAACCTACTTTGTAGCCAATTCTTGGAAATAATTTTCCTCTACAGTCATTCAGGCCTCCGCAGAGACATTATCTCATATCTTAGCCCCATGGTATCCCAGCTCGTCTATCTGAGCTCAACCATGGCCGCTGATGATGAACAATGCTAGTCCCGACACAAGCCGCCTGTGTTCATGAAGATACGTACGTGGCCTCAGCCAGACTCACTAATTAAACTGAAAGCCATTTAGGGAAGTCACTTCTATACAGCTTGGACGGCAACAAGTAAGCACAGTCACCCTTGGGCTTGGGGGAGGGTGACGTGGCTCTCCACAGTGTAGCTTTATTTATCAGCTGCAGTTCCGTGTCAGTAAGGGCAGGGATAAAACCAGGAAATCTTCTGGAAGGCTTGCTGTGAGGGTTGGGTATGCAAACAAGAGACCCAGATCTTTTCCTTCCTGAAATTAGCTACATGTGGGGTACCCCCTTCCTTCTTCAAAAAGGCAACAATAGCACCTGAAGCGGTGGGAGTGGTGGAGGGGCACTGTGCTGCCTGTCTAGCTGCTCTCATGCTGGAGTGGGAGGCAGATATCTAGCCAGAGAAGGCACAGAAGCACACTGCCCCAATTTGTTGGAGGACAAAGGGAGACGAAGGGAAAGGGTACAATAGTTGCGAGCCAAGCCTCCAGCGGGCAAGGGAAAAATGAGTCAGGGTCTTTCCTCTGTCTCAGAAGGAAGCACTCGTGTTTAAAGATTGGGCTTGATCAGAGGTATGACTTAAGACAACCACTCACACAGTTGTTTTAAGATCTCATACCAGTGATCTTTTTAAAAATGTGGAAAACAGCTTTTTATTTTGATGAAGATACTAAAAAATAACAAGGTGTGTCTCCTATATCCATAAGTTCATAAAAGGTCATTTTAACATCTCCTTTCAGGGGCTGGGGATATAGCTCAGTGGAATAAGTGCTTGCCTGGCAAGCACAAGGTCCTGAGTTCGATCCCTGGTACCGCAAAAAAAAAAAAATCTCCTTTCATGTCAGTGAGACACAATCTCAGAAGAAATGACCATGGCCCTCCTCAAGAAAGATACACTGACAGCAGCACTCTAAAATATGGAAATACCAAGCACAGTTCTCTTAATTTTTTTCGGCTTATTATTAGAACTGGCACCAACATGTAGAAACTACTGCTCTAACAGCTCTGACAATAGCGCACAAACCAGGCTGGAACTGGGGAATGATACCAGGTTGGTGGGAGGAACTAAGACAAGCTTGTCAACAAAATACAACAAACCACAGGCTTATGCAACACAAATGAATTTTCCCATAGTTCTGGAAGCTGGAAGTTCCAGATCAAGTTCCAATAGGGTTCCTTGCTTGGTGAGGACCCACCTCCTAGCTGCAACAGCCGCTTTCTCACTATAGCCTTCCCTTGGTGCCTGCGTGGGGCTGGGAGCAGTGTGGACTTTAGTGCCTCTTGTGAGGACACTAGTCCTATCAGATCATTTGATTTAAACTTAATTACTTTCTTAGAGGCCTTATCTCCTGATATAGTCACATTGGAAATTATGACTTTGACAGAGGAATTCTGATGGGTACAATTCAGTCCACAACAGAGCTATAGCAGTTCAATGGGCATGAACCAAAGAATGTGAGGAGTCTGCCCAGAAAGTTTTAGTCATGGCACAGGAGGCCTGTGGGCATGGGAAGGAGAAGTCAGATGCAGGAGGAACACAGACGATGGTGCCCAGCACTCATGCTATGTCTGCTGTCCCATGACCACAGCAGATGACTAATTGATCAGATCACTCTTTCTTTGACTCAAGACATGGCCTTAATACCCTCAGCGCCACACTCCAGGGAGGCTTACTAGGAGATCACAGTGGTCATGGGACTTGAAAGTTCTTTGTTATCGCTACATGCTGAGAAGAGAGGTGCAATGGGGAAAAGGCAGAGGAGTGAGAGATGGTTCTGATGTGCTGAAACTGGCAGTCTACAAAACGAATGATAGGTAGAATTACGACTCAAAAGGTGTCTATGTCCTAGAGCCTAGAACCTGTTGACGTGTTACCTTACATGGAAAAAGGTATTTTTTAGATGAGATTAAGCTATGGGTCTTGGGCTAGGGATATAGCTCAGTGGCACAAGCACCTGCCTGGCAAGCACAAGGTTCTGAGTTTGATTCCCAGTACCAAAAAAGCAAAAACAATAACACTAAACTATGGATCTCAAGACAAGATTATCCTGGGTTGTGCAGGTGGGACGAATGTTATCAGAAGAGTTCTTATACTAGGAAGGCAGATGGGTGAGTCTAAGAAGATGAGATGGTAGGAGAGGTTGGAGTCATGGGCATGAACCGAAGACTGTGAGTAATAGCTAGAAGATGGTGTAGGGAGGCAAGAGATTTTCTCTTTCTTGTCTGTCATCAAGGCTTACAACTGACGCCCTCACACTAAAAGACAGGCTAATGAGAGAAAAGCATAACAAATTATTTGATTACAGTTTTATATGACATCAAGCTTTCAGCCTGAAGAGCTAAAGGCTCAGGGTGGATTATCCATTTTTAAACTTAGGTTCAAGGAACCATGGGCAGACATACAGAAAAGTGTTTGGACAAAAGAGGGTGAGATAGAATAGTACCAGAAGGCATGGGGAGACACAGTAAGGCCTGTCAGGATTCTTCTTGGCCTCTCTGTGCAGCGTTACTTCTTCCTGGATGTAGGGGAGAATCCTTTGTGTAATGGGAATCATGCTGTACTATCAGACAAGGTGGGTCAGAGCGTTTCTTTACAGCCAATTCCAAGACAAAGAAGGCAGAGGATATTAATAGTTTTGAGCTCTGTAGCATATTTAGGGAAAAGGTTCTAGTTTCTATGACCCACCTTAGAGAAGATACTTTCTGGTTTCTTTGGACTGTCTTGTGGGGGAGAAACGGGGAGAGAAGATGGGACAGATCAGAGGGAAACTGGTGCTGAAGGTGCTTCCAAGGTCTTCGTTTCATTTTCTGAGTTGTAGCACTGGTAAAGACAAAGAAATTCCTTCCTTCCTCCCTTCCTTCCTTTTACTGAAATGCTTTCTTCCTTAGCATTCAAAAGGGAACACAGACTTGCTGACACACTCATTGTACATCATTTTCATGTACGTCAGACTTCTACAGTCTTCAAAATGATAAACTTGTGTTTTAAGCCACTAAGATTATGGTGCTTTATTATAGCAACAATAGAAAATAGATACAGAAGGACTATGACATCCACAGAGGTAGAGCAGTCAAGAAGGAAGATAAAGCTTGTTTGGAAAGGTCAGGAGTGGACGAGAAGAAGATGGATTCTATTTTGGATATTCTGGATACTGTGTGCATACCTTAGGCTAGTGCCAGGAACTTCAGGAATAGAAAGGGGGAACATCGAGCCTTTGAATGGATGAGAAGGATGTAATAATACTTGTTAATTACTCAAGGTTTTTGGTTCTTTTACCAAAATATTTTATTTGAGTCTCATGATGTCTAGGAGGTGGCTTAATATGTTTTGTTTGACCATATTTTTCCAGGTAAGTGTCTAAAAGTTAGGAGGTACAAAAATACAATTAACGATAGGCAGAGATCTAAACTCGTATCTGATCCAGACTGATTCTCGACTGAGCGATTTTCATCGTTATATGGTGCTATGGTTCTACTGCACTACCAAGGAAGGGAGTCAGGGGCGCTTTGACAGACCTCCCAAACCCCCTCAGTTACACAAAGGTGAGCTCCTCAACAAGTAGTGTCAAGGGAGGGGCTAGAGATAAGTAAAGTGCAGAACAGTGTAGTGGGAAAGGAGGTATATCTTTGGAAATGAAGCTTCTCAGAAAAACAATTTCTTCACATCATGAGGTCACTAGCTCCAAGATCAGCGGGTGTTTTGGATAAGGTTAGCAGTGACTCACTGTCTGTTGGTCCAGTGGAAGGAGGGGGTGTGAGGCTGAACTGTTTCTTCCACCCCCACAGTGTCTATCACAGGGCTATGGAAACAGGAGGTGATCAAAGTGATTTCCCCAATGTCTGAGTGTTCCAGGGAAACAGGAAAAAGCAGTGACTGATTTCCAAATTGAGAGCTGGAGTCTTATTGGCTCAGTGACTGAAGTCTTTTGGACTTCCTACTTTCTTCTGGTCCATCTGGAATGAGGTAGATCTAAGAGCCAAAAGAGTTTTGTCTTAGTGCACCCCAGTAGTTCACAAAACTGGGTGAATAGCCCTCATTTCCTGGGCACGTAGCAGGTGCCAATAGCCTTATGAAATGTTCTCACTTTGACTCCCATTGTGCAAAGGAAGAAATAGAAGTTCAGAAAGGCTCAATAACTTCCCTGAGGTCACATAATATGTGGAGCAGTTGAAATTTAAAACCAAGTTCATCCAACTCCAAATCCTTTAGTTGATCCATTTTGCCATGAATTAAGCATGGTGCTGATTCAAGAAACTCCCAGCCCTAGCAGGGACACACAGGGACCATGTAGCCACATAGAAATGAAGGGCCTGGGGACCCTCTTGGCAATCTCTGGCACTAGCAGAGGGAAATACATGGAGAAGCTTCTCACAGGAGGTGGCTGTGGAGCTGGGCTCAAGGCTGGAAGAGTCTCTGGCCAGAAGGACATTGTTAAAGGGAGGGCACACACACAAAAGTAGTGAGATAGTGGATGCCTTTGGAAAGAGTGAATAGGTGGACAACTACAACAGTGAGGCAAGAGCTTATGACATCAGTTATCACACACGATGACTGAAGATTCTGTGAATAGCAGCCCTAACACCGTTGCTGAGACCTAGAGCCATGCTGATTTTACACGGTGTCTTGGTTACTTTTCTCTCATTGCTGAGACAAAATACTCAATGCCCAAAATGAAGGAAGGAAAGGTTTATTGAACTTACAGTTTGTGGAGGTTTCAGTCCATACTTGGCTAGTTCTGAGGCAGAGTGGCAGATGGCAGAGGGCAAACGTTCATGGCATCAGAGCACAGCAAAAGCAACCATCAAAAGGGAGGAATGGCTGCAAGCAGCCTCTTTTTCTCCCTTATACTGTGAACAGCCCACCCCCACCCAGGGGGGCGGGTAGCACTCACATAATCTCCATGTTCTCCTTTTCCACAGGTTTAGGATGTACACAAAGTAAGCACCTTGGCTTCCTGCTGAGTCACTCAGCTAAACCTCTGGACTTCCCAAGTTGACACAATATATCAACCATAACAATCTACCCCTTATCAACTTGGCAACCAGACACACTTCTTTAAACCAGTTTCCAGATACAAAGATATTATATTACATTAGAACCATAACATTCTGCCGTTGGCTCCCCAAAGACTCATGCGCAACCCTTCATGCAAAAGTTATTTAATCCATCTGCAAGAGTTGCCAAAATCTTAACAGTTTCAGCATTGCTGAGAAGTCCAAGTCCCAAGTCTCCTCCAAGATGTAAGGCAAACTTAGTTGCAAGCCCCTGTACAAATGAAAAGTTAGGCATTTTTAACATTCAATGGCACAAAATAAACATTTTCATTCCAAAAGTCACAAATGCGAATACAAAGGAATGATACCAAAGCAAGTCCAAAATCCAGCAGGGCAAACATTAAGTCCTGTAGTTCCATGTCCAGCATTTGAAGCAATCTGTGGCAAGTTGTGAGCTCCCAAGGGCTTGTTTGACTCGAAACCTTTGCACTTCTGGTGGCCGTAGCTCCCAGAGCTTCTCTCTTAGGCCTGCTTTGCTCCCTCCTTGCAGCTTTCCTTAGACAATCCATGTACCTGCCTTCTCCAAACTTTTGGGGTCTCCACTGCAACCCTAGCTTTTCACTCACAGCCTTACACACTGCCCTCTCAGGGTCACACTGCCTGGCCTCCCAGGCCTTCTGAAATAGAGGTGAAGCCTTTTTAACCCCATAACTCTTGCATTTTGAATGCACCTAAAACCAGTGCCATATGGATGATGTCAAGGTCTGTAGCCAGCTGGAGCAGTAGCCAGGCTTTCCTCCCTCTTGGCTGTAGGGGTCAAGTGCCTGGATCACTGGGCCCTCTGAATCTAATTTTGAGGAACAAATTTTCTACACTGCTGCCATTCTGGAACTTTGTGCTCTGCAGCTTTCTCCTCAAAGCAAAGTCTTTCACTTTTGCCATTTTGAGGCTGGAAAGGGTGGAGACTTGCTGCTTCTTGTGATGCCTTCAGGCCATCTTTTCTATTCCCCTGTTTCTCCTCAGCAATTGAGCTCTCTTCAGCTTTATCTTTGCAGTCCATAGCTTTACTGGAGTTTTTTATCTGGCCAAATTCACATTTTAAATCATCCTTCTGGGCTCTTTGCTCTTCATTCTCAACACAGATCTGGCCAAAAGCCACCAACAATAGCCATGCCACTGCCCCAACATTTGACTGCCTTGAAATTTCCTCTACCAGTTTAATTAGTCTGCAGCCTTTAGTCTCAGTCTCAGGCAAAATCTCTGGACACAAGCAAAATGCAGACAAACTCTCTGCCAAGCCGTAACATACATCATCTGGAGTCCAACAACCAATGTAGTCCTTCCCAGCAGAAACCTCTTGAACCTGGTCTTTACTTGCAGGATCTTTATCAGCCTGCTGAGCTCTGATCAGAATCTTCCATACAGAACAGCCTGAGGCAGTGCAGCTCTACTCTTTCAGGCAACATCTACAGACCTTTTCAAACTCTTCCAACAAGCCATTCCCAAAGGCTCTTGAACCACATGATCAGGTATAGTCACAGCAAGACCACACTCCTGGTAACAAATTCTGTCTTGGTTACTTTTCTCTCATTGCTGAGACAAAATACCCAATGCCCAAAATGAAGGAAGGAAAGGTTTATTTAGCTTACAGTTTGTGAAGGTTTCAGTCCATACTTGGCTAGTTCTGAGGCAGAGTGGCAGATGGCAGAGGGCAAACGTTCATGGCATCAGGGCACAGCAAAAGCAACCAGCAAAAGGGAGAAATGGTAGGCAAGCAGTCTCTTTTTCTCCTTTAAGTTGTGAACAGCCCACCCCCACCCAGAGGGCGGGTAGCACTCACATAATCTCCCTGCCCTCCTCTTCCACAGGTTCAGGATGTGTACAAAGGAAGCACCTTGGCTTCCTGTTGAATCACCCAGCCAAACCTCTGGACTTCCCAGGTTGACACAATGTATCAACCATAACACATAGTCCCTCACAAAGACTGCAAACGTTTGAGTGTACTCACCATCCTGTTCAGTATGATGCTTATTAAGTATATGTCTTGGTGACTTTTCTGCTAAGAACTATTTGTCCAGGGATATAAGGCCTCATATATGTAGTCAAGCCTTCAGTTAGTCACTCACACAATATGGCCATTTCATCCCAAGGCACACCATCCATTCATTAAAATAGAGGAAAATTTGCACCCTGTATCATCCAAGAACTGTGTCTCAGAAACTTTCTTTCTTATTTTCATACTCATTTGGGTCAACAGACATTATATGCTTTTTTTTCATGTTTATTATCCAGGCTTCAAAATTAAACATTTCAAAAATCTGCCTAATGGACCATAAATGTAGTATTATTAATTTTCCTTATTTTGTACATTGACATTTCTTATAATATTTTGTTATTTTTATTTAGGATGAAATGTGCATGTAGGTTTTTCATCCTCTGTATTATTTCCTGAGGTGAGATGAACGGATCAATCCTCATTTTTCTGAAGGTTTTATGATACTTTGTTATCAGTAACCAGTCTTTTTTATTTTATGAAAAATAAACCAAAATTTCTTCATAAAATAATAATGGAATAACAATAGTTAATACACTGTGTATCACTGGCTTCAAAGTAGTTACTAAGAGTACGAGATATATACCACAAAGATTCTTACAAAGAAGAAACAAGCAGATAATAACACAAAACTTCCTTTTCAATAAACTAAGATAACCTAGTACCAGTAATATAAATGAGACAAACTAGCATATATATTAAAATATTTTTTAAACAGTGGAATATATAATTTGAGGAAGTACTTCAACTTCTTGCTACTCCCAGTTTATCTCTTTGCTATTTTGGTCTTTATTTGTGTATATATATATATATATATATATATATATATATAGTTGCTGTTGTTTATTTGTTTTTCTCATATAGTAGAAACTATCCCTGATTGTCTGACTTATTTCACTTAACCAGCCTTTTATGATTAAGTTCACATGGTCAATTGACATAAAGATTAGTAATATTTTTCTGGCATTTTACACATGACACACCATTACCTTCTGAAAAAACTGGACCAGTAATAGCCTGCTGCTGACATCAAACTCTACTGAAATCTCACCAGTACTGGGAAGTATGTTTTTCCTAATTTTTGTCAATCAATTACGTGTGAGTGCTTTACTTTAACCACTGTTCCCTTGCTAACTATAGAAGTTCAGTATTTTCTATACTTCTATTTGCTATCTGCATTTCATTTTTTGTACATTTTCCTCAGCTAGCTTAACTACTGGATTTTCTTTTTTTTTTCTCTAATTTGTGATGCTAAAGTCACAAGTGAGAAAATAATCAAAAGGTCTTTCTTCAAAGCTACATAAATGAGGCCACTGATAAAGAGCAAGAGGAACAAACAGACAAGAAAGATAGAAAACAATAACTTATACTTTATTTTTATTTTTGAAGCTACTAGAGAATAGGGATTTGTCATCTTTTTTGCAATTATGCACACCTTTGAGATATGGGTTTTTAATGTCCAAAATGAACCTGATCTTTTGCATAAAATTTAACTGAGTTCATGGGTCTCTAAGTTATTTCCATAAACTCTCAGGTTAAGAATCTTTGCTATAATAACTGCTTTAATCAAACTGCTTGTTTAATTATTGCTTTGTTTACTTGACCTAACAAAAAGCTATGCTATTACATTAGAAGGTTAATGTTACAACAATTTAATGTGACTTTTATTTCTTTTGTTTTTTTTTCTTTTCTTTTTGAAAGACTTTAGATTGTTGCTAAGTGGTTTTCAAAGCTCCAAGTGGGAATTTTACTTCACCACTAAGACTTCTCGATTCAGGCGTGAAAAAACCCCTTAAACACCGCAGATTTATCAGATTCAGAATTTCAAATAGCTATGTTTGAAATATAAGTAAATAATTGAAAAAGTATAAATAAGAGATAAGAATAAAGATATGGTAGATTTTAGAAATAGTTACATTGAGTTTCTATAGATAATATAATTGCTGAAGTGAAAACTCAAATGTATGGGCTTAACCACTGTAGTGAATAAAGCTTAAGGAAAACTGTTGTACTAGAAGAATAATAAAAAGTGACACTCAATGCAGAACAGTAAAACAGGGGTTTCAGAGTACAACAGACTAAGTAAGACCTTAAGGACAGAAGAGGAAGACCTCATTACCATCAAATCAGAACCTCACAGGGCAAAAATGAAGAACAAGAAGGAACATAATATTGAAGGGTTAATGCCTGAGAATATTCCAGAACTGATAAATAAATTAATCTACATGTCATGGAAACAGAGCTTACACAGAGAAGGATAAATAGAAAAGGAGGTCACATAAAACATACCATAGTGAGCCTGTAAAATACCAAATTTAAAGAGATTACCTGACAAGTAAACTGAAAGCTGACTTCTCAGTGGCAATGGAATCCAGGAGACAGTTAATGGACAGCCTCAGAGGCTGAGGGAAAAATTGACTGCTGTTAACAGAACAGTAATGCAACTATATCCCCATCAAAATGATCTTTCAAGAAGTACATGATAAAAAAAAAGAAGTACATGATAACAACATTTCCAGATAGATTATGAATAAGTTAGCCTTCTAAGAGAATATCAAAAGGATGTTTTAGGAAGATGACGCTCAAAGGTAGGAATATTCGTTCCTCATCAGCTGCTACAACAAATTGCCACAAACTTTGTGGCTTAAAATAAAACAAAAGTATATTCCAGTGCCATAGGTCACAAGTGTAACACAAGTCTCGCTGGGATAAAATCAAGGTGTGATCAGGGCAGTTTGAAGCCCTGGGAATTTGCCTTTTCTACCTTGTAGAGGCCACCCTACATTCCTTGGCTTGTGGCCCCTTCCTCCACCTTCAAAGTCAACAGTGGTGGTTGAATCCTTTTCATATCTTATTACTTTGACCTCCTCTTCCATCTCCCTTGTACACTTTATGGAATATTATGATAAAATTAGGTCCACCTAGATAATCTAGGATAATTTCCACATTTCAGGGTCATCTGATTAGAAAACTTAATTCCATTTATAGTATTAATTTTCCATTCATCATGTGATATAGTCATGGGAGCCGGGGAAGAAGATGTGGATGTATTAGAAGTGGGGGATGGGGCACTTTTCTGCTTAAGAATGATCTGAGATGTAAGTAAGGATAGTGAGCCACAATATCATTAAATACATTGGAAAATCTAAACAAAGCTTGCATGTCTGAAAGAGAATTGCAAAATCTGGTGTTAGAAAAAGGACAAAACTAAAATGCAACTCAACAATTGGAGTAGCTATGGGCTATTAAATATGTACGTATTGTGTATGCAGTGCTACATAAGGTGCTATCATTTTGATTTTACTGGCGAACTATACCCACTATGAAGAGGTCATACAGCCATGCTTCCCTTAACAATCCCACTATGAAGAGGTTGTATAGCCATACATCCCTTAACAATGAGATAAATTATGAGAGATGTATTGTTAGGTGATTTTGTCCTGATAGGAACTTCACAGAGCACATTTATAATACACTAAGACAACTACTAAGTCTGTAAGTGATACAATCTTTTGGGATCACTATAGTGCTGTATACGCACCACATTGTTGCCAAAATGTCACTACGCAGCCATGTCCGGTTTCTTTTGGACTCTGCTTCCTTGTGACGATCCACACACCTTACCTTGAGAACTTTTTGCACAAGGAGGAATGATGTGTCTTTACCAAAGAACTGCAACAACCCTCAAAACAATTTTCTGACTAGATATGCAGTGCTTTATTCATGGAGGAAGCATTGTGGTGGATGAGTGGACTCAGAGTCAGTGCCATGCCTCAGTCTTTTCCTCTATAGAGGACAGCAATGATGCATTCTGAACTTTGGTTGTGAAAATGCAATGTGATTGTCCACATGGTGCAATGGGCAGCTGTCCTTGCTTTTAAAAAAAGACACTGTGGTGTGCTGTCTAGATTTCCATACTCATCCCGACTCACAAGAATTGGCTGCAGCAGAAGGGATCACATCCCTCCCCTGGGTGAAGGCTGCACCCGGTGTGTACAGAGCTCTGGCTCCTCTGTCAGGACCACCCCAGCTCCACAGGTCTCAGATAATGGATGAAGGCTTGTGAGAGGACTGCACTGCAGCTCAGCTCTTCTGCCCAGCGCTTCTTCCTCCATATCTACACAGGCCATGCAAGTTCGCCTCCATTGCATGCTAGGTCTTGAGCATCTGTAAAAACCATCCAATCACCCAGACTATCCACACAAAGGCCCTGCCCAGATTGGCAGAGAAGCTGGTTAGCTGTGAACTTTGTTTTTGCAACAAAACATACACACAGGCTTTCTGAGGTCTGCTTGCATGAGCTTGGCCTCCAGCCCTGGGCCCTAGCCATCTGAGGCAACCTTAGACTTTGAGTTGTTCTGTTCCTGGGAACAGCCCTTTTTCCCCAGTAATGCAATCCTTTGTAATACAGACCACAGGTTGAGCTCACGTTCCTGGTACTGAGTTTATAGCTTGGTCTGTACAGGAATTCGGATGCAGCAATGAATCCCACAGTGAGAATGCTTCTAGTTTCCCTGAGGCTCAGGTGATGAACATCTGTGCCAGGGTTCCAAAGGCCCAGCTTCTGTGTCAACAAAACACCAACAGAGATTCCCTTTGGTTCTGTTTCCAAGGCATAGGGCCCTGTAATCCGCAACAGGTTCCCTATTCCTTTTCCCCAAAACAAGCATATGGTGTAAAGAAGGAAATACAAACTGAAGAGTTTCTAGCTCTTCTTTCACTTCCAAACAGATTGCTACCCAATCTCCCCTGTTGGGAATTCCAGAACACCTAATTCTGCCCCAAGCCCAAGGCTCTTGATGAGGTAAAGGGACCTGGGCCCGGGGCCTTATACCTCTTCTTACTCTTCATGGTTCTCCACTGCTTTTCCTCTCCCATGTTACACTGTAGCTCTGGGTACTTACTTGTTATCGCCCGAGTCCCCCAGACATTTTTTTTTGACTCTGAGGCTTTTCTTCCTTCCTCCTCCTCTACTTTCCTCCCCTGAACCCATTTCTAAGCCTGCACATCTATAAAAGCCTGTGTTTCCTTCATCCTCACATGTCTCATTCTGTGAGGCAGTTGTCTTAACACGTGAAGGTTTTGGCCCCATAAGGACAAGGATACGTCCTTTTTACTCACTTTCTGTACCCTTGGGATCTAACACTGCACTTGGCAGACAACCCCTGAATAAAGTGCACACTTAACAATGAAGAGATGTGGTCGTGACTAATATGAGCCTTTATAATTCAATATGTCATGTGTTGTAATGGATGTACTTAATGTACTTGTGTGCAATAAAGAAATGTTTGCTGAAATTTGGTGCCTGCGATGTTTCATCCCTTTTGTGTACACCATCATTCGAAACTGTCATCATTTTTGTTGCCACTCCTGTCTCGTAAGCCTTCAATTAATACTCAATTTAATGGAAACTTTGTGGAGTCTCACCTGTGAGAGGTCGCGGCTTAAGGGAAGAACTCGGGATGAAATCACTGAGTGCTGCTTTGCCAGTGCGCTATGAGCCAGATACAAGGACAAGCAGTTCTCACTTAAGGAGAGCTGCATTGCTAGACATGGATTGGGGCCAGTGGTTTCACAGGAAGTGGAGTTGCCATGAATTCAAGCTGCAATTTGGTGTTGAGAAAGAAGGTGATATGACTGTATTTGAATAAACATTGACTTTTGTACATGAGTAAGTGTGGAGTTTTGTATATGAATAAATAGTTAAATAGGGATTGTTGTACATGAACAAATGTTCATTGTTGTCCATGAAAAAATAAGATATCTCCTCAAAATAAGCCCTACTGAGTATTTGGGGGCAAAAGTTAATATAAGACCTTGTCTTATTTTCAGGGAGTTATGGAAGATATAATGGAATATTATTCAACCTTTAAAAAGAAGGAAATTCTGCCATCTGTGAAACATGACAAACTTGGGGGACATCAAATCAAGTAAAATGAGTCAGACACAGAAGGACAAATACTGCATGGTCTCACTTTGCAAGTGAAATCCAAACTAGTCAGACACATAGAAAAAGACAGTAGAATGATACAGATTGAAAGGGAATGATGGAAAGATGATGATTGAAGGATACAAACCTTTAGTTATATAAGTTCTGGAGATATTTCATGTAAGTATAGTGACTATAGCTAATGATATTATAGATTTTAAATTGCTATAGGATCAGTTTCATGTTCAGTGGTAATAAAAATAGTAATACTGATTATTATTAGGAAAAACTTTGGAAAAGGGTGAGTATACACATGGCCTTGCTGGTTGCATAGGTGACTACTCATCTTCAAAATAATTGAGAAATATGGATTAAGTGTGTTCAGCTTTTTATATGTCAATTGTAGCACAAAGAAATGCTTATTTTAAAATGCATTTTAGCAGGCATGGTGGCACACAGCTGTAATCCTAGCACTTGGGAGGCTGAGGCAGGAGGATCATTGCAAGTTCAAGACCAGCCTCGGCTACAAAGGGAGCTCAAACCCAGCCTGAACTGCATAGTGAGACCTTGTCTCAAAAAGACCAAAAAAAAAAAAAAAAAAAAGTGCATTTTGAGCCAGGTATGGTGCCACATGCCTACAACCCCAGTGCTCTGAGGAGCCGAGTCAGGAGGATCAAAAGTTTGAATCCAGCCTGGGAAACTTAACAACTTAGCAAGACCCTGGTTCAAAATAAAAATAAAAAAGGGCTAGAGCCAGGTGTGGCAGTGCATGCTTGTATTTCCAGCACTCAGGAGGCTGAGACAGGAGGATTGCCATAGGTTCAAGGTCAGGTTAGCCTATATAGTAAATTCAAAGCCAGTCTGAAATCCTGGGGAGATTCTGTCCCACCAGTGAGGTTGTCTCAAAAAAAATGAGAGTGGTGGATATGAGATGTAGCTTAGTTGAAGGTTTCAGGTTTAATACCCAGTACTGGAAAAAAAGAATGTATGAATGAATAAATGAAATGAAATAAAGTAAATAAAATAAAGCACGTGGTTGGGGTGAGAAAAAGATCAGCTCACCCACATGAGGCAGGGTGCTAGGTGGACAAGACCTCAGGCATGCAGTACCAAGCTAGTGCCCTTCTGTCCAGGGCCTCAGAACTCGAATGCACTGTGCCAATGATGTAGCAAGTGATTCTTTGTATTCATCAGCCTGTGCCTTCTGGATTTTTTCCCTTTATGTGTTATTCTCATTTTCATTGATTCCTCAGGTCCTTTCTGTGTTGCTTGCTGGCTTTTTTAGCATTTTTTAGACTTTGCAGTATTTTTGTACCTTTCCTGCTTGAATGAAATTGGAATTTGTGAGCCATGACACAGTGATAGGAAATGCAGCTGGGCTTCATGAGAGATGCCCACCAGGGACAGGAAAGTTAAGAGAAATTAAGGCAGCTGAAACCGTGCCTGAGTCCTCTTCTCTGCAGCTGCTTGTTCATTTTCTCTCTGCTTTTCTGGGCAAGCACAGCAGGAGGCCACCCTGCAGCTCACAGATTTAGCAGTCCTTGGTCCTCCATTTGAAAGTAAGTACAAACTGCTGGCTTCACTGAGATCTAGTTTTCATCCCTGACTACAGGTTTGTTTAGACTAGCTGCTCACCACAGGTCCCATCAAGTATGGCTGGGGCCAGAATTAGAAGCATTCATGCTTGATTGGCTCCGTGAGCTCAGGTGTCAGATGTGGAGGTGTTGGGGATGGTCCTAGAAGAATAGATTGTGGGTGAAGCAGAGTAGCCACATCTTGACCTCAACTGATGTGAACTTGTGTGTTTCAATGTGTGATTATTTATGAATATCATGGTCAGGAGTCTTATTCATCTGTGTGTGTGTGTGTGTGTGTGTGTGTGTGTGCGTGCGCGCGCGCGTGCATATACACATGCACAGAGAGTTTTCGTTATATGGATCCATTAATCTATGGACCACGTCCCATGTCAGGAGTCAGAGAAACATTGTTAAACAATTCAACATAGTCCTCATTGTGACCTTCCCAGGGAGGCAGAGATTTCCGAGAGGATCACATACCTTAAGGGGAGGATGGTTGACTGGTCATCGGAGCAGGGGAGGGAAGGGCGTGTCGTGTCGTGCACAGAGGACAAGCCTGTGTTGAGGCCCTGAGGCAGGAGGAAGAGGTGAATTTGAGGAACTAAAAGAAGGCCTGTGTGGTTGGACTTCAGAGAACAAGGTGGGGGAGGGCTGCCTAACAAGCTGAGTCTGGAGCCAGGTTGTGCATGCTTATGGACACTGGAAGGTCTTTAGGTTTTGTCTGTGACCATGGGAAACTACTCAAGGCTTTAGTCATCAGAATTGTGAAACTCATCCCACCTCCGTTCAGCCTCAGATTCATGGCTCTAGCCTCCTGGCCTTCGCTGACAGTAAGCAGCATATCCTTGGCTCCTCTCTGTTTTGGCTCCCAATGGAGGAATTCACCCAACCTATAGGGGTGCTATAGTTTTTCCCTAGCACCCAGGGGCCCAGTTGTTGAATCTGGCTCATGACCCAGACTTCCATTTTCACAGTAGACTTCTTTCTGCAAACGGACTTTGCTGGGCCTATCTCAAGCCTAGAGAGGGGTTGTGACAGCATTAAACCTCCGTATCACCTTGCTACTCTTTCCTGGTGCCTCTCTTCTTCCTACATCTTGTTTCTACCCACTGTTCTGTCCATCTTGCTTCCCCTTCTCCATGCAGCATGCTGCTTGAAAACAGGTTAATGCTACAGTAAGTGGCAGTGACTTGCGACTTGTATTATGTTTGGGGCTCTTTGGCATTCTTTAGAAACCCTACCCTTGCCCCATGGCCAAGAGTCATCAGCCCCCTAGAATCCTCAAATGTCAGTTCTTCTGGGTTCTGCCAGTTTCTGAGACACTTGGCTCCACACTTCTCAGATGTTCTGAGCACCCTAGGTCAGGTCACTGACGCCTTCAGGGTTTTATAGCCTTGGAGGAGGGGTGGCAGCCCTGGAAACAACAGTTCTGGGGTGGGCCAGGGGCTGGGGGCCGTGGTCATAAATGTACCTTGGTCACCAGTAGGTACATAAATGGTCCTTCCTTCCTGAACATGCCCGGAGTCAGGGGACCACGGAACCCCCAATTGTATATTGATCACTTTGCATTTTCTGGCCCTGACTGAAGTCTAGTTTACTCTGTCTTAACTCATCCCATTCTAGGCCACACTCCAGCTTCCCAGGAAAGAAGTAAACCCATAGCCTGTGACAATTAAGGCTAATCTAGTCACCTCAGTATCCTCAGATGTGTTCTGGGAGACCCTGTGGATATCAAAATCCATGCTTGCTCAAGTTTCATATATAAAATATTTGCGTGTAACCTGTGCATACCCTCCTGTATACTCCCTGGGTTACTTATAATACCTAAGGTAATGTGAGCACTATGTAAATAGTTGTTATTTGGTGTTATTTAGGGATGAATAATTTTAAAATTCGGCATGTGCCCAGCACAGAGGCAATTTTTGAGAAATATTTTCACTCCACAGTTGGCAAATGCGCAGAGGTAGAACCTGTGGATACAGAAGGCCACTATGTGCAAAGCTATTTATAGTTATTTACCGTCTTTGCAAGCCCTCCGCAAGGTGGCAACAGCCAGACCTTTATTTCACAGTTTGTCAAGGTCTATGAGGTTCCTAATCCTGAGATGTGAACCTCTTTGGGAAGCAAAACCTGCCTCCCCGCATGACTTTCTATTATTGTAACAGATACACCCATTGCCAGGACAAGACAGGCCACTAGCCGCTTCTGAGGCTGCACTCAAGTCCCCTGTTTAGATGTGCAAAATTGGCATTTCCAAAGTGTCTAGGTTTACCAATTCCATTCCTGATTCTCTTTTGCAAACAGGCATTTCTCTCCAAAGCTATTCAAAACTTCCCAGCCTAAGGTGTGGAGACTTTGATACAGACATGCCTCGTTTAAGGACTGAATTCCGCCCCTGCGACTAGGTCATTGAATGAACTGGTTGCTAAGTGAGGAATTGTATACAGTATGTACATTACAATATTCAGAAGGAAGAAAGGGTCAAAGGAAACTCCAGCTTGGTGACTTCACTTTTATTTGCATATCTCTTACTTGTGGTACTGTAATGTATAACAGAACATAAAGCTACACAGTACAAACAGCAAAAATTCAGTGCTGCATAAACAAGGTGTACTGTCCAAAAAAAAAGGTATCGAGGGTCTACAAACAAGATATACAGAAGTACAAAAAAGATGGCTTGTAAATCTGAGCAGTGGGTCATATGTCTGAAGTGCTGTTAAACAGGTCGCTAAGCGAAGAATATCTGTATTGTACCTCGGTGAGCCCAAGCTAAAGGGAACAGAAAGTGAGGGCCCCACGGGAAGTCCCCATGGTTAGGATCGGCCTGGCCTCACGTCTTTGGTCCCCTGAACCTCCCATCCCCATCTCAGAGCCTTTGGGTCAAAGGAATAGCACCCAAACCTGAGTCTAAGCCTAAGTACAGAGGTAGGAGAAAGCAAGGGTGCCTACCAGATCCCCGCTGAGAAGTATACGCGTTATGACCCTCATTCTGTGTGTGAGTGTGGGCTGCCTTCCCATATTGGAACATACAGACTTGCAGGGGGCAGAATCAGAGTTAGCACTAGGCTGGCCTACTCGTTCTTCACCTGAACATTTTTTTTTTATTTTAAAAGTAAAAACACAAAAACATATTAACAAACAGACACAAAGTAGCATAAGAAATAGTACAATCAAAACTGATTTACAGACAATGTGACATGGACTCAACAATGGTTGTTGCTTTACCTATTGATATCTTCGAAGTGTATATTCATGAACACAAATACAGACATGCGAAATTGGTCAAACAATTAATCATCTCAACAACAGGAAAAAAAAAGAAACTGGACAGCATTAACAAAGAGGCACAAAGTAGTACAATAACAGTAAGATCAGAATTGAATTATAGACAAAGCATCAGAAAACCAACAGTAGTTGCTGCTTTGCAAAGTGATATCTTCAAAATGTGTGCTCAGGATAACACATACAGACATACAAGATTGATCGAATAACCTGTCATCAACTATTCCTTAGCATTAAGTGATATAATACAATAGTAGAACCATGTTAGCCCTCCTGCACATATGTATCTACATGTATACATACATACATTTTTGCCTCTTTCTTTTCTCCTTTCCCTTGTCCCATCTGTTCCTTGCTTTTGAACAGATTTCCTTCATGTCTCTTAGTTTATATTCCCACTCTCAAGTTCTTACACCAGTGACACAATACATTGCCTGCTCATGTACCGCTGATTTATTTCACTTATGAGTATGGACTCCAGTTTTGACCACTTGCCTACAAAGTCCCCAAAACTGTCTTTCTTTATAGCTGAATAATATTCCATTATATAAAAATGCCACAGTTTTTTAATCCAGTCTTCTGTGGATGGACACTTGGGTTGCTTCCACATTTTAGCTATTACAAATTGC